>CAOLHI010000111.1:600000-926121 GCA_948474755.1 Ctenosaura bakeri
CAGGTTTTCATCTGTGAAATGTTGAAGGGTATGTTAGAAACAAAAGAACCCCAGTAGGCCAGCAGTCATGTCTGGTGGAGTCAGTTTAGCAGAGTTTGGGAATGTTATACTGGGCATGTTGACTGGGGAGATTTCTGGATTTGCAGCTGATAAATATTGTGGGCTGCAACAGTTTGCATGGGCCTTGCATTTTGAAAGCAAAAGTTATAGCCATCCTGCCTCCATGATAACCAGACCAGAAACATTCCATGGCTTCCATTTGTGCTCCTATAGCATGATGTTGCTGAACTGTTTTCCGAACATAATTTCAAAGCCATACATAGAAAAGCATTTTCTCTCAAGCCTTCTTCCCACTGTCTTTATTCTCCTGTTTCTTCAAGGAAACACCAGCTGGGGCTCATCTCTTTAAATGTGCGTTATAGTCATGAGTGATCTCAGTCTTCAAGGGTTAAGTTGGGGCAGGAGGGGCCAGATCAGGTCTAATTGTTGGAATGTGTGCTTAGTTCAAGTTAAACAATGGCTCCTGGGAAGGGAGGGGAATCAGCCAGAGAGGTGCTGAGCAGTGAAAAGAGTGTTGTTTGGGGCCTAGTTTCCTGAATAGACTTGTTAAAGACCATGGCTGATGTATGCTAAGCAGGCTCGGTTGGGGAGAGAAAGGCCAACTGAGTCGGCACATCATTCCCTGTGCCAGGGCGTCCACTTTGATGGCTCCTTTGGAGGTAGGACTGAAAGCCAACCCTCTCCTCCCTGCTTCTTCTCTCTCACTCTCTCTCTTTTTTCATTTCTGCCATGTAAAGATAATCAGGTTTATGTAAAGTATGTGTGCTCTTTTGACAGTCTGCGCTATCTCATTAATTCAATCACACCAAACCCCATTGTTCTCAAAGTGTTTGAAATGCGGATAGGGACAGAGGCTTTTTCAATCCTGTCAATCAATGTTAACATTTTTCTTGCAGTTGCCATGGCCGGGGCCAGAGTTCATGAAAACACAGAAGAAGAGCCAACAAAACAAGAATAAAGACTTATTTGAGATACTCTTTTTAAAGGACATCTACCATGCACAAAACATGAGAAGTAAATGTAGACAAGTTTGGACACTATGGCGCACTGTGAGGAAAAAGGGGAGGAAAATGAATTTGAAAATCAAATAGGCCTATAAAAACTTGACCCAAGAGTTTCTGGGAAAAACCTAGTGAATTGCTCCCTGGTTGAACAATGTTCTTTCTTTCGTGCGTTCTTCAAGAGGACAATGCTCGATATATTATAACACATGCCACCAATGTCTTTACACTGTTGTAAGCCAGCTCAAGCCAACAGAATGCTGATTGGGGACAACAAGAGATTGTGAGGGAGTAATTCTCTCTTTCTCTGGTTGTGCTACAAACAAGCACTGGGAAAATTATTCATGCATATACAGCCAACAAAACAGAGATGGGAGATTTGTGATGTCGTGCAGGGCAATCATGTGACTCGGATTTTTTCTTAAAGGAAAAGGGGGAAAATGCCATTCACTGGTGGAGTCATTGCAACAGTGCCAGTTTAGCTTTCTTTGCCAGTAGAGTCACAAACTCTTACGATACTCATAAAAATTGAAGCTTCCTTTGGCCCTTGTTGCTGTACAGAGAAAATCAATCTGCATAGCTGAAGGAAAAAAAAAACTTGTCATGTTGGGTCTTTGCTATAGCTTTTCAGTAGTAGAAATAGTTTATTGGATTCACCTGTCTCATTTCTGACTCTTGAGGGCTTCAAAATACTTCTTTTGAGAGATGGGGGGGATATGAAGGGGGGAAACATTTTATGGAAATGTCAAATTACATCACCCTTCAAGGGATAAGAAAGTTGTAATCTTGCAAAATTGGAAATCCAAAACCAATCAACACTTGGATTCAAGACCCTTAACACTGGCAGACCATGAAAAGATCATTCTGTTTTATTACAAAAAGAAGAAACATTTCAGACAATTTGGCATTTCTTTCTCGAGCGATATCTGGGGCAAAAGATCTGTGTCGGTAGCAAGTGGAGCATGCCACAGCACAATGAACGTCTACCTCCTTTCTCTTTCCCTGTCCTCTCTTCTTTCTCTTTCTCATCTCTTCCCATATCTCCTTACCTTTCTGCTCTCTGTCTCTCTCACTCTCTCTTCTCACTTTCCATAAAAACTGAACTGTAAAACTGCCATAGAGCTGAGAAGAGTGACAGTCAGATGTTAGAGGGAAAATGAGGAGCTGTAATTTATACATACATACATACATACATACATACATACATACATATATAACCGAAAAATAACAAAAAGTGACAAAAGTAGTTAATAACAAAAAGATTAGTAACACAACTGGGTGGGGTGCTAATGGTTTGAATAGAAGCATGGGGGGGGGAGAATATATTCTGTTCAGATATGTTCAAGGCTGCTAAACAATTTAACCAACCTTAATAATATTCATAGACAGCCAGCATGGTGTAGTCGTTTGAGTGTTATACTATGACCCTATAGACCAAGGCTTGATTCCCCACTCAGCCATGGAAACCCACTGGGCAACCTTGGGCACATCACCCTCTCAGCCCCAGAAAACCCTGTAATACGGTTGCCATTAAGTCAGAAATAACTAAGGCACACAGCAACAATGTTATTCATAATTATGAACTTTTGCAATAAATGAGTTTAAAGAAATCACACCTGTGAGTTTGTGATATTCTATCTCTACTCAATGGCTACAATTGTTGGATGTTGTAATGAAGAAGAGTAGCCCAAAAATGGATTTCATATAAAATCAGTGTCAGCTCTATTGTGCTCAATAATACCAGGTTAATTTTATAGTGGATCACAGAACACAAAATAGTGTGACCATTAAGTCAAATTCTGTTGCCATGAGGGCAAGTTATACCACAGAAATGATGACTGGATATCTTTTTTAAAAACCAAAATGATTTAGGGGTAAAAGATTTGGCAGTGCAAGTTGTAGGAGCAATGGCTTTAGAAAGAGTGCAGAGGGTGCCGCTGATGACAAACAAGAGGTTGAGGGAGAAGGGGGAGCTTGATTCTATCAGATTATTCTCATCCAAAATAGCCATATTGAACAGCACAAAAACATGCACAAAAGTGGCTAAGAACACAGCTTTCTTCCAGCTACTATTGTTCCTCCTATATCTTTTTGCATCATACATCCACTCTCTGAAAATGTATGCTAGCGAAACAGTGAGGATGATTACATCAGTTTATGAGGTGAGAATGTGACTCCAAAGAACACCCATGATGTCATCAGGAAAACCACTCAAGAAAGTAAATAGATGACTAAGAGAATTCTGAAATCCAGTTAACTATACAAGTGTCCAAGAGCTAACTGGTCTCTCATCCTGACAGATAGGTAAAACTTTCTGCCTTTGAAGTGTAACAATCTGACTGTGGCAACAAGATTTCAATAGGTAGCATGAGGCTTTCATAATAATAGGTCTTTATAGGAGCATTTCATGGCACAGACCTTGGCAATATTTTTGTTGAATGCATCTCTTAAGCCTCTACATTAAAAGGTAATGCTTTATTGTACAAGAACAATGTTGCACAGTATTTCCCACACTCATTCTACAAATTCATATGTACTTACTGACCAAATGGGTAATTGGCACTGGGAGCTTTGGAAATAGCCTGAGGCCTATTGGAAGAGAAAGTTGTCTACATGGTTGTCTACATACAGAAACACCACAGACAGTTGTGGCTTCACATTCATGGTTCCAATTCAAGCAATGAGAAATTGGTGCTGAATATGGAACCCATTAGTAGGACCCACATACATCATTTTGCTTGAATGACTGTGTCAGTCCTATGGTGGAAACATCCAAGTAGACCTATCAGCTAAGCCAGTTACAAACTGGACAGTCAATACTGCCTTCACAGTATTTAACATCAAAGCAAGGACCATACAAGACAAGGAGGAGGAAGTAGGCTTTGTGGCTACTGCCCTAATGCAAGCTAACACTGTTCAGTTGCAGTTGTTCATTCTCTAGTGCTGGCTGAGCCTCAAACATGCATGAAGCACAGAACAAGATGGCAATCTTCCCATTCCATGAATAAAAGTCATCTAGACTAGTCCTTACTTTTTTTCTTCTCATAGACAATTGCACGGTCTCCTCCAATGCACTGGATAGCAGCCAGGCTTGTTTGTGGGCAGGACAAACTGCATGGCACACAGTTCTCTCCTCTCATATCTTCCTGTATCCTCCTCCCAGGATCTGCCAATTGAAGAGACTGCCTTACACTGCCTGAGGGCAGGGCAGGACCTGGTCTTACTTGTGGAGAAAGTAGCACTTCAGAAGTCACTCTCGAACCCCAGCAAGCATCCATGCTGTATCCTGCTGCCACCCTTTCCATTGTTTTGAGGAAGGGTACTTTTCCTACTCCAAATGGACATGTGTGCACATCAGCACTGCAGGCACAGTAGTGTTTTCGAATAGAAGGATGTAGTGAACTGACATAGTCTTGCCTTTCATTTTTACAGAGAGTCCCTAAGCAGGTTGTTGAAATGGATCATATATGCCAGTTTCACCAGCTTTTCCAGATGGCAAGGGATGTGTATGTGTCACTGGGGTTGGACAGGGCAGAATTACATACATACTGTCCTGATAATTTTGTTCTTGAAGGAAGGAATATTAGGAACATTCATCTCATTGTGAAAGGCCTCAAAAACTGTGTACCTTTCAAAGACTGTTCACAGTTTGGGACTCAGAAAATAATATCTCTGCACAGATATTTAATCATCTGTGAAGATATTTTATTTTATTTTCTGCACAGAAAATGCTGTCCATGGAGTCTTATTCTACACAAAATTTGCAAATTCTTTTTTTTTTTTTTTTGCAGAAGACAGTATTTTCTGTGCAGAAATTGCTGTTTCCTGAGAATGAAATGCTCCTCAGTGTACAAAAAATTGTGAATTTTGCACGGAACAAGTCACAAGCTGCGCAAATTCTCCTCAGTCCATGATTGTCCTTGTCACATTTTCCAACATCTGAAACACATATTGTTTTGACTTTTTTTCAAATATTTTTTATTTATTTTTTTCCTTCACTACACTCAGGGCCAGTCCAACATGTTGTGCTGCCTGAAGCAGAGTGGAAAATGGCACCCCCATGTACCCCAATTAAGACACTCAGTACCAAACCCAACCATATGGTTTTGGAATATGAAGTTGAACATCCTACCAGCATTTCTCTCCTTCTGTGTCAGTGAAAATTCTGGGGCAAAAGCAGTAGCAAATGACATGACATCCTTGATGCAGTTGCCTCTAGTGGCAAGGCCAGCCCTATATCCTATCACCAGCAAACCATGCTTCTTCTCAGGTGAAACAATAGTGTTAGAGCCAATTCAGATCTGTTAGGATTGAATTTCCAATGTGCCAGAAGTTTTAAAAATCACAATAAATAGATTGATAGAAAAACAGGAGATTATCAAGTAAAAATGGAAATTGATTTTTTAGAACTAGCATGATCAAAATACATCTCTTATTCTTTGAGATGAATGAGTGATAGAATGGTAACAGTACTAAAATAAACAGCTAGTGAGGAAGCACCCTGTATTCGCTCAAGTCCCCTTCAGTGGATTTATTCACAAGCTTTGCCATGTGCATGCAATGAGAAATGGGGCTAAATGTTTTTGGATTATACCGGCAATCCTTCCCAAGCAAAACATTTGTTTTTAGTTCAAGGGACCCTCTTCCCTCTTGACCTGCCCAAATTTTCTGTGTGCTAAATTTATTCTGAATTAATGCATTCCTTTCCTAAGGGGCATCATCTTCAGTTTTTCCTTTCAGGCCCAAGATGAGACCCAGTGTTGTGCAAATATTAAAAATAGCAGAGGCTGTCCCAGATAAATGTATGGGAAGCAGCAAGAGTGGTGCGTTCTTGATTTACATGGATGTGCCGAGTGAAAGTGGAGATAAATTTGGATTAGCAAGCAAAACTGAGCCCTGTTGTTAACTGGCACTTGATTCCATTAGACTGTGTCGGATTGTTAAAAATGCTAACATTATGTGTGACTATTCATTTTCATCACCTGCTCTTGATTAATCCAGCCCTAAATGGCATCTGCAGACCTTGCAATCTCATACTACTTAATTAAATTAGCAACACATTTGTCTCCCCCGTTTTCCTATCAAAGAGTTGTGCTCAGGAGAAATAAAACCTTTGTTCACTGCAATGCCGTATAATTTACACTCTCCCCCCTCCTCCTTTTCCTTCTCCAGCTCCTGGCTCAGATGCTAAATTGTAACTGGTAATAGGAAGCTATTAGCTCTAGTGAAGCGTGTCAAAGGAGTCAGAGGAATCCAGGTCTGAAAGGAGGAAGGCCTCAGCTTTCATAAAACAACAGGGTCAGGAATCTAGATTTGGGATTACATTGTACTGAGATTCATTAATTTTTAGAATAAAAACCATGATGACCTTTAATCTGTTGGGGAGAGGGTGAGATGCCAAAAGGGAGATGGCCTGTGAGGCACAGAGGGGAGACGCAGAGAATAAAGGATTGGAAAAGGAGCATGAAAGGGGGTGACCACAAATGACCAAGAAGCTGGAGCACTTTCATTACAAGGAAAGGTAAAAACAAAATAAAAGGCCACTGAATGAGGGACATAGCAAGGTTTATAGGAGGATGAGTGGTGTGGAGCAGGGGAATAGAGAGCTCTCTCTCACACACACACACACACACACTCACACACACAAAACTACAATTTTGGATCTCCAAATTAAAAGGACTGAACAAGCAAAAGTACTGTTTTATACAATACAGATTTAACTGCATTGCTGTAGTATGAGGTACTATGGTCACAGAGTACTATCTAAGATAACCTTTTTAAAGGATTAGGGGGAAAAACATAGAAGATAGCTCTATCAAAAGTTGATTACCTGCCCTGATGGATCAGACCAAATGTGGCATTTTTGCATCTATAACAACCTTCTGATTCTGGCATCAGTTAACCATGCCACCTTTAGAAAGGAGGTCACCCCAATCCTAAGTCAATACCAGCATCCATTATAATCTGGATCACTGCACATTTTTGTCCAGCTCACAGTACTTGCCTATAACATAGATCCAGTGAGTTTTCACCCAGCAGTTCTTTTCTGAGTCTTGAAAACTTATTTTGAATCTACATACTGAATCAACACTACCACCTTCCTCGCTAAGTGCCATCAGCTTTACGTGGATCAACCAAGGCCCTTTTCTCATGGGGTGATTAAATCTTCCCAGGTCGACCTTGAACGGGGGCCTTTTTCACCTTAGAGAGAACCAGGTCGCATTTAATTTTTTTGATTCTCACCTCAATCCGCGCGGGGGAGCCACCATCCAGCATTCGCGCGCCCTTTTTAAAAACCAGAAGAAATGTGGTTTTTTCCTCCAATCCGCGCTCGTCCTTTCATGAAAAAGCGACGGTGCGTACTGATTCGTGCGGGGGATGAAGAGAGGGAGGGATTTAGGCGTGGCCAGCAGAAATGACAAGACCGCCCCCAGTGCTTTCGAGTGCTGCTATCAAGGCTGAAATTAGCACCCCAGCAATGTTCGTCAGCAGCTCGTGCTCCATACACAAAACAGCAGAAAGCAAGCAGAAAGACAGAGGGGGGGAAATGTCTCCATGGCGGCTCCAAAGAAAGGTGCGGGACGGGGGGGTTTGTTGGAGGATGTAAGGGGACACGCGTGCGTACTGATGTCCATGATGACGCTCAGAGTGTTTCTTTTAAAAATTGCGCACAGCCAATCACTGCCAGACAGGACGGGGAAAGGACACCTATGGGAGTGACCAGGGTAATATTGTGTGAATGCATTGATGCTGCCTAGTCTTTTCTCTATGGAGCCGTGAGAACGCTCCTAAAATTTCAGTCCGTGTTAGTGGGGATTAAGGGAAAACCCGCCTGGATCGTAGCGGCATGATTTCTGCACCCCGTGAGAAAAGGGCCCAAGATTCTCAAAAAGATCTTCTACTGTTACTTGCAGTCTTTCAATTGGAGATGTGAAGTATGTTCTGAACTAGTGTATGGCATCAGTAATGGACTAGATGAAGCCATTAGCTTATCCTAGACATGATGGAGGCACACCTGACCATTTGAAAGACAGATCAGAGAGTGGGGATTCGGCCAGTGCTGAATGGGGCTATGCTGCCTCTGAAGATGGAGGTTTGTAGATTGGCAGTACCGTTGGGTCAGCCCTGGATTCAGATGTCCAGGCTCCTACGGTGACTAAGAATGTATATGCATCGTTAAAACTAATGCAAATGTTGTGCAACAATTTTATACATCGACATCAAAAGATGGCCAACACAAAAATCAAATAGACTATATAACTAGAAGTATAAGATGGAGAAGGTCCATTCTCTCATTAACAACAAGAGCTGGAGCAAATTGTAGCACAGACCATGAACTGCTAATATCAAAAATCTGAATTAAACTGAAGTACACTAAATAGATTATCATGCTGAAGCACAACTGGGAGAAATCCCTGTAGAATTTAAAAGACCATGTAAATAATATATTTGCACTACTAAGTCTAATTAACAAGGATTCTGAAGAACTCTTGACCCACAGACATTGTCAGGGAAGACTATAAAAACACACCATCTGTATAACCCAAAAGAAGAAAACTTCACTGTACAACTAATTAAGTTCTTCAAATAAGTGAGAAGCAAAAGTAAAAGGTGTCAGAACAGAGTGAGAATCATCCATTCCAAAGTATTTCTGATATCTTTGTACAGCTATGAGAACTGTCATGAAGAAAGGGCAGGCAGAAAATCAACTGCTTGGAAGAAAATCATTTCAGTGGAAATGTGGTACTGAAGGAGAGTTCTTCAGACTTTCAAAAAGACAAAGAGATGAGTTCAAGAGCAAATCAAGTCTGAACTCTCATTAGGTATAACCTGATACTATTATACTGTGGGCATATCATAAGATGATGTGACTTACTGGTAAAGACAACAATGCTTGGTAAAGTGGAAGGCATTAGGAAAAGCAGAAGACCACATTACAAATGGATGGAATCAATCAAGGAAGGAACAGCTTTGAGTTTGCAAGACCTGGGCAGGACTTTTGATAACCAGGGATCTTGGAAGTCTCTCATTCATAGCATCACCATAAGTCAAAGCTGACTTGACAGCAATTACCACAACAGCCAGGACAGCCTGAGATATCAGACATTTGGAGCTTATTCAAAGAGCTGCAGTGAAACTGTTACCATAACTCCTTGTTACAAACAGCTCTACAGTCCACCAGTCTGTTTCTAGACATGATTCAAAATGCTGGTTTTGACCTATAAATCGCTAATTCTTTTTCAATTCAGGCTGTCATATGGACCATATTCTCTCATACAAGCCCTTCTAACGACCTCATCACTGTCACAGGCACATCTGATGGGGATGTGAAAGAGGACCTTTTCACTGGCTGCTTCTAGATTCTAAGGCCCTTTCCACACCGGCCTATTAAAATGGTGCAGAGCGACCTCCAACGGAGGTCTTCTGCACTGTGGAGTGGACTGGGGCGGACTACTTTTTGTAGTTTCGCACCTCAGTCCACTCTGGAGCGACCAGAACTGGTCACGCAGTGTGCTTTTTAAAAACACGCTCCAGTGCAGATTTATAAGCAAGCACTAGTGCGTGCCTGCAGATCTGCCGGGGGTGGGCTTTAGGCTGGCGATCTTCTCCGGTTGGTGGAGAGCCAGAGCAGTGTGGAGTGATGAGCTTGCACTGTTCCTCATCCCGACGGACTTGCTCGGGCCCACCAAAAAGCTGGTGAGTAGCAGCAGGGAGTGTTTCCCTCGCTGCGTGCGGAAAGGGCTTAAGACTCCCCTCCGGAGGATGGTCCCCTCTTTGTTGTCTTTCTGGTGGCAAGCAAAGGTTGCTGTTGTTGTTGTTCTAACAGACTTTCAGGAATTTACTGCTTTTAAAGAAAGGGATTTGAGAGGGTGCTGTGCTGCTTTTCTCTCTGCTTTTAAAATATTGTAATGCATTTTAAAATTGTTTTTGATGGTATTGATAGTTTAATTACATTTTAATGACAGCTTTTTGCATGTTTTTATCCATACTGGATCTGGTTTAATTTGAATCCAAATTCTGAAAAAAAAAATGGGTTATATAGGAAGGGGATGATGATGTTTGTGACATCTTAACCTAAGAGACTCTGCTTTGGGTAGTGGCTATTATGTTGGCATTAACCTAGGGAGACCCATTTTGAATCTGTTCTCAGCTGCAGAGCTTACTGCCTTTTCCTGGAAGATCACTCTCTCCCAGCCTAACTTCCCTATTAGGGATCTTATGAGAAATTATGAGATCCTCTATTATGCAAAGTGAGGGAGCTACCTCAGGTGGCAGAAGCAGGGAGGCAACAATGGCAATCCCTTGGCTGTTTTTTCTGAGACCACTGGCAATTGGCCTTTTTAAGGGAGCAAAATTTTATGTCCACTGCAGCCTGACTTATTACCTAAATTGTCCTGCTGTGCTTAGCTATAGCAGAGGATGTTATTCCACTGCTGATAAGTATTCAGCTGCCAGTCCACCCAGCTTCTGTATGTGAAATGAGAAGGGAAGCACCATTTTGTCCTTTGCTTCAGCCACTGAAATTACTTCGTCTGGCCCTGTTCAGCAGAAGCGTATCTAGGGTGGAGCAACTGGGGCTCGTGCCCTGAGCATCAATGCCAGGGGATGCAAAAAAGCCAAACCCCTCCACTCTTCCACCTGCCCCTGGCCTGCCCCAACCATCCACCCCCAGGATCTTCCTCGGCCCAGGGCAGCAGTGGTGGGAGAAGCAGCACCTGGGGCACAACTTCCACACTTGCCCTAGGCACTGTTGAACCTAGGTACACCACTGCTGTCTAGGGCCCATTTCTTTTGAGGTTACAGACTTCATAGACCTGTGGAATCAGTAGTAACTTGAAAAGTCCAAACTTGACAAATTCCATTGATTCAATTATTCTACTGTAGTTGGGGCTAACAACAGAAACCAGGTGAGATAAGCAAGTGGGATAACTGGGCATTTGCAAGCTGCTGTTATCTCCTGTTTTATTGTTGCAAAATTAGTTGAAGGAAGGTATAGAAACAGTAGTTGCACCTCAAGACTGAATGCATGCACTTGGAAGAAAATCCATCCAAATCTTGTGAAGGAGAGCATTCGTATCATTTCCTCATTTTTCAACCTGAGTGGGGTACAATGGAAGCTGAGGGGTTAACCCATCCCCTGAGTCCAAGGCCCTTTCCACACTAGGCCCCTCCTGAAACTGCAAATCCCAGGATTCCAAGGATGTTGAAAGTGGAGTCATAGCGCTATAACAGCCTAGTGCAAAAAGATCCCAAGACAAGGGCAAAATTTGATCCAGACTTGTCCAGGTCAGCCCTTCCCTCTCTTAGCCCACAAAGAGATGCCTTATGCATAGAAAGTGAATATTCCTTAAATGAACAGCTTCTGCAAGTTGCACATTGGCAGCTGAATAGAGTTGTTTTTGCTTTGCAGAAAGCCAGGCTGATGTAGACAGAAGGGTGTGATTTCATTTAAATGTCTTCATATCAAGGATGACACGCACAATCAATCTTCTCTGTGACAACTTGGAGGACTGAAATTATTGATGCTTAGTAGCCACAGGATCATAAACAAGGAAATTGAAGGTGATCCTTAATTGACAATGCCTTGTCTGTTACAATATGAAACTGTTTCCCATTCTCCCACAGAAAGAGGAGGAAGGAATCTGAAGTTCATGCACACTGGCATGGAGAAATATTGAATAACTAATCAATCTAAACATCAGATGGGATTTTTATGCAGCTTGTCATTCTTGCAGGGACCCAAATGCATCCATTCTCCTTTGCTCACAGAAGGCACTGTTCTCTCAGTGTGAAATTTATTTTCTACAAATGAAGGCTGGTGGATAGAGCAGCTTTTGGGATCACATTTAAATCTGATACCCATTCCTACAATCTATATCTATATATTTTAAAGTCCCACATTTAACACTACAGTAGCACATTTTAACAAAGATTTTTAAGAGACAGTGCTGTAGGATGTTTTATTACATAAGACCCACCAGGTAGAATAAACTAGTGCATGAGAGAACTATTTTGTGAAAACCTTTTTTACATTTAGCTCAGAAGCATACGTTCTGTAACCTTGCTGTAATTGCCATGATCCCTTCTATAGGAGGTATTTTCCTCAGTCTGGGCTTCACTTAAAATGCAGGCTCATATAGTGAACCTGAAAATAGTTATAACTGTCTACCTATCATGATGATGACACTGTAACATTCAGCTAGTTAGTTAGGATCCCTTGAAGAGAAAAGAAACAGGTGGGAGAACGCCCACCAGAGCAGTAGGGGATGATGGGGGTCTGGTGGAGAATGACTGTAAAACTGAGGGTCCATTGCCCTGACTTCCAACACCAACAGAGTTCATTTCCATGCTCCTACTTCCTCAAGCTGGATACTGACTGTTGTGGGAAGCAAACCTTCTCCTCTTCTGCAACCCTAGAGCTGTCTTCAGAAGATGGTGGAATTATGGTAGTGTGGTGTGAAACATTACCTCCCTTGCCTTGCCCTTTCCAAAGAAAGCTCCAAATCTGCAAAGGCACAGAAAATGTACTTTGACTTTCATGTGCCCTGAATTTTCAAAGGAAGGAAGATGAAGTTTGCTACCTTCTCAGCCTGATGACATGAAAGGAGTTGCCCGAAACACTAGAGCACCCCTTAGAGGGGCAGTATTCCTGTCATTGCTTCCTTCACAGATATTACTGTTCTTTTAAAGTTCTTTTCTCCTTTAAGCATATACTTCTCCCCATATTATCTCACTGTCTCACTGCATAGGTCTTCCCTCTTCATGGCTGTTAGAAGAAATTTTTGAATTATAATTCCCATGTAAATGTGAATAATTCTCATAATTTACTCAGCTGTAGAATTTGGTTAGTTTTGTGCAGAACATGGACTGTCCCATTGACCTTTATCATTCGTGCACAGAGAGCAAACATACAGAGATTTGAAAGTCAAGATATTGATCTAAAGAAGTCATCTAACTTGATGTAGGCATGATGATCCCTGGTCCCCAGTCAAGTAGTATATTTTAAATCATCAGCAAAATACTTCATGGGAGGCTTTTTCTTTTTAGCTGGCAAAGGAAAGTTCATCAATTGGGGCTGAATGTAAAATGGTGTCTTAGGGAGCAAAGCCAATATCACCTAAGGCACCCCATAAGCTATACACTGAGTTTGACTGTGCTGGTTGTGGAAGTCTGGGAGTTCATCCAAATTTTTCAGTGGAGTGACCTGCATACACAAATACAAATCTTTGTCCGAGATTCTATGGATTAGGCATACTAAGCAGAGGTTGGAAAATTACTATTTTGGACAATCATCCCAAGTATGGTCAGTGGTGACTGAGGAATTCTAGAAATTGAAGTCCAAGAAACTTTTCCACCTTCTGATGCTAATTTAGACCTAGGGTTTGCATGGTTCAACACTGATTGTCTTTGACAAAACTTCCTGCTTTGGAGCAAATGATCCATCAATCAGTAGATTTTGATTTACTTTCAGCCTTCGGCTTCTCTGCTGCTGTTGTATGCCTTCAAGTGGTTTCTGACTTATGGCTACCCTAAGACAAACCTATCACAGAATTTTCAGAGATTGAAAATGTGTGACATGCCCAAGGTCACCCCATGGGTTTCCATGGCAGAGTAGGGAATGGAACCCTGGTCTCCAGGATCATAGTCCAATGCTCAAACCAATATCCACACCTACACTGAAACATTCTTTTCAGTTTTTAGTACTTAACTAACAAAATATTGACTGCTGTATCAGACCATCCTGTTCTCTGCCTCTTTGCATTCAGCTTCTCATTTGCGAAATGTTTCATCTTGGATAACCCAACAAATTCTTTTTATAATTAAAAATGTTTATCAATCTGAGTCTCACATTACAGGCTGATGATAGAGTACATACTGGAATATGAAACTTTATGAGTTTGAGAATAACCTTCATTACAAGGATTTTCAGGGGCTCATAAACCATCAGGATGCTGTATTGTGCTGATCTTATCTGTTGTATAATAAATCAAAAGGCTTCACGTCAATTGGGATCTCCTGTGTGGGCGCTTTTAGCAATGTTTCATTTCTTATACCATTGGATTCATTAGAGAATTAACAGACAGTGATTGATTTCTAACTGGAATCCATCAACCAGGGTTAAAAATTTTATAATATTCTCATCAATTAAAATGCATCATTATCTGTTGTCTTTCATTGTGGAATAGGGTAGGAGGGTCTTTTCTATACTAAAATGAATACAGACTTGAAGAGAGGAGAATGTTAAGCTAAGTACTCCAGGCTTCAAAAAAAGACCGCCAAAACAGAATCAATGAAATGGAATGGAAAAACCCTCAAAACTTTAAAACCAAAACAACTATGTTGGATGACAATATAAAAAGCCATCATCAAAAATACAGTGGGGAAATGAAATCATATAAATAAATTATAAAATTTAACTTTTTTTAATTTTAAAAATTCCATGCTGGAAATTATTGTTATTGTTCTTTAGTAAACGGATTACCTGGAATTGTGGCTTCTTGCACTCTCAAGAGCTATCAGTGGCATTTCTGTTTAACTGTTGAGCACAAACCAATATTTCCAGTTCTAGAATTACTTCATTCCACATCATATTGGTAACTCACGCGCCTAGCATTGAATTTTCTCCAAAAAATGATTCAAAATCAAGTTTTATTTCATATCCCATGTTTAACAACAAACCATTTAAAGTCATTTCTCTTGATGGGCACTCTAAAACTGTAATGCATTCCAAATAGACGTGCAAATAATGAATTGTATCTGTGTGTGAGAGAGAGAGAGACCAACTGTTGCCCCAAACAGATAGAATGCATACATGCATACATTAGCTCTCCCATTGTTCACTTCTGGTTATTTGGACGAAATATATTTTTACATAAAAATCATTACTGAATCATGGTCTGCAAATTAAAGTAAAGCAGACATTCTAAGCATGCTTACCTGAAAGTGAATCCTGTTAAAATAGATTTGCTTCAGACAAAATGTGCATGAGGACAGAAATACACTATTATCTCTTCAGGAAAAAATGTAATGTGAACACAAAGCTGAGACTTTCCAACCAAGAAATGTGGCCTCACTAGATTTTTTGGAACCAGCAGACGGATGAGGGAAAAGAGTGTGTACATGTATGAGGGAGAACAAACAGTCAATTAATCTGAGGAGCAATTGCCATTGCCACATGGCTGGGGAATTCCTTTAACATGCCATCAGTCTTGTGATAGTCCCATAGCAGATCTCCCAAAAGCCAACACCAGCAACTAAAGGCACAACATTATCACCATTGCTCCAGCATCTTTCCTTGCTGTCTGTGATGGTCTACTCCAAACAGAAGGGCTGATGACCCTAACCATGAAATCACAGTGAAAAAGGTTCTACAAAGATGGCAGCCTCACAGGGGCTAGGAGAGGATAAAGATTCTGTCTGATAGTTAATAGAATTTGGTGAGACCACAAAACCAAGAGGATGATGGGATTAGAAACCTGTAAACCAAGATGTGTAGTGAGTACTACTGAAGTGGTACTAAATTCACTGAGTTCCAGGGCTGCCATATTGATCACCAGTTTCCTAAAATGAATCAGAATATAAAGAGTATGTCCTCTGGTGAGGCCAGTGTTGAAAAATCCCTGCCTAAGGATATTTTATTTGATTTTAACTTCCCTTTACTGTGCTGCATTCATCTTAAAAGTGTTGATACTGACTCCTAATTTTTTCCCCACCATCTAGCAATTTGAATCATTTTTTAAAAAAATTATTTACTTCAAAATACACTTATTTAAAAAAAAGGCAAATTGCACCATTTGCGTACAAACTACATTTGCACATCTGAGAAAGTCAACCATTCACCTGAATTTCAAGCAACAAGACAGACTGTCCACACTTATTGGGTTTGCTGTATATACATTGACTTGGATATGATAAATTTCAGCAACCCCTTTAGAGAGTGCTCTGAGCCACTGCTGGTTCAAAAGCTATAAGCTACTCAACTTGAATCTTGCAAATCAAGCAGGATTATTCCTGGTATTATTAATGCAGAGAACAAAGTGATTCAAGACTCAAAGACACTTTTAAATGAATTTAGTAAGCACTGTAGACATCTCTACACATCAAAGGGTTAAGCAGATGATGGACAAATAGTCTGAGGGTGTTTTAAAGAGCTCTGGAAATTCACCTGGCAGCAATTTGTGGGCTACAAAGAAAACATGCCAATCATACATTGAAGTATATTATTTATTGAGATGAAATGTACTTTTTCCCTACAGAAGTCTGTCTTTCTACAGATGAAGTGTAGGAGGAAGATTGTTTGCTTCTTACAGTGGCTCTATGTATCTTCCAATGATGTCATTGGTATCCTTCCATCCACAGCCATCACACAACAAGAGCAGGTACCCTGGTCCAACTCCTACAAAAGAAAATGGCCATGCATTCATGTGCTAATTAGATTATAATTTAATTAAAATGCATGGGTTCTAGGCAGAGCTGGCCATGGTGAAACATCTGCCTTAAGGAGGAGATGCTGGAAGGCAGCAGTGGCAGTCTCCAGGTTCTTTCACCTGAGCCACTCATCCATTCTTTGGGGGAAATAGATCCATATGTGTCACATAGCCTACCCATAGCTTGAAGCTGGTCTGCTGACCTTAGATGTGGTGGAGAACATTGTCCTTTTACCAGTATGAAATCAGATTCAACTGCCAGCCCAGTTGGCTTCTTTCTATCAAATAAGGGGAGGGCAGTGAGGGAAAGCATCTTGTCATTTGCCTCAGGCAACAAAATTCCTGAATCCAGCCTCTATGGTTGCAAATATGGCCATTTTACATCATGTTTAGTCCCAGTCAAACTGTGTAATGGGCAGAATGTTGATTTACAAGAAAGACTTGGGTCTCATTTCTGTGCTGGCAAAAAAGTACAGTAGATGACCTTGGCTAACTTACTTCATATTGTTGCTGTCAAGCTAAAAAAATGTTCAAAATGGAGATGCAGTAGCCTGAGTGATTCACATGGTGAGTCTAGGTTGGATATGTGCCTTCCAGTTGCCTTTTTACTAATGCAGAACCCATGAATTTCAAAGAATTTTCTTAAGCAAGGAATACTCAGAGGTGATTTGCCATTGCCCTCCTCTGAAATATAGCCTATAGCACCTGGCATTCCCCCATCTAAGTACCAACGAAGCCTCACACTGTTTAGCATACAAGACAAAACTGACGCCTGTCCCCCTACCCCACCAAGGCCATAGTTCAGTGCTAGACCACATGCTTTCCTACTGAACATCCCAGGTTCAACTGCTGAAGCAGCATTACCAAGCTAAATAGACATGGACAAAGAATCCATGGACAAAGCATAACAGGCAGCTTAATTTCAACATCATTTGCACATGAGACTTTCCCAATGTGTGTTGTGCCCAATGCTAGTGTATATAGCTATTTATATTAAGGTAGAGAGCCAGTGTGGTGCAGTTGTTTGAGCATTAGACTATGACTCTGGAGATCAGGGTTTGAATCCCCACTCAGCCATAGAAATCCACTTGGGCAAATCACAATCTCTCAGCCTCAGAGGAAGACAAACACAAGCTCCCTTCTGAACAAATCTTGCCAAGAAGACCTCAAGATAGGTTCACCTTAAGGTCACTGTAAGTCAGAAATGACTTGAAGGCACACAACAACAACAACAACAACAACAACAACAACAACTTGATATAACCCATATCCGGAGGTTTAAAAAGGTACTCTTCAGGCCACAGTTTCCAGAATCCTCCAGCCAGCATACTCCCTAGTCTTGCTGGCTGAGAGATTCTGGGAATTGCCATTCAAAAGTAATTTCCTTGTTCCAATGGGCTTTTGAGAAATGAAAGGCTTTAAAGAAAGGGCTTTTAGAAGGCCGCTGTATTGTTTTTTGTCTTTTAACTTTATTGTTCTTTTAATAAGCTTTTTATCATTTTTAATTTCATGTTTTAAATTGCCTTTGTTGGTTGGTTCTTTAACTCCATTTTAATGTTGATCTTTTCTATATTTTATCTGTATTGTATTTTAATTTGTAAGCTACGGGTACCAGTATTGAAAAATAGGTGAAGTATAAATAAGGTTGGCGGGACAGCATCATGTAGTGGTTTGAGTTTTGGAGTAGGACTCCAGGAGACCCGTTTTGAAATCCACTGAGCCATGGAAAACCACCGAATGACCTTGGCCAAGTCACACTCTCTCAGACTCTTAGGGAAGCAATGGCAAACCTCTTCTGAATGAATCTTGTCAAGTAAGCCCTACAATAAATTCACCATAAATCAGAGGTGACTTCAAGGCACACAAAAACAGATGATGATGATGATGATGATGATGATGATGATGATGATGATGACGACAACGACAACCCTTCCAGGCTTTGCCCACACTCTTTCTTCTGATTTTGTAAATTACATAGCATCAGAAACAGAAATAATTTTCAACAAGTCCTATAACCACAGTAAGCAAGCATGATTTACACACACCCATGATTGCATAAATAATTTCATGCACACTTCTTTTACGGCACAGGTCTTCCAATGCCATTGATTCCATAACCCAAGGGAAGCCAGCACACAATTGTCAATAGACTTCCTTTAAATGAAAACATCATTTTTTCCTTCCGCCCATTGCAGGGAAGACTGAAACTGCCTCCGATAATTAATCCACTGAGAGAAATCAATATTGCAACTGGTTGGAGATGAAACAACCCATAGCAAAATAAACTTTTGCTGTGCCATTGCATCAGCTTTTTTCAAATCATATTCTGTCTGCTGCAGCTGTGGGTTTAATTTTTTTAAAAAAAGCCCTATAAGTCACTTATTCCAAACACTTGGACTCTGTGAAATGGAAAACAGAGTCACTGTTGACTAGCTTTCAATGTACAGCTCTGTAGATAGTACGGAATAAGGTGGCACCAAAATAACTCGTAAAAGGGCTGATAGTGCGTGTTTTGTTAAATGAAAAAAAAATCACCCTACACAGCGTATTTATGACAATTTCCTGCCTTTGCCCTGATGTACACTTTTTGGCATTCATCTCAGATTCCTGCTCAACAGGCAATTCATGTCAAGCTTGGGAGAGAAACATTGATTTTAACTCTCTGCCGAAGATGGGTTGGGGACATCATGCACCAGGGAAAGAAATATAGGATAGACTTCTAATTCAAGAAAACAGCATTCAGAACTGCTCTACTAACATCTCCCTGACTGATAATCATAGAATAGAAATTACAGAAGCAGCCAGAAAAGTCTGTATCACAGCATTGTATCAAACTTGTGCCCAAAGACCAGAAATCACTGAAGTTTTCTTACAGGCTGCAACCCCCCTGCCCCCGAACAAACAGAAGCGGTAACAGAATTCAGAGGCCAGTATAGCCCACATTGTGCCTATACTACTGTTAGGTCACCAATACTGTCTGCACATGTAATACTGTGGCCAAAAAATTCACTTCAAGGCACAACTTACTATGCTTCCTGTTAATGTATTCAATGACTCTCTTCTCACACATGACCCAAAAAGAGGCCCAATGCTAGTAGTGGGAACAGGAGGATTTGAAAAAGCCTAGAGAAAAATAGAGATTGAAATGCTTCGATGGCGGGCATAGAAGAGCTCATTTTGCAGTGCATCTCTGGTACTGGAGTCGCTTATATAAGGCAGCACAGTGGGTCTTTCAATGATCTCTGGCTGAAAACACTCCACATTTGGCCCTTTCTGCACAAAAGGGCTGCACCGCTGTGGGGCCAGGATGGCAGCAATCAGCTGGTAGTGCTTCTGCACAATGTCGTTGCTGGCCCGCCGCCATTTTGCCCCCAAGCGGCAGGTGCACACAGTATTTGCAAAGCAGAAAAAAATCCATTTTACACCTACATTGCACAGCATTGCCACCCTTCCCAGCTGTGCAGAAGGGCAGAAGCACGCTGGTGATACCTCCTTCCCAACCACAGCAATGGCAAGTGCCCGGCTACACTGCAGAAGGGAAGAGGTGGGGCTAGCATGCTCGCCTCTGCTGTGAGCCAGTGAGGTGTGGACAGAAGCATTCCTGGAGTGGTCCCCTCCCCGCCAGGGTTGCAACAGAAGAACTTCATAGAGACCTGTCGTGCAGAAATGGTCTTTGTTTTCTCTGCATAGGACAAACAGTGAAGTAGTTTTTATGTTCCCCAAAAAGGTTATCAGATCAATTTCTTAGGGTTTCTCAAAATACTTCTGTTCAAAAAAAAATTGTTGTTACGGGATGTGCTCATTCAGAACTGTCATATTTTAAGATGGGGGACAGTTCTGAATGAGCACATCCCATAACAACAACAACAACAAAAATTGAACAGAAGCATTTACAAAAGAGAATATACATTTTTGTTATAATATACTTCATAAATCTGAATTCATTTTAAAGCCAGCAGAGTATAGATCCCCACTAGTACCACCATGCTTGACAATACCTTACAACAACCAAATCAATTGTGCAACAGATTGTGTAAAACAGACTGTGTAACTTCTTGCACAACTGGTTGTGCAAGATATTTTACATCTCTTTGTGCAAACAGTTGCTCAGTTTCTTGCACAATCAGTTACACAAACCCTTGTACGACACATTTCAACAACCATTTTTCTCAATTAAATGGTACTACATGTAAAATGGAAATCCTACATTATTAAGCATAGTGGTAAGTATAGCTCTGCACACATTTTATGTATTTATTTATTTAATTGATATAAAACCACATTCCTAGCAGGCACATTAGTTGATGGGCAACAAAACTTCCACATAAAAAACGAGGAACAAAAACATACAATAGCATTCACAAGTGGCAATGAAATTTAAACAATGGCAATGCTTGACAGAGCAGGGCAGTCCTGCAAAAGCAGAACCAGGAAGAAGTCAATCTCACCTCCCTTTTGAGGAAGTTCTAGAATGAGGAACTTCAAAAAAACCTCTGTCTTGCGTGCTCATCAAGCTGCCTTCTCTGAGTGGTGAAGATACAACAAGGCCTTGAAAGATTCTGTAACCCCTGCTGGCAGACCCAGTCCCAGGGAAGTATGATATTTGATATCCAAAATTATTAATCCAGAGGTTCACTGGATGGCAATGTAGACACACAGGTCTAAAACTGAAGCCTTACTAGCAAGGTCAGACCAAGGGTCCCCCATTCACATCTCCAAGAGGGAAACTTCGAATGGCATGCACACCCACACAATGGACCATCAATAACAATGGCACCTTGAGGGAATTACATATCCTCCTGATGAGATTAATGCTTGCAACAGCAAGAAATACAAAAACGAGGTTCATCTGCATGATTCAGCCATTGTCTTTTCCTGGGAAAGGGTCTGCCCCCAGGGCATGTTTTGCCCTATAATTGAGTCCCCTTTTGGGACTCTCTTTGGAGAACTCCCACACTTGACTAGTGCCCCGGCATTCTGCAAGTCAAGAACTCCCCTCAGCATTCTTCCTCCACTGAGCCACCATCGCCTTGCTTCTTCCCAAGCTGAAGACTACAGGATCAAGTGCAGTATAAACCACTCTCTTTCCCTCTGTTTTTCCTGATTTTCATATCTTTCTGACTCATTAGTCCTTGTGAGCTTGTGTGAGTGACTGCTTTGTTGTGTGTATGTGTGTGGATATTTTGCCAGTTCTGCTGAATAAACTACTGGTAATTGGACATTTGGCCTGGCTCTCGTGTGGTCTGACTCCGTAGACATAGGGTCCAAGATCTCGCTGTGTTGCCCTGCCTTCTGCTTTTGCTAAGCAGTGCTCCGCTAATTTCCCCAATCTTTGTATTTTTGTAGAAAATCTGGGTGTGCTCCAGGGATCCCCAGAAGTCAGGGTAACAATTCTTATAAAGTATAGGCGTATTCACATGGAAAGAAGTGGATCTTCAAATATCCTATGCCCATTTAGGAAGATCAAAATGTGCTATTCAAATTGTGCCTAAAAAGAAACTGTGAAACCATTGTTTTTTACTGAAATTGATGAAATGTGGTCAACACTAGTGCCTCTTAAGCTATCTGATGTAGGGGACCAATAAGTTCCCCCCAATGTGCCAGGGACTATCTCCATATTTAGGCCCATTGATGATTAGCAGACATGTCAAATTTATGGAAATTTTGAAGTCATGGGCAGGAGTGGGGGGATTAGGTTTTTTTCCCTTATTTTTTTTCTTTCAGAAAAATTGAATAATGCAATGTTAGCACTCTTTACAAACTGAAAATCACCACTTTAGAAATATAAAATACAGTATATATGATTTGGTTTGGCATACACTTATCATTTTCAATATATTAGAATTGTTTATTCAGAATATAATTACGGATATTACTTTTAAAATCCTGAATTGTAAGAAAAATCTGAACTATAAGGAACTTCTTTGGTTTTGCCACTTTGAGGACCAGACTTTAAAAAAAAAAATAGTAAAAGCAGAAGAAACCATCAATGTTAGTAAAACAGATAATATTATTTTGTCTCCACGAGTCCTCCATAGTGTTAAGCAGTTATGATACATTCATTCCCATAAAACTGAGGAAAGGAAATGAAGATCAGGAATTGTAGAGGTCTGATGCTATACAGAGTCTTCTATAAAAGGCTACTCTTACATAGTGTTTAAAAATGATTTCATAGAATCATAGAAATCTAGAGTTGGAAGAGACCACACAGGCCATCCAGTCCAACCCCCTGCCATGCAGGAACACCCTCAAAGCAATCCCAACAGATGGTCATCAAGCCTCTGCTTAAAAACCTCCAAGGAAGGAGCCTCCACTACACTCCGAGGCAGCATATTCCACTGCTGGACAGCCCTGACCGTCAGGAAGTTCTTCCTGAGGTTCAGGTGGAATCTCCTTTCCTGCAGCTTGAATCCATTGCTCCTTGTCCTGGTCTCTGGAGCAGCAGAAAACAAGCCCTCTCCTTCCTCTATGTGGCATCCCTTCAAATATTTAAACATGGCTATCATGTCCCCTCTTAACCTTATCTTCTGCAGACTAAACATACCCAGCTCTCTAAATCTATCCTCATAGGGCATGGCTTCCAGGCCTCTCACCATTTTGGTCACCCTCCTCTGGACTTGCTCCAGCTTGTCAATATCCTTCTTGAATTGGGGTGCCCAGAACTGGACACAGTATTCAAGATGAGGTCTAACCAAAGCAGAGTAGAGTGGTACCAGTACCTCCCTCGATCTAGACACCATACTCCTATTGATGCAGCCAAGAATTGCATTGGCTTTCTTGGCTGCTGCATCATACTGCTGACTCATGTTCAGCTTGTGGTCTATGAAGACTCCTAGATCCCTTTCACACGTACTGCTCTCCAGCCACGTGACCCCCATCCTATATTTCTGTATTCCATTTTTTCTACCTAAGTGTAGGTCCTTACACTTCTCTCTGTTGAATTTCATTTTGTTTGCCTTGGCCCAGCTCTCCAATCTATCCAGGTCATTTTGAATTTTGAATTTTGGGAGCAGTAAATATGTGAACAGCACAATGTAGTGGTTTAAGTATTGGACTATGTCCCTGGAGACTGGGATTTAATTCCCTGCTGGGCTCCTGGGCACATCACACACTCTCAGCCCTCAGAAAACATCATTATAGGTTCACCTTAGGGTCTCCTTAAGTTGAAAATGACTTGAAAGCACACAAAAACAACAGCAAGTATTTGAACACCTTATCTTAAACATTTTATTCATCATTCTGAGAAAAAAAAATCCACCATCCATTTTTCCAAGGGAAAAAAGGTTTTGAAAACAAACAGAAGAAAAGTGCCCCCTCCCTCAAATTTTCCTGGTGTTTTTCCAGACCTTCATATCCTTAGCTAAAAGTATTTCTTGCTTTCCTGGAAACTTGCTGTGGACTTGCAGGCATGGCTCATGGACTGGCACAGGTCCACAGACCACAACTATGAGTAACACTGGTCTACACAATACGCTTTTGACCAATGTTTAACCACTGCATTTGCAGTAGTTTCTGAGCAGTTTTTCAAGGGCCGCTCCTATGGCTGACAAACAATGATTCAAACAAAAATTCATGAAACGTAGGCTATGGTTCAACAAGAACATTTTAGTATGTACTTCATCACCTTGGGAGACCACTTTGGAAAGAGCAAAAACAGGGGGGTGGGGTTGTAGCAGCACCACAGTTATGGAACTCCCGTGCAAGGAAAGGAAAGTTAGCTCCATCCCTCCTGAGCTTTCAATGTGCAGATTTCATATGGCTTTTACCCTGAAAAGCAGAATTACTGCCTTTTGTACTGTTTTAATTGAGCATTTTTTAAAAAAATGGTTTTGAAGGAAATTGTTTCAGTTTGTTTTTTAAAGTATATTTTTATTTGTCCTTGTTGCTTCAGGTGCCCTAGAGGCTAAAAGATGCTAACAAACAAATAGCCAGATGAAAAATAAATGTGCATTGAAATACAATATGATTGCTTCATTGATTACAAATCACAACATTTACTTGGTATTTTTTTTCTCCAACTTCATTTTAACTGATTGCTAAGGGCCTTCATGAAACACCAAAGAGCCCACTCTTTGCATCAACATAGAGGACATTTTGGAGTGGTCATGTCAACCATTTGCCAGTCCTGCATGTCCCAGGTCAACCAGAGCTTCAACAGGATCACAATTTCTGGTGTATAAAAAAATCTCCCAATGTTTTCAGGGATCCAAGACTGAATCTATACTGGGCTGTATCCCAGCTGCAGCGCATAGTATCCTTGCCTGGTTTGATTCCTTTACAATCACATGTTGTTGTTGTTGTTGTTGTTGTTGTGTGCACCTTCAAGTCATTTCTGAATTATGATGACCCAAAGACGAATTTATCACAGGGTTTTCTGGGGCTGAGAATATGTGATGCACCCAAAGTCACCCAGTAGGTTTCCATACCTGATTGAGGAATCAAACCCTGATCTCCAGGGTCATAGTCCAATGCTCAAAGCACTACACTACACTGGTTCCTACAGGTTTATTTAAAGGAATCCTGAACAATGTATGTCAAGGGTGGACAAAGTACCTTTCTAGGCTTCAACCCCTCCTAATTAATTAACCAGAATTATTAGTTACATCTCCTTCATTTAAACAAACAGCCTTTGTTTTCACATCATGATAGCCTACATGATAGCTGGAATGATCAGGTGACCTAGATGACCACTTGACCTATGCGACCACTCACCGATCTGGCCTCCTATCCCATCCCACATTTTAGACAACCAATTCTTCCCTAAAACAGCAGAGTCAATGGGAAGGGTTTTTTTTTTTAATGCTTTAATGTCCCCAGGCATCGAAAAGAAGTATTTTTACATTGCAATGAGAGGAGCATCATGTGCTCCAAAAGGACTGGGATTGAGGTAAAGGCGCAATGTTTATTCTATGTAGATTCAGACCAAGATTCATAGGAAAACCTGTTAAAAGGAATAAACACCTCCACAAAGGTTGAGCATTCCAGTGAAGCTAAGTCTGACCTGTTATTGCTTTGTCCACAAAAATGTATTTCTTTTGAAAATCCATCCCATAACTTTCACCCTGAGCAGTTAACACCAAGGTAGGTATACACCCTTAAATCTGCATTGGGCCAGACATTAAGTGAAACAGATTCGTGGTTGTTGTGGAAGCGATGAATTTCTGAGCTGCAGTGGGTGAAGGTGCCTCGATGTGAATGGGAAATCCTCCAAAAAAATCAGTCTAAGGGAAAGCAATGTGCAGAGCAAAAGCAAGCTGGGCCAAGAAGTGTAAGGCAATCTCAATGCAGAACAGTACATTCAAGGTGCATGAATCAATGGGAGATAGTTTTAGTGACTGACGTTCAGTTGGTTTCAATGGGTCTGCTCTAAATATGGCCAATGCAGAAGCAGTCTGTTGCACACAAAGCATCTTATACCAACGACCGTTAGCTTTATAGATAGAAAGAGAGGATCTGAACAAAATTAGACGGTTCTCTCTCCCCAGGTAAGCAGCTGATACTATGCAGCATTAGTTTTACTGCTGATATGTCTGTTTCTCTTAAATACTCAGCAGAGAATTCTTCTTGTTGGATTTTTTTGTCTTGAAAGTAATATTTACCAGTCCTATATGTGAGATTACTGTGGGTATACCTGTTGGGGATGGTTTTGGGGAGTTCTGGCTTTTATTTCATATTTATAGATAAAGTTTTTTGTTTCCTGCCTCCTACTCCTCCTCCTGTTTCTATCTTTCCTTCTAACCTTCTAACTAAACTAGAAAACTAAAACTGTAAATAAAAAAAGAAATAGGTTAGCCCCAACATTTAATGACTAATCAGAAACCATTCCTTAAAAGTTTACTTTGTTTTTTCTTGTTGTAATAGTTACAACTTATCAAGGTCAGTTCATACAAGGAAAGTCTTGTATTTTTGGATATATCATCCTTTGTTCACTCACATCTTATTGAGAATCCAGACAATGTCATTCACATATGGAAGGTTTTTGGAGCACACTGCTTTGCTTTCTTATATTTTTTTCAAACATTTTTATGAGGATTTGTTGAGTTTAATGTTCTTATAACCCAGGGGAAGGAACAAACTGCAGTATCTTCTATGTGTTGGAATATGTTGCACCCCCTCGACAAGACTCCTAACAGGCCACTAACAAGACAGATGGAGGGCTGTTCCACAAGATAACAATCATTAAATGTAGTGCCCTATTTGACCCCCATTGAATGAAATGGCAGCTACCAGATATATGGAAGAATGTGCTCTTGAGGACAGCATTGTGCTTTTGAGGGTGCTCTTGAGGACAGTACTTAAGAGTGGGCTAAACTCCCACCACCACCATTTAGAATCTCAATGGCTGAGAAATCTATTCTGGGAGGAACATGTTTCTATAGTTTAATGCTGCAAGAGCCAAGGTGAACTCAGTTAAGAGATTCCAGTTGAGACAGAAGTCTTGAGAAATGTTAAGGAAGTAGGGATAGAAAGAATGGTTTCTTTCTAAGTTACAAATGCATAACCTAGAGTTACACATGCATGATTGGTTCTTATTCACAATTTTTGCATATTTGCTAGCTTAGGGAATAAGTAGAGACCCTGAAGTTCCCCCAGTCCTCACTCACTGGGTAGCAGCTGCTGTGAGGAACAGGGATCAGTTCCTCTGTCAGTAAGGAAGCAGCTGACTAACATTCTCACTCCCACAAATGAGCTCTGGCAGGAGGAGGAATTGCAACAGTGACCCTAATTCTGACCATTGTACTGGAGATCACTCATGGGAGGGGTGAGAATGTCAGTCAGCTGCTTCTTGATTGAGGAAAAATAGACCCCTGTTGCTCACAGTGTTTGCTGCCTAGCAAGTGGGGATTGAGGCGTTTGAGCTAGGAGACACTACTTAGCTACTTAACTAAGGTTGCTATGTAGCTAAGTAGATGATACAGAATCACAGCCGATGTTCATAAATATTCAGATCCCAATTTTTTTTAAAAAAGAGGTTTCTGAGTGCCAGGAAACCCTATTAAGGCGAAACCATAGTGGATAAGAAGCTTAGGAATTCAGGACCATGTACAAATGTGTATGGAAATTTCTACACAGAAAATATCATTTTCTGCACAGAAAAGGTATTTGCTTTGCAGAAAACAAGTGTCCTGCATAGAAAACATGATTTCCTGCACCTTAAAAAAAATGTGTGTGGATTTCTCAATGAAAAAATCCCAAACTGTAAATAGTCAACATTCTCACAGCAGGCATAAAAATACCTAAATTATTCATTTTTGCCTATGAGAAGAAAATTTATGAAGGTTTACGTCCTTGCAAGGGAAGTGCAAAAGAATTCATCTAGGCAAGAGAAACTTTAACCTTTGTAATGTTTTGGACTAAAGCTCCTATCATCCTTAACTACTTGCTATGCTAGGCTCTCACTTATTGGAATTATCATCCAAAAAGGAAATCAAATTACACATCCCAGTCAAAACTCTGCAAACTCCATTTAAACCAGAGCCTACATAGGAACCTCAGAGAACAATGAGTATTGTCATACCACTAGCACTGCTTAGAAGACATTATATCTCCTCTCAGTTAAAGTGTTGTGTTTTTAACCTCCTCTTTTGTCTCTGTCCCCTCCCTCAGCTTCCAACGTCCAGTTTGGAATTAGGTTTCCACTAAGCCCAAAGCTACAACATTTTATAAAAGAGGGATTTTATGTCATCTTCAGATCACAAGAGGATGTGGATAATTCATTGCTTCTGCAGCACTTCGTTTTCCCAGCAAAACTCCTGGAAAAGATATTACTGAGTTCTTCATTGAGCAGTGAGATGGGAGTAGTAGAATGCTCCTGGAAAAGATATTACCGAAACAAAAAGGTTCAGTTTGTTGTAAGAGAGGTTTGGAAAATAGGTCTGCCATTTTTCAGTATTCACATGCATGAGATTTCCCCCTCAAATGGAGTCCAGATTGCAAACACTTTGGAATTCTCCTCTAGGGAGGGCTGTTCTCTTCTAACTTAGCAGAAGATTTTTGTTGTTGTTTTTGCGGGGTTTTTTTTCAGAGCCAAGTGCCTTCACCCAGCTTTTCCTTCACAACTTATCATTACCCCTTCCAATTAAAATATTTGCCTTTTAAAAAAAAAGAGCAAACCCACTAATTATGACATTCCACCATGCTTTCTCTTCTGGGTAACAAATATCATATTGATGGTCTCTACCCCTCAGTTCCCAAAGACTCGTTATGGAAATGCCAATAGTTTGCAGACTGCGCACAAGAAAATAATTTCTTCTGAATAAGAAGACAACAACATTGGTGGTCAACACAAGGTTCTTATTCAGCCATACCCCATGCTAAATTTATCTCTATTGGTTATCTCTAGATATTGAACCCCAGAGCAACCAGGAGGTTAAAACTGGCAAAACAAGAGCGGGAAACCAAGGCTCATTGTACATTAAAGTATCAAGATGGCAAGAGGTAAGTATGGTCTAAACTGGATCATTAAGCCAAGAGTCCACTTGGCCTTGGCTTCAGCACTCGGTCAAAATTAGCCAAATATGTTCTTCTGCCTGAGATGAAGATTTTTTTTTAAAATGCACCTCATCATCCCTTATACACAATCTGACTACAGAGTCAGTTGAACTTTGTTTCAATGCTGTCAATGAGAATGTCTCCTCTCACCACATCTGAGGAGACAAAGCTAGCGAGATGTGCTTAAGTGTCAATTTCATTTTTCCCCATAGTTGAATTTCAGTCATTTCAGGTTCTAAGAGATAAATTAAAGCTAAATTCTCACCCATATCTGCATAGCACCCACAGATCTGCCCTTTTGTGCCAAACTGATCCCACCACCACCACTCTTAGCAGCTTCCACTTGAGACTCAGAGTTTGGTACATCCATAATGTAATACTGAAATCAAGAACAACAGTCCAGTGGTATGACAGTGCTGATTCTAGAACATCATCCTGCTACTGATCTGCTTGTTTGATCTGCTTGTCCTTGAGATTCTTAAGAGCTTAACAACATAGCAGCTTCTAAAGTTTTCTCTGGTTGAGGATACTTTTTTCTTCAGCATGACTCTATCTTACTTTGGCCTTGTGGTCACCCCCTCACTTTTCCACATCAGAGTATACACTGCAGGGGAGCATTTATACTTTTGAGTCCTTCTGTAACCCCACCACCACCCTCCTCTCAAAATAAAATTCCACATCACTCTCCTAGGAAGTATTCTTGGTAGTGCTGGTAGACTGCCTGCATCAGCAGAAGTAGTTTGTTTTTGAAGTTTCTTCCAATTCTTTGATTATGTACTTTCAAGTAGAAATCTAAACAAACAAGCATAGTTTCTATCCCACATGTCTTTAAACTGAGGAACTGAGGGTTTTTCCCCATTTGTCAGCTAAGCTATATTATTTTTAGAAAATATAGTTTTTAAAGTATTTATTGATGGATTTTAATATACATTGGCTTTATATGCTCTTTTTAACTGCTTCTGATTACTTGATCTCCCAACTCATGAACAACAGCATAGTCCAAACTGGCAGATTCAGCATCAGCTCACCACTTAAGCACTCTTAAGTATTGGAATTTTGGGATATTTAGTATGGGGAAATGAACAAGTAGTTTAGTAATCTAAACAAAGTGATACACATATATACACACTCCCCTTGTGAAGGAATGTAGATTTCTCAATGTCTAGACACATAACTTATTGTTGACTTTATGCTGCATGTAAAGAATCAAACATCTCATGTCATGGTCAGCTTAGGAAGCATCACTGAGTCAGTTATATGAACTTAAGTGTGTAAGGAATTAAACAGCACTGTAACTTAATCATTTGTTAATTAAATTACAGTATGCAATATATATCTAATCTCTCACACCTCTGACACGAATGTCTGTATTAATTTGTAGAGGAACTTAAACATCTGTATGTCATCTGTGGATGAAACACATAGACATCTGAATAAATAACAAGCATTGCATTACATTTTAGCATCCATTCTATGTATCTGTAACAGGCATTTATTTAACCAGATAAGAATGACTTATTTAACATAATCTGTAGTAGTAGTATCCCACCATTTTTCCCAGTTCAGGACTTAGATTTTTAAAAACAGTTTAAAAATCACAAAATACCTAAGTTAAAAAGTGATTAAAATATAAAAAAAATTAAAACCCCCATCAAAAACATAAACTATAAAAATGTAACAGCATAAAAAATATTAACAAATTGAAAATCCAGCACATTGGGCAAGACCTGTCCTGCCCAAACAATCAGCCATCAAAGGCCTGTTTAAACAGGAAGAGCATAGGGAAAGTCCCAGTCTCATCTTGCCAGGTAGGGAATTTCAGAGTCCTGCTAGAGAAGAGATTGTCTTTCTCTCTATTACCAGCATTTTAAAGCTATCTACCAACCAGGAACAACAAAAGCAGCATAAAAGCTATCAGAAATAGTTAGGTATGATCTCATTGGAGGCTCTTGTACCTAACTTCTTTCTGTCATAGGAGGGAGCTTTTCTATCATTTCTGTCACCTATCTGTCCAATCAGAAACCAGTCTACATAGTCCCTGTTAGTTTCAATGAGGATTTCCCATCCAATAGGAAATGAGATTTTACTGATCATCTATATGAAACCACCAAGCAACCAATCACCAGAGGGTGTTACTATCCAGTGTTATTCTGGCTACCTGACATCAGACGATTGCATGATATGTAATTCATCGGGATTCATCACTATCATACCAACGTAGCACAGGTTCATTTTCTCCATTGTTTTCTCTCACATCTAGTCTCTCCCTTTCCTTATCTTATATTTACACATATTTTATCTTATATTTTGATATAAATGGCTAAGGGCCTTTCCACTCAACACTGTGACAGTGCTATTATTCCACTTTCAACATCCTGTTGAATACTAGAATTTGTAGTTTACTGAGGTCAAAGAGCTCTCTGGCTGAAAATTCTGAGTGCCCCTCCCTAAACTGTAAACCCCAGGAATCCATAGGATGTAGAAAGTGGAATAATAGCACTATAACAGTGTAGTGCAGAAAGGTCCTAACCGTTCAGAACCAGATGGTAACCCGTACGCTTAACACTTTACTCTCTGACATACATTTTCCTTTCTGCCCCCACAAAGACACCATTCACACTTATTTGCTTTTCATCTCAGTATACAGTCTTTATAGAGTTGAATTTTGGAAAATATACACAAAATATAGCATCCACCCTATAATATCAGCCCAGAATGTAGAAAGGTAAGTCAGAATCTAGTAGCAATGAAGAACCCACTGGCAAGGAAAGGATAAAATAGCAGATGAATGGACAGGAAAACTTTCAGTCTTGGGAGTAAGAATAGTCTGGCAGAGAAACTTGGAACAAAGGAAATAGCCCCACAAGCAAGGTGAGAGCCATTATGGACAAGCTCCACCTGCCTTGATTCAGGAAGGGCTTCACTAATGTCAGTTAGTTCCTTACCAAATCATCATGCCAGCATCCCAGGTACAAGGCCCCCTGGAACTTGTAATCCCTACGGCATACCCCCCAACTGTTCCAGTTTGACAGAGATAGTCCTGATTAACCTTCTGTTGTCCCACTTCTTCATCTGTTTTTAAAAAGAACCAGTTTCTCACTCCTCTTCCCACTTTTCCCCTTTCCCCTGGACCTGCTAAGTCCAGTCCAACACTCAGATCACAGCACCACATTAACACTTGACTGCTGCTGTTGTGTGCCTTCAAGTCATGTCCAGCTTATGCTGATTTTAAGGCGGACCTTATCATAGGGTTTTCTTGGCAAAATTTGTTCAGAAGAGGTTTCCTCTGAGGCTGAGAAAGTGTGGCTTGTCTAAGGTCACACAGAAGCCTTCCATGGCCAAACAGGGATTCAAACCCTGGTCTCCCAGAGTTGTAGTCCAGTGTTCAAACTGCAACAGCAGGCTGGCAATATCAATGCTCTATAAGGTAAACTAATTCACATAAGTGCTGCCATCCCATAATGCCAATATGAGCAGAGAAGTGTGTGCATGTGTCTCTATATGTGTGTATTGTGTATGTGTGTGTAAAAGGTGGGCCATTTGGCTAATGTAAAAGCTATTATTCTTCTCTTACAAGTGGTCGTCATGTCTGAGTGGTCCGATCTGTGAAGCTTTGGGCCTGCCTCGTCCACTTAAACAATCATTAATCACTGCCCCAGTTTATAAATCAAGGAGGCCAACTTGCTGAGAGCGATTAAGAGCTTGAAGCTCCGCTGAAGTACTTAGCCAATTCCCAGACCTAGGCTTAGCATCTCTCTCTCTCTGCCTCCAAGAGGTGGCCAATTCATCATCCATCTCCCATTGAGGCAGAATGAATCTGACAGAAAAGTGCATGAAAGTCAAACAATATGACTAAGCTAACAGGGAAAAATTCCCTTTTCTATTTTTTCTTTTCTTTTCTTTTTTAAACCACTATGTCTTTGGAGTAAATGAACACTTATTCCCATTACAATTTATCCGTGCAAACTGTTTCCAGGGATATATTTATTGGGGTTTTGCCTTAGAATTTATTTTCTTTTAAGATAATAATATTGATGATTAAAAAATGTGTTTTTTTAAAACCATTTAGATGAGGCAGACATAAAGCAAAATCTTCCAAGTGGTTTTGGATTAATCTGCTCCAGTGCCAGAATACAGTACAGCACAAAGTCAAGTCTGGTTCCACTGTTTTCACTTCTAGGCCTAGAAGAGACTTGCTATTCTAAGCGAATATCTAGATATGTTTTTGCAAAGTCAAAATCTGGTTAGGATAATCTTGTAGAGCTCATCCTATAGTCACAGACAAGGCTTTAACTTAACAGCTTCACTCATCTTGATTTGCAGAAAAAATTGTGACTTACTAAGAAACACCACTTTTCCCCGTCCTCCAAATTCAGGAAACAACCTGCAGACCTGGAAAACCCCACAGCAATTCAGTGTAAGAGCTGTACCTACATCAAAAGGAAACTGTCCTCCCTAACTATTGGTTCAGCTGCTGAATGGCTTACAAACTTCTACAAAATATGTTCTGGGAAGAAATATCTGTAAACAAGGGCTGTCTGTGGCAGTTTCTCCAACCTAGCACTCTTTAGGTCTGCCAGACTACAACACTCATAATCCCTCAACTAGAAAGAGAAACCTCTTTCAGTCTTTTGTGATCTGAACCCCCATTTAATTCTTCTCTATTACGGTACTTCACGATCAGAGATTGAAAACATCTAATTAAAAATATCTAGTTAAGTGCTAATCAGTTACATCTTTCTCTCAACTACACTACGCTAGTTAATTTGTTGGTTCAGAGTGTTCTTTATCAGACTTTGGAACAGATTAGCTAAATATAAATTGTGCTGTTGGTAGGGGTTAGGCTATTGAAAACCACTTGTTCATTGCACTGCATGAATAATGAGCAGTGTGGATCAGCAAACTTCCTTCCTTTTTTGCTTTAGAAATGGGGAAAGTAGCCTGGACTTAACTAGTGAAATTTAGGACTGCAGGAATTGGCAGTAGATTCCTGGCTTTAGGAGGGGCCATAGCAGATTCCTAGAAATACTGAGCCCTGACACCTGACCTGCGTTATTGCAAATGCCAGGGAGACCAGGTGGTTTACATGTTAGTAAGGTGGTAAATTCACTCAAGATTTTAGCCCACACTTTAAAGGAATTGTCCAAGGTGCTGAACCCATCCCTAAATAGGTGCACTACCTTGGATAACCTATTTAAATTTGGCTAAAGCCTGGAGTGGATTCACTTCCCAACTAAGATGGAAGCCACCAACTGCTATTGGTAAATGCAGAACTTGCATTAAAGCTTCCAGAAATACAGGCATTGTCACATTTAACTAAATCTCTGACAAAGAAACTCTTTTTTACAAAGTCATTTTACATTCACTCAGTCCCCCTTTTCCTTCTCACCTAATGGCAAAGGAGGGCGAGAGAAACACAGATTTCATGTTGCAGCAGTGTGTCTACAGCAAACAATACAAGAATGCTTGAGCTGGAAAAGAATGGGATTCTAATCTAGCTGATCCTCCTATAAGTGTGTGTCCCCAACTAAAGTAGTCAAGGTGAACAGCAGCTGCCTCCAGAATCCCTTACTGGGAATATGTGAACATTAAATCAGAAAGAAATGGAGAAAACAGATAAGCTGGCCTCACCAACTCCCTGTTCCCAGCATGTTAAATAAAAGCAGACATCTGTATATTTGGCCTTAAAAATGAAACTCAAAAGTAGAGGCCAGTAAAAGAAAAAAAAAAACACCTCTGGATGTGTTTTGGAAGAAGCTTTCAAGTAGTTTCTAGATGATTCAAAATAGTGTTGTTTACTTATGCAAGGTTTACCTAACTTGACCTGGTTGTTTCTTTTCACATGTGCACATTGTTAGTTGTGGATAAAAAGTTTGCCGAAACATGTTGAACTTCTTTTTTTGATGTATAGGAAACTGTAACTACTCTTTCTGTGCTATTTCTGCCTCTGGCACTGAATTTTTCTGTTAAATAAGTAATGTCTAAAAGCCCATCTACTTTGTTCATTGAGGTATACCTATATGGGGGATTATGGATGTGATAGTCCAAAAAGGTAGCTTTTCTAGGGTCTGAGCAAATGGCTGCCATATATGAGGAAGGATGCAGGTGTGAGAAAATGAATGGAAATGGACACAAAGAAGGTGCTGCACAAAACACATCTGGAAATGTAAACAGACTTAACTTGCCTCTTGCTACTCTGTAATATGCAAAACATGAAATGCAGTGAAGCTTAAGCAAAAATAACTGATCTGGCCCAGCAGTGACACAAATCTGCTTTTCTCTTTTTCTTCCACAGTGCTGTTTCTACATTTCTGAAAAAGCACCTCCTTTTTTTTTCTTTTTTTAACTAGAAGAAAGGCAGAAGCATAAACGTATCACTGTGCAGAAAATAGTCTGAGTGACTGACAAATGTAAATAGAATGGACAGTTTCTATTACCCCCTCACATTTTCTGGAGAATAATTTGAGAAGGCTGGGCAAATTGTGTTTTACGAAGTGTAATGATGTGTAATAATTTCCTGTCATTGCAAAAGTTACAAGCGGAGTGAGTCGAATCATTTTGGGAGGAGAGATATGGTGAGAGGTGGAGAAAGAAGAAGGGAGAGGAGGAAGAAACAAAGAGATCTTTTAGGGTTACTGCCTTTATAAATGAAGTAAACCATAACTGGGGAGACAAAAAAAGTTGGAGCACTGACTTTCAAATATAAATACCCATCAATTTCCACACTAATCTTAGTGGAAGATCTCAGCTATAGTGATTCACCCAACACATTAAGTAGGTGACCAATATAAGACTGGCCAATTCAGTCCCAAGGCATTTCAAAAGGATGAATTCACAAACTTAACTTCTAAAAACCTTTACTTGCTAAGTCTTCTTGGTGCAATCAGTTACTTGGAAAGAGAATTAATTACTCTTTGCAAATAACTTGGGTTTTGGAGGCAAAAATCTCAAGCTTCTTGCACAATTTTTCTCACAAAAGTCCCAAAGAAAAGTCATTAAAAATGTACAAAATCTCTCATAAGCTTCCTTGATGAGGAGAAAACTTTTGAAATTCTTTGTATTTGCAGATAAGAATGAAACAGGCAAAGATTTACATCCCTAATGGCTGTTCTGCATTTTCTAGAATATCAGAGCTAGTACTAGTCCAAGATTACAGCTCTGTTCCCATGCTGCACCAGGTGCTGTTGCTGACCTTCAATGGGGAAAGGCCAGGTTTAAGTTCATATGGGGCCATTGCAATTGCATGTCAATGGTGGGGGGTGGGGGGATCAGAAGATATTTAAGTCCTCCTGCCTCTCTTCACTTGTTCTTTGTTACTTTGCTCTTCAACCCACTGTCCTGCCTCTAGTGCAGTGTGAGTTTTGCTGGTCTCTCAGGACCTGGGTAAGACATTTTTATCTGTTTTTTCCCCCTACCATACACTGTATCCAGAGGGGCTATGACAATAGCCTGAGGGTGGAGTCCTTAAATAGGCAGTCACATGGCAGGTAGCCAGAAGAGAAAAATAGCAGGTACAGTGAACACCTTGGCACTCTTTTGAAAAAGAGGAGAGATATGAAACTGCCTCTTTAGCTCCTGGGACCCATGAGTGGGGAAGGAAACTACTATTGGGGCTGCCCTGGGGGATCTGGCCATCACTTGAAGTCATGCAACTTAGAGGGAGGTTTCCTTGGGTCTGCCTGCCAGTCAATGGCCAAACAGGAAGCAACCTAGCTCTTGGACTCAAGTGCTTCATCCAGGGGAAAGCTGAACAGGAGTTGACACCAGCCTCAGCTGATCCCATTCTAAGTTGCTCCCCCACTTCTTGCTACTCTACAGGTTCATTTATTTTAAATAGCTTTAGTTTAAATAAATTAGCCCTTATTTAGCATAGCTTTCTGTGCCTGATCTCTTTATTCCATGGTTGGTCAGCAAACTATGCTGCCTGAGGTAGAACAGCAAATGTCACAAAAATCCAACCAAGTTCTTTTGACCGATGAGGCAGAAAATCCCATTAGCACAACTACTCCCCATGCTGCCAGTAAAAATACAATAATCACATATTAAAGAACTAACAATGAGCTGCCCTTTCATGATACCCGAAATCGACCACCTGAGGCAACTGTCTTATTCTGTCTAATGGCTGGATTGACCCTGACCAGAGATTTTGGTTACATTCAAGAAACCAGAAAATAATAGAACTTCATAATCTCTTATGTGACTACCGATGTCCAAGAAAAATTGGGTACTGAATGTGGTTTCTTTAAATGAGACCAGAAGCGGCAATGGTAGACCTTGTAAATTCCATGAAGTTCCATCAAGGTTTTGTTCATCCATGTATGAGGAGATGGTAATTTTGAGCCGCATTGCTGGACTGTCTGGTCTATCTACAAGCTAGCCAAATCTACATATGATTGTGATGATAATGGTGGTAGTGATTACTACTGAGAATTCTTGTGGGACTAAGGAGAGCTCAATGAACTTGTGAGCTGCAGGCATAGTGGTCAAGTAACGTGTGTGAGAAATGATTGCTAAATACAGCTAAAATTATTAATGTTCAATTATTCATGCTGACACTATCTTTCTTCCTCATCTCCCCTCCCAACCAACTAAAAAAGTCAGCTACCACTTTCAGCTGTGATATTATACTTAGGCCCACAGACAGGCCTAGAGCTACAAATTAATAATTGAACACCAGTTCGTAATAATTACATGATAACTTTATTGACCAAACTCCAGGCAGAATGTATGATGTGCTCTATTCTGATTATTGAAAAGGAATGTTCGAGACTACAGTACACATGTATCTAGGTGCAATAGACAGTTATTCCTTTTTCCTTTTTTAACAATCATTTCTAGCAACCATTTCTCAGTGGTTCAAGCCATGGAACCATGAGGGTGGCACTAAACTAGGACATAATCCTTCTTGTAATTTTCTCTTACTATTTTTTATTTATTTGATTTATATACCACCTGTCTTTCAAAATTGGGATTTAATGTGGGTCACAAGAGTAATTTAAGAGATACATGTAGAACCACAGTCAGCTATATTAAAACACAATTAAACAATTTATTATATTAAAGCACAATTGAATGCAAAGCAATTTGAAAGAAAACTGGAAATTACAGCACCCACATGTTAAAAACTCCTTCTTAAGCAACCAGTCAGCTATTACTGATAACTAAAACAAGCCTCTATATATGAGTTATAGCAAAGGCACAGAATAGTTTGAGGTATGTGTACAGAAATTGGTTATCCTATGCTAATAAAACTGTGGTGCAAAATAAGTTCATGGACAACAAAGCTCTGAAAACACACTTAAAATTTCTGTATCAGAAAAGGTGAGCCTTTAAAGCAGGTCTTTATACATTTCTGGGATTCTTTCCACCCACCCAAATCCAAACCTCAATGACATTCTTGTCATTTCAGGATGAAGGAAGCAAGTGAGACTTAGGGCCTTTCCACCCTGCACTGTTTATAGTATTATTCCACTTTTCAACATCCTATGGAATTCTGGGCCAAATTGCATTGAGGCCAAAGAGCATTCTGGCTGAGAATTCTAAATGGCCCTCCCTAAACAGCAAACCCCAGCATTCCATAGGATGTTGAAAATGGAATAATAGCACTATAACAGTGTAGTGCAGAAAGACCCTTAGATATGAAAGCAGCAAGTGGCAATACAGCTGTTAAACAAAGGTGGGTAAGCATTAGAATCAACAAATTCATCTCAATCTCAAGTTAAACTATGAGACAGAAAAGAATTCCTGTTTTACTGCCAATCCACATAATCTCTAAATTCCAACCCCCTCCCATGTTTCTCACACCCTCTTGACTCCCCTGATTTGAGAAGAACAGTCCTGATTATTCATCTGCCACCTCACTTTTCAACTGCTTTTAAAATGTTCCTGTTTCTCTCTCCTCCTCCCACTTTCCCCCTTGATCCCTGGCGTACTTTAGTTGCTGCAAACTGAGTTCAAGGGGAAAAAATTAGTTTGCACTTATTTTGCACCACTGTTTTATTGGCATAAGATAACTCAGCCAGAGGAAAAGGAGAGAAAGAGGCAAGATCTTTCCCTTCCCAGTAGACTCAGGAAAAACAAACTGCTGAAGCCTCTCTCAGCTTGTGTGTTCTTCTTCATCTGCCATCTCGACCACACTCTGATGTTGCTTGGCCACACATGTCCCGTTTTCCATCTGTAAATGCTAGAAGTATGCTGTTGTGTGCCTTCAAGTCATTTCTGATTTATGGTGACCCTACAAATGCATCTATCCCAGTGTTTTCTAGAGGTGGAAAGTATGTGGTATATCCAGGGTTACCCAGTGGGGTTCCATGGCTGAGCAAGGAATCAAGCCCTAGAATCCAGGGTCGTAGTCAATGCTCAAACCACATATTCCTTTAAAAGCCCCATTTACTATCTGGGACAGAATGGCAGTACCAACATCACCCTCATGGTTGCAGGAACATGTTAGGGATGAACCCTCTTTCCTTCCCTCTTTCTATAGCATCTGAGTGCTACTGCCACCCCTGAACAAACAATAAGTAATTTTTAGTGAAACACATGGATTGGGAATCAGCGAGCAGAGGCTTTTTTTTTCAGAAGTCAGAAGGCTTTGGAAATTAGGTCAGCTGGTTTCAACATGAGATGAGCTAATAAATGCATTTAATTTCCAAATCAAACCAATATTTGCCTGGAAGAAGTCATCCATTTCTATCCTGGTCCCATGCAACCTATGAAGAGCAATCAAGTTGGATGAGCCCGTTACACTGTAGGATAACTGCTGACCTGGGATAGAGGTCTATCCTTCTCCTGACCCATGCAGCTTTTATAAATCCTAATAATGTAGAAAAACATATGTTGCCAAAAGATTTCTTTTCTCTCTTGGTTGGAGAAAAAATACTATCAAAAATCTTATGGGTTATTTCTAGCACATAAAGCATGCTTTTTTCTATATTAAAGGCATTTTAAGAAATACATAAAATATCTTCAGGAATACATTCAGAGGAGCCCCCACATCGCACTGTTCTTGAGCAGGTTTTATTAGTCTGAAGGCAAAAGCAACCAGTTGACACTCTACAGTCAACCAGGGGCTTAATCATTACATTTAACACTTGCCAGACCTGAAATAACACTGTAATGCAATGCCAAATGTCTTACAATTGATTTCAACCAGTAGTTCAGCAAGTCTGGGGCAACTTGGCAGCGTATCTGAGCCTCCCCAATGAGATGCTTGGTAATGGAGGAGAAGCTACCATGAAAGCCAAGCAGGCTATCATTCACTACTGAACTGCCCTTCCAGATCATGGCCTTCATGGGAATTCTGGGTAAGTACTTTGGTGTACTCTCAGTTTATGCTAGCAGAGAACAGGCCAAATAGCCTTATCTCATCTGAATGAGTTTGTGCTGAATGTTCTCAATCAATATTTTTCAGAACATGAAGGTGGCTCTGGGAGGAGTAAGCTATTGGTGGTGAGGAAATCCTGAACAATTTTTCCCACCCCCATCTTGCTTACCTTATTCACTGTTCCTTCATTATTTGCTTGAACTCACCCACCTACCCTTGCCCCACAGCACTATTTTTACAGTAGGGACTCCATTGCTTTTGATAACAGCATTGCCATGAGACTCATGAGACTACAAGGGGCCTCATGAGTGGCTTTGTGACATATGACAAAGCTGCCCCTGGATGGAGGCCCAGTGCTCCATCTGACCTGTTCTGAATGGCTGTGTGAGAGAGAATTACATTGTGTATGTTTTCCCCATGCTCACAGTCCAAACAAACAACTAACTCTCCAAAAGAACAATACATTTTATAGGATATGTGCAGGTGTGTGAAAATGTCAAAGTATCCCCTATTTCATCTTAGACCTAACGTGGAAACAAAAGCGTGACCCCAGCATCCTGTGCAATGCACACAGGTGTTTCATGGTAGACCTGCTGGGCTTCTTTGGCAGATATATCCATGTGCTGTCAAGGCAGGAAGATTGAAAAACAGTGGCTTAAAAGCAGGTGGGGAGCCCTGGCAAATGATCACTGAGAAGGCCTCTTGCTATTTTCCCCCCATTACGTAATATGGCAATTGTGTAATTGTGGAGCACTGAGCACTAAATGTTCTGACTTCATTTCAAATGCTTCCACATCCGAGAGTAATACTGAAGTCACTCCATAGCTAATCTTTATCATTTCCATAATGAAAATGTAATATTATACGGAAAATATGAATATGTCGAGGCATTCTCCTGAAATCGTAATGGCGTGAACACTGATTTACAGTAATGTTACAGCTAAAGCATGGAATCAAGGCTCCAAATAAAATGTTTATAAATGCCATACATTAAGCCCTCTGGTTTGTTATAAGGTAATAAACAGAAAAGCTTCCATCGAGCCGTTTGCAGTTGTTAAATAAGATTCTTTGTGACTTGCAGAAACTGGAACACAATGAGGAATTATCAGTGCATTCTCTACTGAAGTCATCTACATGTGTTTATTTAATAAACAGAAGATGGCTTTATTATACACATTTGATTTCCATATGCAATCAGTGCCTCATCTGTCACTTGTATCTAAGCAGGGTGCTTCGTACAAATCTGGAAATGAAAAATTCAGAGCAGGGTGCAGGAAACTCATTTAACGTCGAGTGCAGTCAAAATCAAGATTTCTTTATTTGTAGTAACAACGCTGTTAAATCAGAAAATTACTCTCCCTTTCTGCATGTCCTTCTTTCTTTACAATTCAGTTGTTTGATCATAAATTGTCGAGTGCAATGGCTTGTCTCCTCCACTTTCCACACTGGTCGAGACAGATTAAAAACTCCGGCACACCACCAACCACTCTCAGCATACCATTAGCATATATATGAGATTTGAGACATTTTCTAATATTCTCCAGCAGAACTCATCTGTCAGCCAGGTGATGAATTATAAAAACTCTTAGCTTGTTTATAAAAGAGAGAAGGAGTGGGGGAGTAAGAGAGGAGGGGGAGAGGAAGGAAAGGAGGAGAAAAACACATTGATCCCTCCCTATTCTTTCATCTTCCCCAGCTACCTTTGCATTTATTCACATAAGCAGGGATAGTCAAGACTGGTATGTTGGAGGGCACCATATTCTCCAGCTTCTAGTCTGAGTAGTCAGTTTTCCAACACCAGCAGTCCAACTATACATTCCTGTTGACCTGAACTAGCACTAAGTGATTTAAGGGCATTCAGATGGTTTGTTGTTATGTGTCTACAAGTCAACCCAGACTTACAGTAACTCTGTCACAAGGAGGAAGGAATGGGGAGGAGGAAAAAGAGATGTAGCAGCACCTGTAAGACTAACTGATTTTTATTTTCACATGAGTTTTCATGGATATAAACCCTCTTCTTTGGGTACAGTACAGAGTGATAATAAATGTTCAGGTGTAAAGAATATTTACACAGTTGTAGGAGTGGAATGGAATGGAATAAAATCCAGAAAAATGCAAATCTATGTCCCTTGTCCTAATTTTCCAACAGGCAGGGTAAGGTGATACATGTCTTCCATATCTTTATAGTGGTTAGTTAGTGCTGATGTGTGAAAAGTCAGCAAAAATCAGTTTCCAAGGGTTCAAAATTCAAGATTCCTTTTGTTATATGTGGTTTTCTTGGCAAGAATTACTTAGAGGAAATAGTATGACTTGCTCAAGGTCACCCACTGAGTCCTGGTCTCCCAGATTTCGTAATCTACCACTCAAAATACTACACCACTGGCTCTGTTCCACCATGCTGGCTCAGATGGTATAAGATAATCATTACTCAGGGTACTGAGAAATCAATGTGTTACCGGAAATATCTGCTCAAGAGACAGAGGTGGAGATTTTCCTTTACAGCATGAGCATAAAAAAAAAGCAAAAAAACAACAACAGTAGAATAATACCTATGTGAAATTAAACACAGTGGGGCATGGCTTCTTTCCCAGCAAGTACATAGTCTTAAACCATACCTTGATTAATTGGTGATAATGTGATCATTAGCCAGATGAGGCATCTTGCAATATCAGATCTGGCCCATTAGTTGACCATCCTTGGCCAAAACAACAGAAGTGGGATCTTACAGTTTTAAAATGTATAATGCTGATTGAGAATATTGTTAACCAACAGTCTTCAGTTTGTGCACAGGTTAATTCAAATATTTCAAAAAAATAATAATTCTAATATTGCTTTGTTACGATATTGTAGAAAATGTCTTTCATACAATTATCACATCAGCAAGTTTGAATGTTGTATGAAACAATGTCTTCAAAATTTACCACATAAAGTTAAAGGAAACCACCTTTATAATGTTTTATTAAGTTTTCCCCTGAATAGATCATTACTGCAATAATTTCATTTTGTGAAAAACATAATTCTTTAATTTTCCCATTTCCCATACAAAAGTAATCAAATAGTTACTTTTAATTACTTTTTAAAAATCTGAATGATAAAAGCTGCTGAACTGTGGTACAAAACATTCTTCTACCTCATCGTCAACATCCACAACACAGCATGAGGCAAGTGCATACCTTTGCAAAAGCATGGATGCTCATAATGGCTTTCCCAGAGTGACAACTAGTTTTGAAGACCTGTATGTTTTCAGTGATGCCCAGTCCAAAGGAATGGTCTCTAAAGAATATAACTATTATTATTTTGTTGTGATTTGTAATTACTTATGTTCCATAATTTAATACTTATGATACATTTAGTGTTTTAATAAGCATTAATGAAACCCAAAGCATGAGCCACCAACTCAAGGCATAGCATGGGTCATCACTTGAACCATGTGATATTCTTCCCCACCATGAGAACATCCATTTTAACTAAAAAATGAAATTAAAATGAATTTTATATGTGACAGCAGGAGTGAAGTTATCTCTAGATGTAATGCAGTCATGTCTTTGTTATGAAGAAAACTAATTAATTACAGGTAACTTGTTATATTGTAACTAACTTCTTCCAGACTCTAAACTAACCACAGCTCTTCAATATTTTTCCACATCACTCCAAAAATTGAGTTGCATCCAGAGCAGTGTTTAGTGTTTAGAGAGACTGCCTACACTCTCCATTGCCTACACTGCCCATTCCTCCAATAGCTCTTAAAAACCTGTTCTGAATGGCTGGAAGACCCTCTAAAACAATATGACAGGTGATCCTAGGTGGCTGCAGAAGGAAGTGGGAACTAAAGAAAGTTGCGTCTCTCTCCTCCTCCTCCTCCTCCTTGTGGAAAGCCTCTGCTAGATCTGAGTGCCTTCTGCTCAGGGACCCAACCCACTGCCCTCCTAAGGTGCAATTCATACTGTTTTTATACCATTTTCATGTAATGACTTCCCCAGTCTGAGAAATTTTAGATTACTGAGCATGTTGGAGGTATCTATCTTCACCCCATCCTAGACAGTACTACAGTTCAAAGGATGGCCTTCAAAAAGAGAGTAACTGAAACCAGTGATTTTCAGATTTTTCATCCTCCAGATGTTTTGGAATTCAGGTCTCAGAACCCCTGACCACTGTCAAAGCTAACTCGGGCTTCTGGGAGTTGAAGTTCAAAACACCTGAGTTTGGGGACCACTGACTTACATTTATAGCCTAGATATAAATGATAGCCTAGATACAAATGACACTGAATCTCTGATGGATTTTGCAGCATTTTGCATTTTTCTAGTGTGGAGCAGTTGGCCAAAATGATGGATGAATTCACTGCTATATAGTATTAATGAACACTCATGTCCCTTCTCATGCAGCAGCAGAGATATGGCAGTCGTGTCTGTGCACATCTTAACACAGTATCTCAGAAACCAAACTGGAAAGAAGGAGGTACCCACACAATGTGGTGTAAGTGATATTTTCCTTCTCTCTCAGGCCTTTCCACAGCTTACCTGTTTCCTGGCATCTTCCCAGTGTTGTCTTGGCAGCAGCTTCACTGGGATGAGAGTGGGGATGTGAACACTCTCCCCCACACCGGCTGGCTCCCTGCTAAAGGAAGCATGATGAACATGCCTCTTCTTTCCATAGTGCAGCTGGGCTCTTTCCCAGGCTGTGCTGGGGCAGGAAGTGCCTCTATCATACTTCTGGTGTTTCTATAGACCAGAAAAATGTAGGATGATCATGCAATCGCGGGCCACTGACACGGAAAACCCATCAATGATTTAATCCATAATCACACCACCTGGCAATGGGAGAAGGCTAGGACCACAAGGACATCATGCAGAAGCATTGTCATGGTCCTACTCCTCTCCTGTCCCCATGTGGGGATTGGAGATTGTTATGGAAAGGGCCTCCTTTCTCAAATTACTAATATGTGCATAACCATCTTGATTTTCCTTTATTATTGCTGTGGTGTGCCTTCAAGTCATTTCTGACTTATGGCAACCCTAAGGTGAGTCTATCACTGGGTTTTTCTTGACCGTATTTGTTCAGAGGGTGGTTTTATAGAATCATAGAAATGTAGAGTTGGAAGAGACCCCAGGGGCCATCCAGTCCAACCCCCTGCCATGCAGGAACACCCTCAAAGCACTCCCGACAGATGGCCATCAAGCCTCCACTTAAAAACCTCCAAGGAAGGAGACTCCACTACATTCCGAGGCAGCATATTCCACTGCCGGACAGCCCTGACTGTCAGGAAGTTCTTCCTGAGGTTCAGGTGGAATCTCCTTTCCTGCAGCTTGAATCCATTGCTCCTTTTCCTGGTCTCTGGAGCAGCAGAAGACAAGCCCTCTCCTTCTTCTACGTGGCATCCCTTCAAATATTTAAACATGGCTATCATGTTCCTTCTTAACCTTCTCTTCTGCAGACTAAACATACCCAGCTCTCTAAGTCTATCCTCATAGGGCATGGCTTCCAGGCCTCTCACCATTTTGGTCGCCCTCCTCTGGACCTGCTCCAGCTTGTCAATATCCTTCTTGAATTGGGGTGCCCAGAACTGGACATTCAAGATGGGGTCTAACCAAAGCAGAGTAGAGCGGTACCGGTACCTCCCTCGATCTAGACACCATACTCCTATTGATGCAGTCGAGAATTGCATTGGCTTTCTTGGCTGCCGCATCACACTGCTGACTCATGTTCAGCTTGTGGTCTATGAAGACTCCTAGATCCCTTTCACACGTACTGCTATCCAGCCACGTGTCCCCCATCCTATATTTCTGTATTCCATTCTTTCTACCGAGAGCATGTGACTTGCTTGAGGTCACCTAGTAGGTTTCCATGGCCAAGTGGGGATTGAAAGCCTGGTCTTCCTATGTCCTAGTCCAACACTCAGACCCTTACACTATGCTGGCTCCCACAGGCTTATTTAAAGTAATCTTGAATAATGTATGTCAAGGGTAGACAACAGTAGACAAAGTATGGTTGTCTTTGTAGGCCTCAACCCCTCCAGATTCCCTAAATTGCAATTTTTTCTGCCCAAAGCACGGAGAGGGTATTTCCTATCCTGGAAACCTAGGAGATGGCAATTCATGTCTGAAATCAGTTGCAGGCCTCTTCCACTGTTCTGAAGACCTCAAAAATAACTCATAACAATTGTTTGTTTTTCAGAACCACCAACCACTTACTTGTCTTTGGCCCTTTTTGCACACCATTTCTCATGCAAAATGGCCACCAGAGCACAGAGCTCTGTCATTTCACATGACATCCTCGCAATTGCATGATGCTCCTGAGGCCAGTAGGCAGTGATCGTGCAATATATCATTTTTGGCTTCTTGCAGAAAATGATGCACAATCGTGCATCGCTCCCGGGCCCCACACAACTTACCTTGTGTGCAGAGCCTCTGGAGACATGGCCATCCTGCTTCCTGCCCCAGTGCAGCCTGGGAAAGTACCCAGCTGCACTGTGGAAGGAAGGGGCAGAACGCTCACACTTCCTTCTGGCCAGCATGGAGCTGGTGTGGAGGAGAAAGAGGGGACGCAAGTGCCTCTCTCAAGGAAAAGGTAAGGTGTGAAAAGGGCCCCAGTTGTTTGTAGAGGTCAGTCTCTTTGACCCTAGAGACAGAAAATATGCCCCTTGATCCATCACACACACCTATCCCTGGTTTACACAAGGTGATTTTAACATTCCAAAGTGTTCTATAGATATGAAGTAGAGTTTGGAGCAGCGATTGGGAATAGGCATATGAATCCTGACTGATTTCATCTTCGTGTAGTAAATCAAATAGCTGAGAAAGTTGCACAGCAAGGCAGTAGGACTTTTGGTAGTGATGCTGGTAGCAATTTCAGAGAAAATTTGTGCATCTTTGGTGAGGTATTTCTCTGTATTGCCTTAATATGTAGAATATTGAATAATGCAATAGTGTTTGCCTTGTAGTAAAAGTAGTAACATCAGGTGGTTTTTTGCATCTTTGTGATCAATCAGCCCATCTTTCAGTGCTTGCTGTGTTTATGTTTTCAGCTTCCCAAAGGGAAGAAAGGCACTATTTTTGTGCAGGCCCAGGATTCTTATGTGAAGTAACTTTTTTACACAAATTGTATAAACTGCAGTGGGAAGAAAGTGGCATCTTGATCTTACAGCAAGATCTCTGCAGGAAGCTGGAGAATCATCATCATCACTCTGCTGAGATGACAAATCTCTCCCAGCATCCCAGCAATGGCAAAGTTTCTACCCATTCTTTGTTAGGAAGGCAGGACCGTCTGGGTATTGTACTCTGATTCCCATCAGCCCACAGCAGCATAGTCAATGGTGAAGAATGGTGGACCTTGTTATCTAATCATATCTGTTCCCTTTCCCAAAAGAGAGATCTGAAGGCCAGAATTCTGTAAGCATTTATATATATTATAATTGTTTATTCTGGGCATGATGGACTCCAATTTAAAGTCAATCTGCAAGTAAACATATCATCAAGCAACTCAACTGAAAATAATAGAGAAACTGACAATAATAGAGAAACTATTCACTCCCATAGTGGAATGAAATTGCTGGGCTGGGGAATATGTAAACACTCTATTATGTTGGGCATGACCTAAGAAACTTAGGCATTTCAAAATACTTGGTTTTAAAACAGAAGAGTTCAGCACATGATTTCTGGCTTTTAGATCAAAGAACTTAAGGATAGCTGATCCTATCATTTAGCATGTTTGTCTTTCTGAAAGGCCTTGATGTTGCCACCTCTGAAACATCTATGAGCACCTGAACAACCTTTCTAATGGCAGTTGGTCCAATAGGACAAATCCAATTAGCTGAAATGATCTACTATGCTGAATCAATGAGGAGGATTACTTTAGTTCAAAGACTCAAAGGTGTTTCCTTCTAGCAGCCTTTATGATGGATTATTTTGCCAACACAATGAAATCATAGTGCCACATTGTCATTTGGTCACATGGCAATCCCATGAAGCCAGTCTGGAATAATGGCAACAAATATGGGTTCTCTCTGCATGTGTACTTTTACTTGTGTTCTGCGCTCTTGTTTTGTGTGGGAATGCTTTTTGCATGTAAAACCATTAGTATTCATGAAAAGCACCCCAACTATTACCTCACACTCAATGACATCAATGAATGTGAGTAGCAAACAAGTGGGAAGAATCAAAGAAAAAGTCCAGGGTGTGCAACTGGTCAACAAGGAAGATGGTTAGTGTTTCGGATTCTTGTCACTGTATCCTAAAAGTGGACTGTCTGATCTTGGAAGCTAAGCAAGTTCAGACTTGGTTAATATTTGGGTGGGAAACTGCCAATTAATACCAGGTGCTGTATGCTATATTTCACAGGAAGGAATTGTCAAACCCACTTCTGAGTATTCCTTGCCTAAGAAAACCTTATGAAATTCATGGAGTCCCCTTAAGTTGACAGGCAACTTGAAGTCACATTCATACAGACTATCATGCACAACCATTACTAGAGGAACAAAATAATTGTATTCCCAGCATCTATTGAGACTCAGGAAAGACAAGGAAATTATCCAGTTTCTTAGACTGCAGCCAATTATTCCTTTCCCACACAACAGCAGAATTTGGGGGTCTGTGCTTGGCAGAACACATCAATACGGTGATATTTATAATCATTTTTAAATTTAGCACTAAGATCTTGAGAATATCAGGTTTAAATCTACACTGAAATTCCTATTCAACTACAGATTCATTGTGGGAGAAGGGAGAGGGGTTTTTTTCCTCTTTACAACATGAGCCTTGTAACCAAGAAGCCACAACTACTACATTGTAGTTCACATTTTGTAATGCCTTCTTCTACAAACTCAGTCCAATGGGCCTGCTCTTAAACTTGAGTAAGTTTGGCTCTAACTCATTATTTATAAATGCAAGCAACTGCATCTGAGACTGATAACATATTCCACCAAATGCCTTGGTATCAAAATTCTGTGATTCAGTCATTTAACTACTTGTAGAGTGGTACTTTTTCAGATCAAGAATTTTGTTCTCTCTGCTACCAGCTGCTTTTTCCTGGGCTTCCTTTTCCCAGGGACAGGGAAGGACACTTGGAAGTTAGAGAGAATCAGGAAGGCAAACATCCAGGTAGTGTTGTCTTTATTCCCTTTACAAGTGAAAACAAGATTGCTGCCAGACATTATTCTAATGTGCATCTGGACACATTTTGCACAGTAGAAAATTAAAATATGCTGTAGGAAATAAGTTTTGGCACATTTGGCTATATGAGCTTCAATCAAGAACATGGCTGTTTCTTAAAACACATAGATGAAAAAAAGAATAAATAGAAAATTAAAGGAGAAACTAGAAAATTTGAATGATTACCTTTCAGCCCTCCTAACCTTAAACTAGTAGTATATTGTTGGGATCAACTGCCTGACTGCTCCATTTGTGACCAAGGAGGATATAGGTATGAAGATATATATCTTTAAGTGTTTTGAATCTAATGATGTGGGATAAACAAAGCTGTAACATTGCTCATTTTCTATTCCAACTTACCAATGGAAACATGAAAACCCAAATGAGGTAAATCCAGTTTGACAGATAACATGGTAGGAGGTTGGAAAGAAGGGACTGTGTCACTTTGCAACATAAAATGGGGAGGGATGCCACTTTGAAGTACAAATCTAACTATTAATTTCCCACAACGTATTGCTCTCAGGCATTGTCAGAAATGAAATGGTGGCTGCTTTCCTTGCCGCCCAGTGTACAGAGCTCCTAATGGTTGCCTGAGGATACCATGCCAAGCCAGTCCTTCTGGAGTCTAGTACAGTCCTTTCTACTAGTTTAACATTCTGCTGCCATCTTTTCCTGGTGTATGGGTAGAGTGGGTGTCATTCTGTACCTGGGGATGTGGGTTATACACTGCAGAAATTCACATTCTATGGCACTGGAGGGACTTTGCTTTATCAATCCATAATCTAGTCAAAATTCAGCACTTCTCATTCGCCTTTATTTAGGTAGATACTTAAATATGTTCTTTTGCTCCCATTAAATAAAATGAAGGTTAAAATTGCATAGCCTTGTGTCAATCAGGCTCTAGAATTTTGCTTATTTCCAAATTTTAGTAGCTTTTACTTCTTTCGAGGTTTTAGCATGACACCTTTCTGCAGTGAAAGACAGGGCCAACAACCATGTTGTGTAATAACTGTGATATTTAGTACAGCACTAAACTGCAATAGAGTCAAATCATTCCAAACTGAACAGGAAACATGCTAAATAATGTTATGTACCTAGCACTTAAAAGCAGCTGAAAAACATTTGACTTAATCTGTCTCTTGGCACTTATCCCTATTAAGTAGTCATATCATTTATAACAGTGCCAATAAAATTGATTTGATTGTATTTTCCCCCTGGAGAATTTTGTTCCGCTAAAAGAAGCTCAACAGCCAATCATTCTGCTCAATTTAGCTCCAGAAACAAAAATGCTCTTCTGATTTCACTTTCTGCCATATCCATATGGAATAAAAATACTAATGTGGCAATCCTATCTGGACCTGTTTGGATTAAATCCCATCAAATGTAATGGGCCTAATTTCTGAGTAGATAAGCAGAAGGGGAAAACCTAAGCACAGATACTTGAAAGTAAATTTCACAAAATCAGCAGTTTGTTAATTCCAAATGAATCTACCTTTGATGGCTGTGCTACATGAATATTTTGCAGAACACATAATTGTGGTTATTGTTGTCATAATCACCATCATCATCACCACATACCCTCTAACTTTTTACAGATGCAGATAAAATAGTTTAGTATTTAAACTTTTCTTTTAATCTACATAGTGTTAGACAAGTACTTCTCTATGTGCAGTATGCTGCATTTATTCTGAATTACTTTATCCTCTCTGACTTCTGAAAGAAGGCATGGAAGAGAGCATGGAACTCTTCCAGTTCCTCCTCCTCCTTTCTCTTCTTTAGAATGTGGTAACAGATTTGTCCAGGGCTGGTTCTACCAGTAAGCAGATTGAGGTAGTTACCTGAAGCAACAGATGCTGAGGCATGCAGAATAAATAGAGCTGCATGCACCATATGATCTGTTTTGTGACACCTGCCCTCAAGCCATCCTTTTGCTGTTGGTTACAGTGGAAGACACTCCCTTGCTGCCAGTATTGAGACAAGAACTGGGTGCCAATCTACTACTCTTGTTCACAGAATTGAGGGGAGGGTAATGTGCCATTTTGTCCTTTGCCTCAGGCAGCAAAATCTTTTCAGCCATCCCTAGATTCTTTTCACTGGATTTGATCATTCTCCTTATCAAATAGCCACAATTCAAGCATATTTGGGGCAATTTAATATCAGCAAAAGTGACTATGAAGCTGATGAAAAGGAAGCAGTGTGCTGGTATTAAACATTTTGATCACATGACTTGAAAGTCAAACAGGCAGTTGTTCTTTTGGCTAAATCTATGAAAAATATAAATGTCTTATAACATGTTGCCATATGAGAATGAATCCTAATAGCTGCCATGTTATAGAATAGAATATTGTGGGCCACATCTGTCTTATCTGTTATGTGTGTGGACTTACATGTGTTTGTCCTAGAGCCAAAATCTTCTGAATGACAATTCTAATGCATGCTTAAAACAGACTATTCAAGAACAACAACAATTTACTAAGAACAATCTACAAGCAAAGACTGCTCTTGGGCAAACAGGAATGACTGGAGTGACCATGACTGTTCTTATACGGGCAGTAGAATTTTCAAAGACCTAAAATGATCTATATGTCTTATTGCTTGACAAACTGACCTCAGCAATATGACACTAATCTAAACGGACTGTGAACAGAATTTTAATTTTGTAGCTTCTTAATTTTCATTTCAGAGGTAGGTTTCAGATTATATGACAGGGTTGGTTATATTTGATCAAATCTTTTTCAAAGATGTTGTTACCCTGAAAATAATCAATTTGGTTAAGAACAGAAATGGACAGGAAGGTTTCATCCAGGCTGAAATTCAAATCATATATCAAGGCCATTCAAATCTCATTTTTAAGCCCAAAGCTGCTTTGTCAAAGTGAGACCTTATATTTCAATCCTGAACACATTTCTATAGAAGAAAGTGCCATTGATTTTAATGGCATTTATTTTTCCTATTAAATGCAATCAATAGACACTTGAGCTGCTGGGATTGTGCAATGGATCTGTAATGTATGCAGTGAGTATTTTTTTTAATATTAAAGAAATCTCTACAGTGAGTATTTTTCAAACACTACAAAAATCTATGCAGTGAGTGCTTTTCAATCTTACAGAGAGAGTGGGAGTCAATTGCCACATGGAGACCATGTTCTTCATACCTATGACAACTATTTCCACAGAAGGGTAGATGAATTTCTGGCTTTCATGCATGGATGTAGTCCTGTGACATTTAACAGAATCAGTATATGATAGTGGATACAATTAGACTGAGTCTTCACACAGGAGGCGCACAATAACTGCATATCTTACCTTTTGCAGACAATCAGCTACTGATACTACCGAAGCTCTACTCAGTCACAAGCCTTACTCTGCAACCCGTATGCAGAATATTGTCCTAAACTTACACACTCCATTTCAGTGGCTAGAATTCTCTTGAGGCAATATGCCAGCATAAATCCAAGTGTTTACATAATAAAAGTACTATACAAGTATAAATGCCCAGTTAAGCTGGTGGTAGCACTATTAAATATTTGCATAAAGAAGTATTTAGTACCCCCATATACAGGCCATTTCCTCAATTGCTTGTAGCACAGTGGTTCATGAACGCAGCTCCATTCCTCATCGATCAACTAGAACAGTCACTGGAACATCCTTGGAACAATGTCTGAAAGTGCTGAGAAGCTATCATTGGGACTAGCTACAGGGCTCATACAGCTCCCTTGTTGCAACAGCAACATTGACTGCCAGTCCATTTGTAGGCACAATTCAAAGTGCTGGTTATAACGTATAATGACCAATATGGCTTGGGTCCATCCTGTTTAAAGGACCATTTCTCCCTATAGGAGCCTGTTGAAGCTCTGAGATCTCCTGGGGAGGCCTGTGTCTTTGTTGCACTACTCTTTCAGGTCCAGTTGATGGGGAAAAGGGAAAAGGCCTTCTCAATGGCAACTCCCAGACTTTGGAGCATTCTCGCTAGGAAGGCTAAGATCGCATTTGTGCCCTGTTCTCCTTCCACTGACAAGTAAATACTTTCCAATCCCATCAGGATTTTTGGAATTGACAGTGATCAGATTTTAATGGTGTACTGTACTCTTTTGCCAGTTTTTATGCTGTCTTTTAAATGGTTTTAATTCTATAGATCAGTGGTTCTTAACCTGACATCCAGGGACTCCTGGGGGTCCACAGAGCCCTCACAGGGCACCTGCAAAGCCCTGCTGCCAGACACCACCAGCAGTGGGGAGATGGCAGCAGTGGGCGTTGCAGGTGCTGAAATTGCTCCTTCATTTTCAAATGAGGAAATAGTTTTAGCACGTGAGCATGTACTAATATTATTATTAAATATCATTATTGTTTACTGTTGTTGTTGCTGCTGTTATTGACAGTATTAATGGGAGATACCGCTTTATGTTGTGTAATCAAGGAAGATACTCCTTTATTTTCATCCTCCTTTCTGAAGGCAGGTAGAGTCATCAATCCTGAATTAAGTGTTGAAACACACCCTCAATAAGCATGCCAGGTACAATATAGATGTCTTATCTGTTCAGTGGTGTTATCACATTACAGATACAAAAGCATTCTTATAAATGAACACACTGCTGAACAGGCCATCTGCCTTTTAGGGATGTTGCAGGGGTTACCGATATAACATTTATGCTTTGAAGTTTAAGCTATATCAATGTTAAGCACTATTACTAGTAATGCACCATGTTTGTGTCCTTGCTTACTCTGGAAAATAAGTAAAGCTCAAGTTCAACATTAATTACTCATTACTTTTCCATTTGGATATTTCAGCCTCCAAAGCATGTATTACATTACATCATGGCTTGCACTTTTCCTGCCCTGCTTTGACAAACATTAGGATGGTTCAGCAGGTTTCCAAACTTCAAAAGAAGAATTAAAACAATTTTGGGGCTCTCCATCATCAGTCATTTATGGATGGATAGATTTCTCTCTGTTTCTCTCTGCATGCTACTTTTATCAACCATAATGGTTACAGAGTAATCAAATCAGATTTTGAGGGATATGAGATTATCAAAAGAAACCAGAAAAAAAAAAACAGATCCAGAATATCAGGTACAATGATATTCTGATATTGTACTGTTCACCTGAAAAATATAGTAGAAGCCATTTGAGTTTGGGAGGGTGGGAAGCACTTATCCATTAAAAGCTCTGTTCTTGGTAGCCAATCAGTTGTTGACAAGCCTTTGCCTATCAGTCAATAGGAGAACAAGGCCAGTCTAAGCTCCTTGGGAAGGGAGCTCCACAATCTGGGAGCAGCCACTAAGAAGGCCCTTCCTCCATCCTCATTAAACATGCCTCTAAGAGTGAGACTGAGGGACTGAGAAAAGGGCCTTCTCCTCTTAGTAGACATGTGTGAGATCACACCGTATAAGATCTAAATATAGTCCAAACTCCTGGAGCCTAAATTAGCATGCATTTTGCTCTCTTTTTTATAATGCACTTCACTGGAGCTGGGATCCAGTGTTTAAGTTTTCTGTTTTTTGTTTTTTTAAGTGAAAAGCTTCATGGAGGGTCAGGAAAGACCCTTCTGGTCAAAATGGCAGTTCTGATATGAATGTCTTCTTGCCTGCCTACCAACTGAAAGATTTCATGCTTTCGTTAATTAAATGAACAAAGGAAAAAATACAGCGCAGTAGGCTGAATCCTACATAACAGCGCTGACTAATAAAAAGTAATAGACAATTTCCTGCATTCAATTCTTTTGAATACCATTATACAAGGTAATAGAGTTTGGGAAATGGAAGTCCTAGAAGCCTGTCAGAAGGAGCTCCCTTCCACTTTTTTTTATTATTATTATTAAATGACTAAGTGCAGCAGGCTGTGTCCTATCTCTCCCCCTTGCATCTATTGGATTGTATTATTTTACATTTTGATTGAAATGATGTCACCAGCAGATAAAGGCTTGGCCAAGGAATTGTAATTGAATCAGCTGGAGTTGTTTATTCTAGTGATCTACAGCGATGCTGAGCTTGTCCTAACACAGAATACATAAAAGAGCTCCTCTTGTTTAACATGCAGCAGATTAGATCTTTTTTTTTTTTTTCAGAAAAAGAAAGGATTAAATTGAGGGGGGCAAAGGCACCTGGAGTTGGAATCTGTGTGTCCAGAGGGGCAGAAGGATGGGGGTGGGTGGGGGCAGAAAGAAAGGGGGGAGGAGGAAGAGAATTGAGGAGCGGGAATTAGATGAGAGACACCATCTGTAAAATTCTCCATGTGTGACTGAAAGTTTTCAGTAAATAAATTTCACATGGCATCAGTACCAGATGCAAACAGATTTGATTTGCAATATTTAAATGATGGTTAATGGGAGTTAGTACATTTGAGGATGGCTTTTTTCCCCTCATTTCCTCAACCGAGTAGCATCTGTGAGGTTCGATTTTTGGTTGTGGGTTTGTTTGGGGGTTTTTTTGAGAGACAGAGGGTTGGTTTTCCAATTTAAAGAATAACATCTGTCAGAGTAAAGTTTTGAACGAATAAAGACTAAACATAATATTATCCATATAGACATGAAACATTGATTTAACACTTCCATATTGATTTGGATGTACTGGATGTTTTGGTTTTCTTTTATTAATCATTTTAGGCTATGATATAAACTAGTAATACTCAGATCTACTGTTTTGGCCTTGCAGATTTATTGGAATCAGCGAGAAAGACAATTCACAAAGTCTGTCCTGTGTAACACATTCAAACACTGGGCTATTAACCAGTATGTTACTTATGTGCAGTTGAGATACATTTTTCCAGCTGCTTCCTCTGGAGTAGCCTAGTTAGCATAACTGGGCTTGTTCAGTAGGAATCACTTTTGGAATTTCAATGTTTTTTGTTTTCAAGCCTCCTGATTAGCATGAGACATGTTACTTATTCAGCTCATAGGATTCTGCCCCCTATTAACAGCAGGCTTGTTCTCCAAGTGTGATTGTTATGTAGCCATCCATCCACAATTGTAGCATTGTGCACTAAAGGAAGATGTCATCAAGCTCAGTCAAACCTCAAGGTTAACAGAAGTATCAAAGTGTAAGTGAGGTGGGCCAAAATAGCCGAATGAAAACTGGACAGGCTCAGTGGCCACGGAGTGCTAATGACTGTTGTGAAGATGAGTAATGGAGCATCCTGGAAGAGGACATATCTGGTTGGCTGGCTGAAAAGAATCACTCCACACTGCAAAATTTTATTTTGTTTTGTTCTATTTGATAATGAACAAAAAACTAATCTCTCTCATAAAAGCTTGGAAGCTGGTTCAAAATGGGCAAAACAAAATTGTTATTCATAAATATATAATTAACTGTGAAATTAAGTTAGAGGATATGGTAGGCACTAGTTTAGAAGACTTCTAAATATGATTAGACTAATGGCTCCCAATCATTGATCTCCAGACAGTGGACTGCAGATGGATTGCTGTCAACCTGAATGGCTGAGTATTCAAGGATCATGGGAAATTTAGTACAAAAACATCTGGGATTCAGATTTCGAAATCATTGAACTAAGTCACAGCTGGGAAAGCATTACATTTTGGACCATAGGTCTCACATTCTCCTGGCAAGCATAACTAGTAACCCCAGTGGATATAGGCTGTCACAGTTACAATCCAAGAAAGTAACCTTTCAAAGATCTAGATTAGTCAAATGCATTAAGGACTCGTGCATCAATGGTTCCTAACAAAGATAGTGAAAAGATACTTTCCTGTACAGAAGCAACATACTGCTGACTACCAGATGCCTAAGCAGAGGAGCAGGGATATGTCCCCTAACACAATCATGCCCTCACATGAGTTTCCATGGTGGGAGTCCTCCAGCTGGCCACTATTGGAAACAGGATGCTCTGAGCTAGTGAGACAGTTCTTATGCTCTTAGGTAAATTGAACTTTCTAGCCCCCAAATGTGACATTGCTGAAGAACTGGTCAGGATAGATAATCTATAAGCAAGGAAATGACACAATTTTAATGCAACAAAATCCACAAAAGAGCGATATTTTTACTCCCCAACCAGAATGCAGAAAATACATCATGCAAGCTTTCAAAGCTCCATTGGCTTCTTCCTCAGGCAAAAGATGTTTTAAAAATCATACAAAAGAAAAGTGACCACAGTAGAGTCATAGGCCTACATTTTGTGTCAGATGTTGTTTCTGTTGTAGTTCAGTTGTTCTGTAGGCATCTTAGTGCAGGCAAAGCCATTCTCCTTCATGCTCTTAAAGACACCTAGATGTAACAGAGTAGAGGAGCAACAGTTATTCATATTCAGACTGTGATGCCTTATTGACAGTATTCTGTTGTCACTACAGGAAAAATCATTGTTTTCTTAGAGTATCCTTGAAAGGAAATATATCCAATCATGGAAACATTCATCCACTGAAACCATCAGGGAATACGAGGTAGAGCCCTATTCTTTCACATTATTTCTGCCTCTGATATAACATTTTCAGTTAAAGAAATAATGCCTAGAGCACATCTATTTTTTCAACTATATTTCTGGGTGAAATGAGGTCTAGAGACTTTTAAATGATTCAATTCTACTATTTAGAGGTAGGCCTTAAAACAGAAGTTTTGAACATGTCTATGCATGTGATATTCCACAGAGATTGACCATATTATCTTCTGGATTATTCTCTGTATGGAGATACTAGAGTTAAATAGTTATGTCCTCTGTCACATATCAGACTAATCTAACAGATTGTTATGTTTCCATCGGTCAATAGATTTCCAGGCAATTTTTACTGTGGATAGCACTAATATTAGATTACAGGCAAGTCCTACATAATATTTATGTATAAAACCTGTACATTTCAAACAGTCACCCATGAGATTGCTCTGGAATCAAATGCCATGTCACAGTTTTGTTTCCTTTTTGTGCCACCATCATTGGTCACAGTGGCGGAGCTTGGAGTGTGTGGAGGGGGGTTGGGAGGGGGGCTACAGCTCTTGGGGCCATATTAGAGCCCCCAGAGGCCCACAGCATCCCCATTCAAAAATCATAGGGGGCATGGGGGGCTGGCTTATCATATTTTTGTTCCCCCCATGGGTTATTTTAGTCACAGAGGAGGACTTCTTTGCCGTAGTAAGTCAACCAGGTTCTGAGCAAAAAAAGGGCCACCCTTGAGTCTAAAACAGCTAGGGGAGCAAAATATCACAACTTGTTTGACCATTTTTAAAAAATCAGTTTAGAGATGAGTGTATGTGTTACCCTAAGAGGTGGGGGACCTTGAGGTCCACCAGCAGTGCCAGCATCTCCTTAGGACTTGAGGAATTATTAGCTCAAAAGTAGCTAATACCTTTAGCTACCTTAGTTAATATGAGAGGAGGGTAACAGCAGGATGTTCTCACCTGTGTATATCTGTACTAACTGTAGAGAGGACTCCAGTTAAATGTTAAACAGAGTATTTTATTGGAAATTAATAGATACACACAAGAAATCAAGCCACCTCACAAACTGTACACGGCTATTGAAGGAAGAGGCAAGAAAGGTTGGATAGAGAGAGATTTTGGGTGGAAGGGGTGATATTTACCAGTCCTGAAGCAGAAGATCAAAACAGAGTGGCTCAAACAAGAGTCTGGGTGTAGCATGGAGGAACTGGAGTCTGGAGGACTATGTGCAGCATGATGCCCAATGTACTAAAAATTGTGGGGGCTGGTGCTGGGGTTTATATACCCTATTTCCTACACTGACAGAGGGTGTATGAATAAAGCAATAATTGCTGTCCCACAAAACTGACAAAGGAGTCCAGAATGAGCTGATTGTCTTAACTTTAGGTGACAAAACATTGGTGGGAGTTATGACAATCTTACCTATAGGTTAAGATCACAGTAGACCTCTGATGGCTTCATCAGGGCAATTTCATTTTCCATTATCATTGTTGCCTGTGCTTTTGAAAGAATTATTGCAAGCCCATGAGCATCAGGCTTTCCCACCTAATCCTCTCTGAATGTATGACCTGGTCATACTGAGATCATCCTGACCTGGCTACATGCTTACAGTTAGCACATACTCCAAACATGATTTTGGCTATAAATATATCTCATTTATGAAAAATAGCACACCACTTGAAGTCGGGGTGTTGGGTATGGTAACAAATGGTCCTCCAAGATCCCTCCCAATCTCTGCCTAGGGTTGCCAGGTATCCCTTATTAGAATGGATATCCTTTATTTGAGGACTGAAAATTCATCGCTTACAGGGCTGGCATGTGTCTGTTACTATATGGGATGTCCCCTATTTGAGGAATTGAAAGGTTATCCTTTGATACAGACTAAGCAAGATGCCAAAAAAAAATATATATTTTGAAATGTTGTCTCTTGATAAATGTTCACCCTGGTGGTGCAGTGGTTAAATGTTGGTACTGCAGTCACAAGGTTATGAGTTCGACCCTACCAGGCTCCAGGTTGACTCAGCCTTCCATTTTTCTGCAGGTCAGTAAAATGAGTACTCAGCTTGTTGTAGGCAATTAGCTAACACATTGTAAACTGCTTAGAGAATGCTTAGCTGCTAAGCAGTATAGAAATAAACATGCTATTGCTGTTGCTATTATACTTTCTGACTGTCAACCTTGCATGTCAACAATTTTGGCTGTCCCTTATTGCTATTTTGAAAATCTGGCAACACCAGCCCTGACAGTCACTCATGCTGATCTAACCAAATGAAGAGTTCATGAGATCTTGAACGTTTGAACAATTTTGTGTGGTTTTAGTTAATCCTCAAGAAAGATGAATTATGCTTCTCTGTGTATCATGGTGAACAGGCATTTTTCTCTCATAGGCCAACCTGGCTATCTCTTTCTAAGTTGCATTGGGTTCAGTATGTATGATAAGTCTAGATCAAGAGTGGGAATTGTGCAGCCCTCTAGATATTCTTGGACTGCAACCCACAGCAGCCCCAACCAGCAATGCCAATAGCAATAACAATAGCAATAGCAATAGCTGTTACTAGCACTCCCTAAGCAGTTTACAATGTGTTTTTAGCTAATTGCCCCTAACAAGCTGGGTAGTCATTTTACAGTGAGGAATACCGGAGGACTGCCTCATAGCCAGACCTGGTCTAGATCCACCTCACTATGTATTTGTTGCTTTTAATTGCTGCCCAGGTGATTTTTACATATGGCAAATTTATAAATGAGAGACCTCCATGAGACATGTTATTAGCAGCTCTCCTGAGGACTTACAGACTTCCGTGACTTCCTTGATTGAGCCTATCCATTTGTAATGGGGGTCTTCTTCCTCCTTGCTTCCTACAAGCATTACTATCTTTCCTAGTGAGCCACGTATTTTCATGATATGTCCAAAGTATAACAGTATCAATTTAGCCATCTTTGTTTCAAGGGAAAGTCCAGGCTCAGTTTGCTCTAGGACCCATTGGTTTGTCTTTTTGACAGCGCAGGATATCTGCAGAACTCTCCTTCAGCACCACATCTCAAATGAGTTGATTCTCTTCCTATCAGCTTTCTTCACTATCACAACCATACATAGAAAATTGGAAATATTATGACATGGACAATCCTTACCTTGATATTCAATGATATGTCTTTACACTTGAGGATATTGTCTAGTTCTTTCATAGCTTATAAAATACCATAGCATGAATACAATCATCTTGATTCAACAGGAATGCCCCAATGTGCACATTTCACACCCAAACTGGAGGAGTTCTCATATGTTTACATTGAGAGAGTCCATCTTTCTGCATGAATAAACAAAAGTACAGTCAGCTTCCATAAAAATGAATAGAGAATTCAATGAGTGCAAGTAATTCTTCTGTGCAGCTGAGTACACCTTTGGACCAACACAAGGTATAGTTTAATATCACAGTACTATCACTTTCTGTTCAGAAAGGAAAACTGAGGGGGAAGAAAATACAACAGGTTTGTTTCTCTTAATATAGGTTTCATCAGAAAACAAGGGGGAAAATGCCTTAGCTCATGCAAAAGTTTTATTACTGACACCAAACCAGATACGAGTTAGAGGAAAAATATGATGGGAGTGCACATTTAAATGGGAGGGGTGTGGAGGTTACATGCTGTACTCTATTTCACCAGTGCATACACAAGCTCTTTATCTCTAAGGCAACATACATTCCATATGAGAAATGGGGTTGCCATAGCATCTACCTTTAAAAAAAAAAAAACACCAGTGAATAGTAGATCTGAAAGAAACATAAAATCGATTTAACAAGTTGTCATGTAACTTACTCTGGCCTGTAAGAAATCATAATAATAACTATAGACCTTTTCCCTTCATGAAGCTGTTTAATTTTTAAATATACGAACAGGGTTTTTTTTAACTTTATGGAAATTTACATTCCAGTAGCTATTCACTCTGCCTTGTTACTATATATAAGTGGTTTCTGCACTCATATATTAGCACCTCAAGAAAAAAATAGTTATATATGGGACTCTGTATTTTCCCTTATGTGTTCAAGCCACATTACAGGATTAGTAAGGCAATTGCTGGGTCATTTGTGAAGTAATTGCCAATTTAAACAAAGAAAATTGATAGCATGGACACATACTATTGAGGCTGGTTCAGAATTGGTAGTAGCCCCCAATTGTGTATCTTAGGAACATGCAGGGGCCACTACCATGGGTGTGTCCTGGCCACATACATCCAAGGGCACTACTGGTATAACACAAACAATGACACTTTTGGTGTAACTAAACACGGCCATTGACCACTAAGGCCCTTTTTGCATGGCATTTGTCATGCGAAAGGGCCTCTGGAGCATTGCGCAGTTGCGAGGACATGACGTCCTAACAATCGTGCGACACTGCCAGGGCCAGCAGGTGCCAATCATGCAATATATCATTTTTGGCTTCTGGCTGAAAATGATACGCAATTGCATATCGCTCCAGGGCCCCACACGCACTTACCGTCTGTGCAGAGCCTCCGGAGACGCACCCCTCATGCTTCCTCCCCCAGTGCAGCCTGGAAAAGTACCCGGCTATGCTGCAGAAGGAAGAGGCAGAGCCCTCACGCTGCTTGCCGGCCAGGAGACAACTGCTGCAGAGATGGAGCAGAGGGGACATGAGTGCCTCTCACGCGCCCATGCCGGAAGCAAGTAAGCTGCGAAAAGGGCGTAAGATTTCCACAATCTTGGCAACTTAAAAAAAACTAATACAGTGACCTTGGGTGTGTCACACACTCTCAGCCCCACCAAACCCTGTGATAGGTTCATCTTAGGTTCACCATAAATTGGAAATGACTTGGAGGCATGCAACAACAACAACAAATGTGTACAGCACTGTAATCTGAGACATTTTAAAAGACCATTTGAATGCATTTGTTTCTTTATTACAATCATGTTTTTTCCAGCTATATCTTAATTAATTTTATTCCATTTATCTCCTTGAACTAAAAGTATTGCTCATTATTTCCCCCCTTCTGAGCATGCCATTTTATTCTAAGAGCAAGTAAATTAGGCTGAGAAGTTATGACTGACTCAAGGTGAGCACACAAAGCTGGGTCTGGGTTTTCCCCTTCTGATTAGGCTTTCCTAAACTCAATACATAAGGTCCATGGATTCCCTGCTTAAAATAAAGGTTCTATGCATTCTTCCTCATTAGTAACATTTTCACTCTTGTTGCCAGGCCATACTACACTCTAAGGTTGCTCAGCCACACAACTTCCAGTTTTCATCTATGCCAGCCTCCATTCACAATTTATCTGATCATGCTGACTTCATCACACAACCTTTGCATTTCTTTAAAATATGTATTCTGCTGTTTCTTTCAAAGCACCCAGAACATCAAACTGTCAATTTAAAAAAAAATTATACTGAAACAAAAAAAAAAAGTCACCAAAAGAATCAAAATACACAAGTTGGTGTTGTTGTATAACTTCAAGTAATTTCCAATTTATAACAGTCCTAAGGCAAACAGATCATAGGAATTTTCTTGGCAAGATTTGGGGTAGGGTGACACTACCTTTCTCTGAGGCGGAGACAGTGCGAGTTCTCCAAGATCACCTTATGACTGTTACAGGAATCAGAACAAATTCAAAGTAGTTATTAAAATAATCCGGCAGCTTCCAGAAGTAAATATAGTTCAGTACATAAAATTTAAAACAGATCAGCAGAGGAGCACAATATTTCATGGCCCAGAGCCTACCTAACCAGGAAAGGTTTAGCCATTTGGTAGAAAACCATGAAGGTCAGTCTCCTTTGGGAGTTAGTTCCAGATCCTGGAAGCAGCCACTGAACAGGCTCTTTCACCTAGTTTCAATCAAGTATACTTCTTGGGACACAATATTGGGACACATTCAAAGGCTTCTGGTCAAGATCTTAAAAGGTAGAAAATTTTCTAGACCCTGTGTGGTGTAATGGTTAGTGCTGGACCAAGACTAGGAAGGCTCAAGTCCTTACTCATACATGAAAATCACTGAGTGACCTTGGGATAGTCATTATTTCTAAGGGTTATTTCTAGGATAAATATGGGGTGAGTGTAAGGGCCCTCTTTGGGGGTCCCCAATATCAATATTGTTTGGATGGGCACCATACTCAATTGTCATCATATTGGATTGGCAACTGTATTAATTGATTCTGATATCAAAATTGAAGCCTGAGAGGTCAAACTGAGTGAGGGAAGAAATATGACTGTAAATGTGAGAAAGAGAGGCTAGTCAACCTAAACACCCTCTAGGCAAGATTAGGTCATTTGCCAGGCAGTAGCTGTTGTTCCTGTGGATGATTGGCTTAAGTAGAAGCTGAATGTCTTCCCAGGGAACACAATTGTGAGAAGCCCACAAGGACACTGATTGACAGATACCCATCCTCTGTGCACCTGGACTCCTTCCTCTTGCCTCATGGCACCCACAATAGACAGTTATTACAACACACATTATGTCTTTGTCATCAAACACTGCAAGCATTAGTGGGTTGATAGTCCACTGTCTGTGCTGCAACTCCCATTGTTCCACACCTAGAACCACACATATCTTCCACTGCCATAGGCTATTTTTTGGGTACAAATACTCCTGATTCCAGGATGCCCAGTACAGTCTCTCAAAGGTCTACCCTTCGCTCTCTGTCTGTCTGGCTCCTGAACAAGAACTGTTCTTAGGTCCTACCTAAACCAATCTGCATTTCAGCTTCTTCATACTCTTCTGGGCTAGTAATTATAAATCGAAAAAACCCTCAGCCTTTCTATCTATAATTTTTCCTGCCTTTATCCTTCAGTTACCTCTTATGTGAATGTGTGGCTGTTTGTATCTTACATGCATGCATGAGTGAATTGCCCCTCGATAAAACACATTTTTAGCTTACTTTTGAATCTCTGACTGGTTCTTTTCCTGCGTGAGCCTGTAAACATTGGTGGGAAAGGTCTCATTAAGTTACCCCCCTCTTGCAAGCCTCCTCTTTGAGTTAATTCATTCCCCACTTTTGCACAGAGGTGCTAGCATCACAGGGTGGCCCTTGTGGCAATTATGTTTTGGGGTAACAGGGGATTGAATCAAGTACACCACCTTGAGCTCCTTGAAGAAAGAGTATACATATAACAAAACAATTAAAATATTGGAAGAGAGAGTCCTTCAGATATCCTGGTCCCAAATCATGAAGGGCTTTAAAAGTAATTATCATCAGCATTTTGAATTACACCCAAAATTGCTGTTATTTCAATAAGGGAGTTTGTGATCTTTTTGTATTCATTCCAGTTCATAGCAGGGCCAGCCTCTTCGGGACCCCATGTACATTTGTGGTGTTCTTCATGAGATAGGCTTACATGAAGCTCATTGTTGTAATCCAGATGTGAAGGAGCTATATGTGTCACTCATCTTGACCATCTCTGGAATTTCTAAGAATGGACACAGCTGGGCAAAGGCCCTCCTGGCCACAATTGACAATTGAGATAATGAATCTGTGTTTTGAAGCTAAACATTTTGTTGTTGTTAATTATTGTCAAGTTGACTTTGACTTATGGTGACCCTATGAAAGAGAGCCCTCTGCGTCATTCTGTTATCAACAGCCCTGCTCAGGTCTTGCAAGCTCAGGGCCAGGGCTTTCTTGCTATGAGTCTATCCACCTGCAGTGAGGTTTTCCTCTTTTCTTATTCCCTCCTATCTTGCCAAGCATTATTGTCTTTTCTAGTGACTCATGTCCTCTCATGATATGTCCAAAGTACAACAGTAAACTGAGACCATTGTACTTTGGACATATCATGAGAATTCATGACTTATCTTGGCTTCTAGGGACAGTTCAGATATTATTTGCTCTTGGACTCTAATTTGTCCTTTTGGCAGTCCAGGGTATATGCAGAACTCTTCTCTAGCACCACATTTCAAAAGAATTGATTTTCTTCCTATCAGCTTTCTTCACTGTCCAGGTTTCACAACCATACATAAAAAGTGGCCATATGATGACATGGACAATCCTGAGTTTAATATTCAATGATATATCTTTAACCTTGAGGATTTTGCCTATTTCCCTTGTTGTTCATCCACAGGAACAACAAGTCCTTCTGACGAGTCCTTCCAAGTCCTAGTCTTCTGATTTCTTGACTGCAGTCTCCATTCTGATTAATAACTGAACCAAGGCATGGAAATTCTTTAACAATTTCAATGTCTTCTTTGACTACCTTAAAGTTATATAAATCATCTTTCATTATTATTTTTGTTTTCTTAATGTTCAACTGTAAACCTGCTTTTGGACTTTCTTCCTTGACTTTCTTCAATAGCCACTCAAAGTCTTTGCTCTTTTCTGCTAGTAGTAAGTTGTCTTCTGCATTTCTTAAATTGTTGTTATTCCTTCCTCCAATTTTCACGCCTTTTTGTTCTAATTTTCCTGCCTCTAATCCTGCTTTATGTTCAGCATACAATTTAGATAGGGTGATAAAATGCAGCTTGCCTGATCCCCTTGGAAATCATTCTGTTTCTCCACATTCCATCCGGACGGCAGGCTCTTATCCTGAGTACAGGTTACACACAAGGACAATCAAATGTGGCACACCTATTTCCTTAAGAGCAATTCACAGGGGTTTTTTTACATATATATAATCAACACAATCAAAGACTCTACTATGATATATAAAGTATAGCCTGATTTTCTTCTGAAATTATGTGGTTTGCTCCATTATCCAACATATGTTTGCAACATGATCCCTTGTGCCTCTTCATTTTTATGAATTGATGATAAGTGTTTGTTTTAAAATTTTGAACATTGCTTTGCTTTCATGGGAAATTAAAACAATGGTCTCGTAGTTACTGCAATCCCCAGTGTCTCCTTTCTTGGGAATTGAAATTTATATTGAGATTTTCCAGTCTGTCAGCCATTCTTCTGTTTTTTGTATTTGTGAACAGATTTTAGTTAGAACTTGAGTAGGTTCTGTCTCTATTGCTTGACACAGTTCTGTTGGTATGCCATTAATTCTGGTAATTTATTCTTCCCAAGTGCTCTGAGTGCAGATTCCACTTCACTTTCTAAAACTACAGGTTCATCTTAAAATGAATGAATCTGTCATCATTTTCATCTCTTCTACATAGTTATTCAATATATTGTTTCTATCATCTTTTTATTTCTTCTTGATCATGTAATATGTTTTCCTGCCAGTGTTATAGCATTCCCACTCTTGATTTAAATTTCCCTTTGATTTCTCAGATCTTTTGGAAGAGGTCTCTTGTTCTACCTTTTTGGTTGTCACCTTCTGTTTCTCTGCATTGATTGTTATAGTAGTTCTCATTGTCCTTGTGCAAAAGTTGCTGAACAGTTGCATCCAAGGTTGTAACTCTATTCCGTCTCTTTTACTTTTGTTTTTTTTCCTTTTTCTTTAACTGCTTGAAGACTTTCATCTGTTATCCAATGAAGCTTTCTATCTTTTTGGCTACTGACATTGTCTTTTTTCATGCTTTCTTCACAGTGTCCCTGGGTTTGCTCCATAGTTCTTCTGGCTGCTGCTCAATTAAGCTTCATAATGCAAATCCATTTTTAACATTATCATTAAATTTTAAAAGGATTTTTTGGGGGTTGTTCTTTAGTGAAATGATTGATTCAGTGTTCTTCTTTTGCTTTACTCTAATTTTTGATAAAAGCAGTTCATGGTCTGTGCCACAATCTGCTCCTGGTCTTGTTTTTCCAAAGAGAATGGAGTTTCTCTATCTTCAGATTCCAATTATGTAGTCTATTTCATTTCTATATATTTCACTTCTATATTGGACTTCAGGTTACATTAGATGGCCGGTCCCTCCCGAAACTGCAAACTCCAGGATTTCATGAGATGTTGAAAGTGGAATCATAGCGTTATAACAGTCTAGTGTGGAAATGGATCTAGTCTCTCAAGCAGCAGAAAACAGGCTTGCTCCATCCTCCATATGACATCCTTCAAATATTTAAACATGGCTATCATGTCACCTCTTAACCTTCTCTTCTCCAGGTTGAACGTACCCAGCTCCCTAAGCCTCTCTTCATAATGGCATGGTTTCCAGACCTTGGGTTGCCCTCCTCTGAACACATTCCAGCGTATCAATATCCTTCCTGAACTGTGGTTTCCAGAACTGGGCACAGCATTCCAGGTAGGGTCTGACCACAGCAGAACAGAGTAGCACTATCACTTCCCTTGACCTAGACACTGTATTCCTGTTGATGCAGCCCAGAATCTCATTGGCTTTCTTAACTGCTCCATCATACTGCTGTCTCATGTTCAGCTTGTGCTCTACTAAGACTCCTAGATCTTTTTCACATGTACTGTAATCAAGCCAAGTATCCCCCATCTTATATTTGTGCATTTCATTTTTTCTGTCTGGGTGTAGTCCCTTCTACTTCTCCCTGTTGAAATTAATTTTGTTAATTTTGGCCCAGCTCTCTAATCTGTTAAAATCATTTTGAATTCTGATCCCATCCTCTGTGGTGTTAGCTTCCCCTCCTAATTAGGTATCATCTTATCCTGGGTCAAATTCTCCAACAGTGTTTGGTTCTGCTTTGTTTCCCACTTTTACATTTCAGTCAGTTTGTTTTCTCTTCTTTCTCTGAGCATAAACTTGGTTTATGGTTATATTGATGGGTTTTCTGTTACTCTGATTTCTGGGGGTCCCTCGGGGGACACTGATTAACTCCGAAAATGCAAAGATTGGAGAAATTAGCAGAGCACTAGTGTCGCAAAATGAGGGGCAGGGTAACCCAGCGAGACCTCCAAGCCAACTTTTATGGGGTCAGACCAAGCAAAAAGTCAGACAATCATACTAATGAATGTATTTTATTAACAAATATGTCCTCACACACCAACACACACAATGCACACAAGGCCTATTGAGAAAGGAAAGTGGTGAAAAATTATAGGAGTATAATGGAGAGGCTGTAAAGGCAGTGATACTGCCTGTCCAGAAGTCTTCAATCTGAGAAATGGCAAGAAGGAAGGAGCTTAGCAAAGAGAGGCAGCTGAGGGGAGCACTCCACTAAGAGAGCGCCAGTCTGCCAGTGTGGTGGGGAATTTTCTGAAGAAAATCTTGAAAATGGGAACTACTTATAGGACAGAACGTACCTCGAGAGTATGCCCTCTCCTGAGAAGAAGAATGGCCAAAATAAAAGGTAAAATGCCACACAATAGCAATTTGATGGTTCGCATGATTGGTTCATGTAAATGGACCTCGCCCTTGTAGAATTCGTTGAAGTCAGAGTTGCTCAACCTGGGGAAAACCTGGTAATCCCCTCAAGTTGGTTTCTGTGTCTAAGGGTCCTTTGTTCATGCGGATGTGTCTAGCCTGAGGTCTCCTTGGAAAACGTGACTGGGGATTTTCCTGGCCTTGACCTAAGTCCAGTCGCTTGACCTATTTGTCTACACACCCACCTGGGCAACCTCTGTGGCATAGAAGTCATATTTGATATTAATTTTATATCCTCCCAGGACAGGGTCTGCCAAAGGGGTAACAATTCCCTGATTTTGCATTATATCCCCTGACTGCTTTTGCTACATCTTTCCTCACTATTAATGCATCCCATTTCTTCTTAGATTTTCATTTCTTAAGACATTGTGTAACAATTTCAAAATAACTCATTCCTGCTCACTTTAGCTCACTCACTTCAAGTATTACAACATTTATACATTCCATTTCTTGTTTTACAATGTCCAACTTCCTCTGAGTTATGCTTCTCACATTCCTTGTTTCTATTATCTGCATTGTGAAGCTTTGGACTTTCCTTTCACATCTCAGCACATCAGCAGGTGAGGGTCTTGTTGGATTGAGTCCAGTTGCACCATTAGCCATAGCACTACTACATTCTTGTCCCCTGCTATTCCCCGTAGCAGCAAGAACCTCCAAGATATGCATAAGTATAAAAGATAGTTAGAAAAGGAAAAAGAAAAAAGATAACTGGGGAGGAACAATGAGGAGAACAATGAAATGGATTATATAGAACAAGGGCTGGCTGAAACCTGGTCTGGCTGATGGGAACACTTGCAAAGTGTTTTGTTTTTAGGCCTCACAGGTAACATATATAATATGCATCCTCTATATTTTCTTCTAGGCTTTCAACAGTAAAAGACCAATGGAGTAGTGTCGGGATTAGGTGAAGTCCTCAGAGACTTCTCTTCCCTGCCCCCACCAAACATATATAGACATAACTCCTCAAACTTCTTGCACGCCCTGCCTAAACATTGGCTCTCTTGTGGACCAATGTTGCTTGCACACCAGAGAAAGGAATTTGTGAATGCTAGAAATAAAACCTTCACCATTGGTGAGATACAAATACATAATAAGCTTCCACAGGTGACAGAAATGACTCAGAGTTTAGCCAACTTTCAGGCACGCATACTGAATAATCCTCCTTGATAAAATATTTCAGTCACGACGATAGTGATGGGTCTCATGAGAGAATAAGAATACTTTCAAAAGCCATTTCTTAAGGAAAGCTCCCTATAATGAGTGAAGGAGATGCCTCAGAGCCTGGCCAGATACTGCTATGCAAAGCTAAAGAGCCTTAGTTACGCATAGGTATGATGATAATAGCTGCCATATTAAAACAGCTGAGAAAAAATGATCATAAAGAGGAGGGGGAGAGAGATGGAGAAAAAGAATGCCACATGACATCCTGTAAGTTCTCATACTGCATCTTAAAATTCCTGTAGTGGCAAAACATGAAGATAGGTTAGCATTTTCAGCTGGCTGGTTTGCTATGGACTTTCACCTTATACAGGCTGAGTATCTAGAAACAGCTCTGTATAAAATCTGCCTAAACAAAGACAACGTTGTACACAGGGCTTTGCCAAGTGACCAGCATAGAATGTGAAATGCCAGTAATCTTCAGATTCTTCCAGTCTCTCAATAACTGACCTGCTAGCTTCTCTCCACTCTTGTTTTGCTATCACATTCTTCCAGCTTGAGGTAGAGGGCAGGTAGTCTGTGCCTTTCAGAAGCTGTTGGACTCCAGTTCCCATCTAGCCTTACCTAACATGCCAAATGGCCAGAGGAACAACAATTGGAGGGGCCACCAATTTCCAGGTTGAGGAACTCTCTCCCACAGGAGGTTCAGTTGGCCTCTCTTTCTGCTCTCTTACCACCAGCAGGCAAAGATCTTCTTTTTATTTCAGCAGGCCATTGCACTTGCTTTTAAGGAGGTATGCTGTGCTTTTATCTTTTTTATTACATTTTAAATTATTTTTATTAATACATTTAAAAAATAACTTTATCACTTATAGAGTTTTAGCTGTACTTAGTTTCAGTTTGTCATAAGCCACCTTCAGTTTTCTGCTGGGAGAAAAGTGAGGTTTAAATTATCTTGATCAACCAAGCTCTCTACTGGGTCTGCTTGGTTGTCCAATATCTTTCTTAATCTTCCAAGATTTTCTCTAGCTCCATTTTCCTTGACTCCATTTTTCTTGGCTCAAATGCTAAATATGAACTAGGCAAAGCTGGCCAAACCAATGCCGGTGAAAGTAGTTACAAGATGCTATCTCAGTTATCATGACAAATGTAACAAAATGTAACCAAACACATCATAGCTTTCTCTCCAATGGACTAGTTTTCTGTGCATATTTTTTTTTAAGATGGGCATGCCATTTCTCATGCCCAGTCTGAAGTGGTACTGTCAGAGCAAGAATGATGCCATCAATCATGTTTTTAAAGATATATAGACTGACTGCTACAGGGAAGATGCATATTGGTCACATCCACAGCATTCTGGTGGAAAAGAAAGTGGGAGGATGGAATTGAGGGACAAAAACATATGCAACATAGTTTGTATCAGTTTCACACGCCCCCCTTTGTTGTTTCTGTGTTTTGGTCTCGAAATAAAGGAATAGAGCTGGTGCTCTGGAGGACATAAAGCTTTTACTTAATAGAATTATTTGGTGATGAAGATGGGATTTTACAAGGCTTCCTCATAAATAGAGAAAAATGGCTTGGGGCCTTATGCTTCCAGTGATCTGAAGCATATGCTTTGCAAAAGATGCAGTACTGTTTAAATACATGGTAGAGAGCCAGTGTGGTGTAGTAGTCAAGAATGTTGGACTATGACCCTGGAAACCAGGGTTTGACTCCCCCTATGACCATGGAAACCCACTGAGTGATCTTGGGCATGTCAAATACTCTCAGTCCCAGAAATTTGCATGATAAGTTCACCTTAGGGTTGCCACAAATTGGAAATGACTTGAAGGCACACAACGACAACAGATATCAGATATCAGAAACCCTCACAAGGAAGAGGAGGAAATCAAGGTGAAGAAGAAAAAAAGAGAAAGAGGAAGGTAGTGATGTTTAGCATAGCATTTGTGGGTACTTAAAATGCTTTATGTATATTATCTTGTGTTTGGGGTTTTTTTTACCACAAGGCTGTGAGGTAGGTTTGTATTAGCCCTGTTCAGTTGTACTACAATAGGTTAACTACAGGCATGAAGACTGAATGCACCAGTCCAACATCATCCACTGTCATTTTGAAAAGTTCCAACATAGCACTTTATATGTTGGAACTTTTCAAAATGACAGTGGATGATGTTGGACTGGTGCATTTCAGTCTTCATGCGTGTAGTTAACCTATTGTAGTACAACTGAAGTCTGAAAAGAAGGGCTTCCTCTCCCTGTAGAGACTCTCCACACAAACCAGAACCCTGAAAAAATCAGGGCAGAGAATTGCATGGAGAACTACGACATATTCTAGAGTCTCTCAGGATCCGATTCCATTCTCTTCAGGTGATCACAGCTACAACAGTGGAGTGATTCTACCTTCCACTCCTTTTGACTCATTCAATTCACCTTTTTCCAGAAGGCCTGAATCAGGCTGTTATATCCATATAGCACATAGGTTGTTTCAGCAGAGAGTAGGTTGCCAACAAAATTCCCAGTAGATTTGAGAGGAAAGTATGAGTATGAGTATGAAGGAAGTTGTAATGCCTATTTGCCTTAGGAAATGCCACCAGGGGCAAGAGTTAACTGTGCCTCCCAAGTGCTGCCATTCTAATCAATCCTGGTGATGTGTTCTGATAAACATATGAAAGCATATCAGAATGCTCCTACATCATATTTGTCAATTTTCAGTCCCCCTTGAGTTCATGGGAGGAATTATATTTGAATCCAGGATTTCTTACTTTCTAGAATCCAGTCTCTCACTCTTTTTAACTCATTTTAGCCTCCATGAAAAAGCAACATGGAAATCAAACTGCATAACAATGTGGGTGAATTGTCAACATGCACATTGAATCCCCTGAAGCAAGTACATCTTTGGGCAACTGTGGGGATCCCAGCAGGGTCCACTATTGCTGCCCAGCCATACCGTGGGCCCATGAGCTACCTGCCATGGATCACAATGCAACTGCTCGTTGCTAACAGCACCAGCCAATAAGCCTACCAAGAAATTTAACTACTGTTGGGAAAACTGAACAATGAGTCCTTTCAGATCTGAAACTGGCCTTGTGCAATATCCATACTTCCCCATGATTCTTCATGACAGGGTACTAAAAACACAGAGAGAAAAAGTGATCTCTCTCTCAGCCCTTCTACCAAAAATGGGACTTTGGACAGTGAGTAACAAGACTAACCAAAAAAATACAATTGAAACATAAGACTAGTTACAAAGTTAAAAGCAAGACTAATGGCAGCTAAACATTAGATGTCTGAAGAGAAAATAGACATATTTATGTGGTAGAGAACAATACTGGACTAAGTTTTGATTGCAAAACTGGCTGAAAGTAACAGGGTGCGAAGAGGACAAAATGGGACACATTTCTTGTAATATGGATGCCATTTATTCAATTCATGAGATCTGGATTCAAATGTACAGGCCAATGAGGATTGTATTATTGAAGCTGGAGACTACTAGATGTGGCTTGAACTCTGAAAAAAAAATGGCACATTTGGATTCTTAAGTACTGAAGAAACAGAAACAAAATACAGCATTATTGAGAACTAAAAACACTGATCAGTACACCAAGCTTTGTGTATCACATGGATACTATTATTTATGAGCTTATAGATGTCTCTACCTGCTAGATTGTGTTATAAATAGTATTTAATATAAAGAGGTTATTAAAAGCATAATGTAATAACAATTTAAAACTGGTCAGACACAAGATCTTAAACCATGCTTCACCAAAGATCTGACACACTTTCTTAAGTTTGTGAACCCTCACCCAGAAATGGTTAAGATCAGAGTGAAGGGGATTGGTTTGAATCCTTCTGCAAAAGAAGGTAAAGCAGGTGGGTGGAGGATCTCAACAAACCTTTTTCTGTTGTAGTCCCAGAGCAGAGTCTGTTATAATTTTTTCCTCTTGATCCTATTAATTGAATCTCAGATTTTGAAATAATCTGCTATTTTTTAATTTGTTTTTATTCATCAGAGAAATGGTCTCAAGCTTTGGAGTCGGCAGTGTATAAAAAAGAAAAAAAGAAAAAGAAATGGGATTGTGTACATACATATGTTTGTGTAAGTGCACGTGTGAGAGACACAGCAATCATATTGTTGATTACACATATAGATTTGGGTGTGTGGTGGTAAATCACCCCCTCCATCACCTCCATTGTGTATGCAACCTGGTAGAAGAACAAAAGAGTTGCTAAAATAGCGGCTGTAAACAAAGAAAATGAGGGGGTATATATCCTAATTAAAACGTTATTCTTTTAATTAGTCATTTATTGCACTGAGATCTGGACATAAATATGCCAGTGAATCCTATCTGTAAATAATGAAAAGTATGGATTTTTCCCCCTATCAAGAAGGTTAATAGTTTAATTGTACAGTGTTATTCTTACATTAAAAGCTGCATACCTGGCGAGCTTTATCGGGTAACAGGGACTTTTAAATGTGCCAATGTTTCTACCAAAGTAACACGGGTCAATTGCAAAAGGGATAACCATAATGATTAAATCATTAAAATTTTGTCTATGCTTCACAGAGCATAGAGAAAATTAACTTCCCACCAACCTCATTTTTCTGCTGAACATGAAATAATGATTTTCTGCCAGTATAATTACAAAGCTAACATCTGATAGAGTCAGCATCCAGGGGGGATTATCACATGCATGAGTATTAGACCTCATTACCAGCTTGACTGCAAAATTATTACATCTTGTAATTGGATGGTGAGATTTATATACAGATTGGCTGGGTTCTCTGTAAGATTGTAATTACAAGCTTCGGTGGTTCGCTACTTATCACACGGTGCAGGAGGAGGCAAAAACAAGCAGAGGAAAGACCATTTCATTAAGCCATAACCCTATCAAGGGAGGAGCATTGTAACATCCCGGTATTTATTAGGCCAAACAGAGCTGTTTGCAGAAGGAGAGGCCATTTATTACTGCCTGACAAATGGGATTTCATTTATTTAACCTCGGCGAGATCTATTTCAGTAAAATGTACAAACGAGCCATCCATTTTATGATTCCAGAGTCAACGCCTCAATTATCTAAAGGCTAACTGACTGTTAAAGCACCCATCTGCTAGGGCAAATCCATTGATTTAATTTGCTTCATGCTACTGAATGATTCTTAGCCAGGGAAAACAGGGAGAAAAAGCTGGGCGGTGGGGGCTGGAGAGAGGGAAGGGGGCAGCTGGTAGTTTGGGAGAAAGCAGAAGCGTGATTCCAAGAGTATGTTTGTGTGTGCAAATGTGTGTGTGTGTGTGTGTGCATGCTTGCACGCATGCACACCCTTGCCGGCATGGATTTAATCCTTCAGCACAATGGAAGAAGGCGATCAATAGCAGCTTAAATTTTATGAGACAAGGAGTTAAGTTGTTCAGCTCGAGCCAGAACACCTTTGTTCTACCATAACAAGTAATCTCTGCGGTGGAATTAATATTGACAAGCTGGCTTCTTTGTAGCTAATTTTGTAGGCGCCTGAGCCAATCAGGAGGCCGGCAGTAATAGAGTTGTTATTAGACTTCATTATAAAGGCTGTGGATCAATGGCTACACTAGGAGGCAGAGAGGACACGTCGCAGCAGAATGCATATGTATGCTCAAGGAAATGAAATCCTTTTAACATCCTAGCAATAATTTATTCCATATTTCTCTTTGACATTTCTTTAAAAAAAAGAAAAGAAAAATCTTTTTTTAATATAACAAAATTAAAAGTGCTCCCTGGTGAGGTTTTTCAGCTTTATCAAAGCTGCAGGATTCTGGCAAGAAGGAAGTTGTGACAGAGAAAATCAGACAGATAGTGTTGCTTGGCCGTGGGTTTTATTCTGAAGTGCCAGTCTTTAAATGCCACATCAAATCCAGCCATTTAATCCAAGCGATGTAGGATGGTTTGAGGGAAATTCAGTTTAGCACTTGTAATGAGTGATGCTCAAGAAGTCTTGCTCTAGACAGCACAATCAATGTCTTAGGGATCTTTCTTCCTCCTTGGACCCACCGAAATGGTTAACTTCAAGCTAAGGATGATGTCGTAAGAGTACCTACCAAAGTCCATGTAACTTCCCAATGACATCTTTTAATGTCATGCAGTTTCCCAAAACTCAGGAAAGAGAATCTTACTACAGCACGCTGTACATCTTTCCTGACAACGGGTGTGAGTGCTGAGATAGAGTTCAAATTTCGAATAGCCTATCAGTCCATGGAAGACTAAGAGTACACATCAGACAAGAAAAGAACAGAACAGACAAAGGAAGCTTCTAACTTCACTCAGATACAACTAAGTTTAATGCCACCTAGTGACTAAAACTATAAAATGACACTGTCCACATGCCAATCTTCCTTTTGTTCTCTCAGTCATTGTATTTTACAATAAAACAACATTTAAGGTAGATAATCAGGTTAATATGTAATACAAAGGAGAAGAAAACTCTGGTCCACTCAACCAGTTAATCTAAATTAAAGCTAAGCAGGGTTAGCCCTGGTCAGTACTTGGATGGGAAACCAGGTGAATAGCAGGTGCTGTAAGCTATATTTCAGAAGAAGGAACTGGTACCTCTACATATTCACCTCTACATATTCTTTGCCTAAGAAAATTCCAAAATGTATGGAGTCACCATAAGTCAACAGGCAACTTGAAGGCCCATATACACAACGTCCTATTTGGAAAAAAAAAACATAAATGAGGATATTCTTAAGCAACTCTTACGTACAAACAAACTGTCTGGCTCACTGCTTCTGATCCCACCATTCTCACTTTTCTTGCTGGAGTTTGTCATTGTATTAATCTTGAAGAAAAGGCACAGTATAACTAAATGTAATAATGATAAGGATAATACAGAGAACATCTGGATGCAGTTTGAGGGTCATAAAATGGAATACTTGAACTCTCCCTTTTCATCTAGAGAAGGATGGTCTCTGTCATCCTGAGTTAACAGTTGCATTAAGCTAGCAAGTCATTCGCTGAATGTGCTACTCCAGTGGTTCTCAATCTTTTTTTTTCTTTTTTTTTCTTTTTTGCTAGTGTACTCCTTGGCTGACCTATAAACTGTACCCTTCATATTAGCAAAATGTTTGTAATTAATATTGTTGTTGTTATGTCAAATTTCTATATTGCAACTGTCAATAAATAACTCAATAACGGGATTAAAAAGCAGTAGAATAATAAAGGGAACAGATCCACATTATGTTTTACCTTTTTATTTTGCTGGTTTTCAACCGTTGATCCATATCTGAGAATACATGAATTGAAATATTAATTTAAAACTTAAAGCAATGACAAAGAGAAAAGATATAGAGAAGACCCATAAGAACTCAACCATTCAATATTGCTCATAAGACTGACTGAGGTGTCTACAATATATGTGTGTGTGTGTGTGCATTAACAATACAGGCACAAAAGCACTCAAATGTTTTCAAAGCAGACAGTGAAAGCTGAGATTGTGAGGGGCACACTATGGAGCATATTCACTGTCATGGCATGTTCACAACACATTGTTTAGGGATAGACTCCCAAAATAACAAAGCAAGGGAACTTTTCTCCCAAAATAACAAAGCAAGGGAACTTTTCTCAATAATGATGGAAATCCACTCCACCATTCATCATGAAAATGGAGCCCTGGTGGCGCAGTGGTTAAATGCCAGTACTGCAAGCCACAAGCCACAAGGTTGTGAGTTCGATTCTGCGGGGCTCCAAGGTTGACTCAGCCTTCCATCCTTTCACAGGTTGGTAAAATGAGTATCCAGCTTGTTGGGGGCATGTATAGAAATGTTTCGAAATACATGCTATTTGTAAGTTGTTCACCACCTCAATCCTTATGGAGAGGCGGGATATAAATAAATAAATAAATAAATAAATAAATAAATAAATCATAACATTCAATTAATTCCACAACTTTTGACTGGTATTTTGTCTTACACTGTTAGTGTATGTGTCTTTTTCTGCCATATTCAATTTTTTCCACATGTTCCTAAATGTCCTGGTTCACACCCCTGGGGGCAGGTATATTGCAGGTTGGGAATCACTGTGCTTCTCCATAAGCAGTGCTTTTTCTCCACTGAGTACCTTTGCTGACAAAAGTGCTCCTAGTTTCATATTCCATTTCTCTTAAGTCAGCCTCCAACTCAATAGTCTTTCCCACAAGTGCAGAATCTAGGCAAGTTGGCCACATCTGGGCTGATCTTCTTCTGACTTTTAGTGACAGCAAAGTAAAAAGGCATGGTGGCAAATGAAGAAGCTGAGACAAAAATAAACATCATGGTTCTCCTTGGAATATTATGATTTCCATGGCAAAGAACAGCAGATGATATGCTTTTTCTTTGTTTTGTATGTCTCCTACCACAACATTCCCCAGAGGTATTTAAAGGATAGTTGTCATGTTTTCTATTTTTCCAGCAGACTTAGCCCTAATTTTAAATTGTTTTTCATTTAAATTTTATAATTTGATTGGGGTTCCACTACTGGTAAAAAAATTGCATTACAAATGGTGGCAGTGGTGGTGGTGACAATGACACAATTATTTTTTTAGCCCCATGATTTTCATGTCTATGTGTATGTGTGTGTGTTATTTTGAGGACTATTGCACTTCAACCTGAGTGGCATCACCTGCAGAACATGTCTGGTAGCCCTTCAGCCCTACCTTTAGGCTCCACCTTCAATGTTCATTTTTACCAATTCTTGTCCTTTGTACAACAGTCACCTAACTTTTCTGCCATTCGTTTTGGACCAACCAGTTCTCCTGAATATCTAGTTCTTGGGTAATTTGTTCTTTTGGAAAAGCTTTCAAGGAATTTTTCAGCAGCTATTTGGCAGTTTATTTGAGGTTATTTTTCTTTAGCCAAGCTACCTAGTTGTGCACCATTTCACAGATGTGCACTTATAAATTTGACACCTTTGCCGTTAAATCAGAACCCAGGTACTTAAAGGACAATCTTCCCTAATATTTACTTACAGGACTTACTATTAGGTTTGCTTGTGGTGCCCTGGAGTAGCATAGTTCATGAGGCTATCAAACATGGCAGTATCTTCTCTGTGGTGACATACTCATTATTAGGGATGGACCAACCGAATCATCGAATCCTCAGCAAGGATTCAAGATTCGCAAATCTGAATCCCTGCATCAAAATAGGCAAACCGAATCTTTCAAATCCACCAACCAAATAGTTTGTTGGAGACTGGGACACCTGAAAACCTGGGAGACCAGACACACAAGGGGAGATGGAAAGTAGGTGAGTTTTCCCCTTGGAATAATAATGACCTTTGCTAACAATTTCAGAAATTACATCTGGGGTTGTATTCTAAGATATTTAAATTGAACATTTAATGTTTAAGTTCAGCACTTGACAGGAAAGTACTGAGATTTCTGAGATTTCAAGGACAGCTGAAAGATTCCTTTGCATAGTTCCCTTGCAAAGCTCTTTCATACACAATTCTGAAGTTCGTAGTTTCACAAGATGTCACAGCCTTCTCTGCCAAAGTGTGCTGGTGCATCATCAAACTACAAATCCCAGGATGCCATAAGGAGCTATGCAAAGAAATTCCAGTTTTGACCTGGATTATCTCTGTACTGTTTAATCCACATTTTCCTGTCTGTATAGAAAGGGCCTTCATGTCATTTTCAATCTGGGGAGATCCTGAGGCAAAACTATGACAATTGTCCTGGCCAGATTTCTTCGGAGGGAGGTTTGCCTTTGCCTAGGCTTTTCCTGAGGCTGAGAGAGTGTGTCTTGCCCAAGATTATCCTTCTTTCCCTTGCTTTTTAAACCTTTTTTTTTAAAAAAAAGGATATGAAAGATTTGCAATTTGTGAGATAATAATAATAATAATAAAATTTATTTCTATCCCGCCTCTCCACATGGATCGAGGCGGCGAACAACATTAAATACATTAATACATTAAAAAACATACCCAATCCTCCCCACCCACCAATCCACCTAAAACCAACCCCCTAAAAGAACACACAACAATCAATCAACTGATAAAAACTGTTTTCCTCATTTGTGGCTAAGAAAGTCAATATTCAAACTCTTCTGCAGAAAGCAAGCAATTGTAGCAGTACTAGGATAGCCCATAGTACTGCTAGGCTTGAATGAAAAGATCATCTGACCTGCAGATAAAAACTGTTTTCAGCATTTGTGGTTAAGAAAGTCAATATTCAAACTCTTCTGCAGAAAGCAAGGAGTTCTTGATAGCCCATAGTACTGCTAGGCTTGAATGAAAAGAAACAGAAAGAACAGCATTTTTGCATTACATAATTAGAGCCCAATGGTTACATTTTACCTGCCATGGCTGCATGCTACGGAATGATGAGATTTGTAGTTTGGTGAGGCACTATTACTCTCTGCCTGACGCTGGATGCTTCTCAGTTTTTATTTGACGGACTTCATACTAGCAGTTTAGACAAGAACGCTTCTGAGCAAGACTTTTTTTTTCATTTCTAGTTAAAAGCCAAAGATTACATCTCAACTGAAGATCTTATGATAAAACTCAATGTGTTTTTAAAGTTGAACTATGCAGTCAGAAGTGAGCACCATTGAGATTACTTCCATGTAATTATGAATAAGATTATGGTTGCATTGATCCTACAAAGTGGGTATTATGTTATCTGTCTTTCCCAATCTGGCAACTGTCTGATGTTTTGGATTACAACTCCCATAACTCTTGGCCAGCCTGATCAAAAGGAGTTGTAGTTCAAAACATCCAGAGAACACTTACTTAGAGATAACTCCACTGTGTACTACCACTCTTTGGTGTTATAAGGATCTCTCACACTTCAGCAATCACCACTGGTACAGTGGCAACAACGGCATAAGGATTTCATATTGTAATAAAAAGACTGGGATAATATCAAGCAGAATGGGATAATATCAAGGGAGAGAAAGGACAGGGGGAATTTTCCTGAGAATAGGCAAATACACCAAAATGCAGCAGGTTGCTAGAGAATGTAGCTTCAAAATAAACTTGACATCCACAGATACACACTGAACTGCAGGCTTTCACAAAACAATATGCTTTTCAGGCCCAATATACATGCACACTTTACTTCTCAGGTGACCCAGAGACAAGCTGAGGACAACTTACAGATGATGAAGTCTCTGTGGTGGAATGTTTACAATAAAGTTGGCACATGCTCAAATTTCCAGTATGACATCTCAGGAGATGTATAAAGTCATATAATGGAGACGTGTGTTCAATGGATGCTACCATATTTTGAAATAGAGGAACACTCAGCCTTCTGGCAGTATGACATTCTGGTATAAGAGAAAGGATAATTTCATGGATTCCCAGAACCTTCCAGAGATTCGAATCCGATTTCAGATTCAGAAAATTCTGGATTCATCCCATCTCTACTCATTATGGAACTTCACTCTTAATATACAATTTGTGGATTTTTCAGGGAGCTGGGAATAGTGTTAAAACAACTGAATAGTGTAGTTCAATGCATGGTTACTCAGAAGTACATGAGGCACCAAAAACATTAGCTGATTTCTAAGATATTGCAGGAAGAAGGGAAGAGTTGATTAGATACAGCACCAGTACAAATCCAGGATTCTCATATATAAAAATACATTTTGATTTCACCTAAAACCTTGATCTTATAAGCCAGTGTATGTAAAGACTGCTGACAGAACAATAAAGTTCTTAACCTATCTTGGTCTTGGAATTCAAGTAGTCCAATTAACTACAGCCAAGAAGAGCAGAAAGAAGCCAGGGCTATGGATAAATACCTCTAAACACTGGGTGCAACTTTTATCTCATTCATTTCAACGGTCCAAATTTGCCCAGTGAATTACAGATTGAGACTCCCATTCTTTTTATATGCTTCTATATTACATGGTTCAGGAAAACCTGAACCAACATCACTCTTCAGGAGTCAATAACTTATTCTTTCGCTATGTTCAGCACATTAACCCTGAGCAGCTTGTAAATGCATTCTCCATTGATCAGATAAACTGTTTGCAGACTATTGTATTACAAAAAAAAACAAAACCATCAATTTAGCCATCTTTTCAAATTGTGTGTGCGTAAGAGAGAGAGAGAGAGAATGTGTATGGGAAGAGGAGAGATGAGGGAGAAAGGGAGGGGGAGAGAAGGAGGAGAAAGAGAGAAGTGTCTAATGACAAATATGGAGCTTAAAAACACACCATACTTTTTATTTTAGCTCCATGAGAAATACTGATACATTTAGTCACTGAAGAATACTTCTTATTTAAGATGCCACTTTTGAAAAGCCTTGGAAAAGGTTGTGGGTTTTTTACAATGTCTTTTCTGTTTGAGGGATCCTGGGAATTGTAGTCCAAAAAATGTTCAGATGGGGCTGAGACTAAAGTCTGTGGCAAAGGTAAGAACTGAGACAGGGACTTTCATAGCATAGCCTCTGAATCACCATGTTACACCACTTTTTACAACATACTAATCCAGATTCACAATAGTGCAGAGGAAGTAGATCAGTCTTCCTCAGCATAGTGTCCTGCAGATATATTGGACTACAACACCCATCATCCAAGAATAGAACCAGGATCCCAGAAACATATACAGTCCTGACACATGGAGTGAGTTTCCAGAACTACAGATTGGATCATGTCAAATTATTTCCAGCCTCACAAAAATACTATCCAGCAATTCTCTTCTTTTCCAGCAGTCAAAAAAAAAATATGAACTTTCTTCTATCAAAGGTTAACAAATCTAGCATGATATTTCAATACTATATCCTATTACATTTATGTGATAAATGACATTGCATTTTGTAATCTTAATACTAAAAGCTACTTGCTGACTTAATTACATAATATTTTAATCTTCACTACTTAAAACTATAAGTCTTTTATGTGTTACATAATATCACTAAATCCAAATGTTTCTATACCTTTTCATTATTGTAGAATCATTAGCACAGTTTATTACCACACCCAGAGTTCATTGTCTTATATCTGTAACCATTTCATAATCTCATGTCAACCAACTCCTTTTTTGTCTGTTTCATTTTGACTCTCCTTTTTTATTGCATCCATTTCATCCATAAGTTTCTCTTCCTCACCTTCTCAAATTTCCTTTCTTACCTTTTGTTAATATTGCCAATTCCATTCCATTTGTTATTTTAAAATATTTGTCCTGAGACTGAGCAGGTTGGGGTGTTTTTTCATCTTTCCCTCACCCCCTTCAGTCTCGCAGGTTAATCCATTTATTAAATTAACTTGGTTTCATTCAGCCATCAGTATAGATTCATTATAGGTCAATTTCAGATTGGCCTCCATCTTCTCTTCCCACTTGAGCTGTACTGTTCACAAACCAAAACTTCTTGTCCCTTCATCTCTCTCAATTCAATAGTTAATATCTCCATTTGCTCAGCTCGACTTTGTCTCTCCATGTAATTTTCAACCTCTTTCACTTCTACCTTAGTTCCAAATTTCTCCCTCCTTTTTCTTACAACTCAATACTTAACTCACCTAGCTGAATGCATTCAGCAAGTCAGGCCATTTCCTGTGTGCTTCCAATTTCCAATGTGATGTTTGCAAGGCAGTGCTCAGATGTATTCAAGTTGTCACCCAATTTCATTTATTTATTTAATTTATACCCCACCTTTCTCCAAGGGTGTGATCCAAGGGGAGATGAATGTAACTCACCACTTTGGTCTTTTCTGGTGTTGATTTAGTTGCAACTATTTCTTGATTTATTGAAGAATGATTTGTTATGTATGTTCAAGGCATAATTTTATATTTGAAGTACAAATGCCAGATAGACCATCATACTAGTTTTCATTGCCTGAGAAGGAAATGCAAAATATATAATTAGTATCAAACTTAACAATTGTGAGGTCAAAATTAATGTTGATATTCTTGCTTGGAATAGGCAGCCTCATGCTTCCAGATGTTTGGGGCTAAAATCTTCAGCCAGCATGACAGATTGTGAGAGTTCTCATCCAAAACATCTGCATGTGCCTCCATTTGCTTACTTCTGAGGCTCACTAAATTTATTCTAAATTTAAAGGTTTGAATTTTTTTAAAAATCATCAAATGATATTTTACTTGAAAAGAAAGCAGTTAATGTGAATCTACTGGAAAGCAGCTGATTTGGGACAAAATATTTCATTCCATTCCAAACTATACATCAAGACTTTTTTCTGGGGAGCTAGCAAAGATGTACCACACACTGAAATGTGGTATCTGCCTTGAAGAATGAAATTTTGGAAAGAAGTGTTGGTAAGCCTGTTCTAGTGGCCAATCTGAGTTCTAAAGTTTGGAAAGTCTTCAACCTGTTTTCAAGGAGACCAAGAAAGACAGAAACCATATCATAATGTGATATCGCCTTTGAATACTGAGTGATCAGGTTAAACTTCATGTGTAAATCTTGTAAACTCTATCTCAATTGAGCTTCACTGGTTTATTTTTCATTTTAAGTACACCTTGGCTGGGCAGAGGTCTCTGTTACACAAATCCAAGCAAATTAGCTCATTTTATTACACTAAAATATGAGGAATCTTGATACCTAAATTTTATGGGCGTGGGGCAGTAGAGAAAATCTTGACTTTAGGTTATACTTTAAAAAAAAAAAGTTCAATGGTTCCACTTTGCCCTGACAAAACAGAACATAAATCTGATCATGAACAGCCAGGATAAAATCACTGTTCACCTTATAGCTATAGTTCACAATCATAGTGGACAAGATCACATAGGGGATAAGGTCATGGAAACTCTTTTGGTGTCTTCCACTCTGCGATATTATCAAAAACTCAACCCTAAAGCAATAGAAAAAGACTGTTAAAAATAGAGGGGAAAGGAAACTGTGATAATAAATCAACTTAACTGCAGAGAGTGTGCCAAGAAAAACAATATTGATTTCTCCTCTTCTTCTTCTCCTCTTCTTTTTCTTTCTTTCTTTCTTTTTTTTTTTACAAGTTGGTGCACAGATTTGTCAGACAAAAGAATAGAGATGTCAGATCCCACAGAGTCAAACACTAATATTAAGACAGAAAGAACCCGCTGTTTGGTAGTGAGGAAATATTTCGGCTAGCTACATTTATCAGCAGAAGGTGCTTCATTTCATCATCTTGCACATATGGAATACTCATATAATCTGTTCTTAAATAATAAGCAGGCATTCTTACCCCCAGGGTTTGCTCTGCGACAACTCTGCTAGGGTACAAAGAGACAGTGGGAGGGAGGGACCAAGGTGGCTGTGACACTCCTCTGCCCCACTGAACAGAAAGGTGATGTTTTGCTCTCCACCTGAGGGAGGTGGCTCGGTGGTCATCAGCAGTGACCATGCAGTCACCTCCCTAGGTGGTGGTGCTTCATGCATCTTAGATTCTCATATCAAGCAAAAGGAGTATTGATTCCAAAATCAGGCATGGATAACAAAGACAATGATTTTAGAAATAGCAAGGAACCAAGGCATTTACAAACCAGCTATTTCTGTTCCAAAAGGAGCTACAAGAAATCAGAAGGGAGTGTGTCAAGACCGGATCAAAAACCAAGTATCACATTGTGCAAGAATTTTGCCCCACTATAAAATGTGTCCCTCTTAATTGGAGATGTGTCCATGTTTCCTTCCTCCATCCCACAGGGAGGGTGGGATATGGTGCAGAGGGGAGTTGTATCTCTTCCACATATACACATATACAGGAGACCAACAGGTATTATATTTGACATTCAAGTCACATTCTATTCTATTTTGAGCCTTTGCTCAGCTTGAGCAACTTCAGCATTATATTTGTCTTTGTTGATTTTTGGGGAACTGCCCTTCTCTTTCTAAATAACAGTGACACAGTCACACAACAATCACAGGAAACAAAATACACCTGAAGCTAGTTCAGAGCAAAAGCCATCACACAGGACTGCAGAAGTGAAAGGAAGCACATTCTTGTCATTGCCATCAGCAAAGGGGCCGAGGGTCACTGGAAGGTTAAATGCCCTGCCTCCCAGAAAAAAATATCATAGCATGATGAATGCCAGAGAGTTGCTCCTTCTTCATCCAATGGACAGAGTAAGTTTGGCCTTCATCTTCATCTATGGTGTTCCTGGTGGAAAGAAAACTGAAATTAAAACCCACCCTGGCCTCACCAGCAACCAGGAAACTAAGAGACTTGAGCTGTTTCTTAACCCAAGGCCAAAATCTGAAATTCCTTCATGTGTATGACTGCCAACCCACAGACATATGGTAGCTTCTGTGTGTGTGTGTATGTGTGTTATGTAAGCTGCATCCAGATCATTTGAGAAAAAGTGAGATAGAAATATTCTAAATAAATAAAATAATAGGTAACAAGGGTTGCATCTAATGTGAATCCACATCTGATGGAAGATTGTTTGATCCAGCAGAGGCTGCTATCAGCAAAGAGAGAAGAAAGCATTTCAGCAGTTCCCAGTGCCTGCATCGTCTACTCACTACAAATATCTGTGCTATTCTAAAAGTCCCCTACCCTCTGCAAAAAATGGGGACAGGGCATGGTGGAGAGGAAACTCAACAAAAGTCACCTTCCTCCTCATTCTTTTGACAGAAGATTCTGTTGGATCTGAGCCACTTATCAACAAAAAGGGAATGTGAATCCAGGATACATTTTCTTCACCCTAAATTAGCTGTGTTTGCCATCAACAATTTTATCACCTATCCAGTTCTGATTGGCTGTGTGACTATGTCCCTTTTATTAATATGAAGAAGAGCTAGGAGTCAAGCAAACAGAAAACAAATAGTAAAAATGTTATGTCCAATTAGGGCTGCTGTGAGAAGGTGCAAAAAGATAGGATTTGTCAGATCACTGGGGAAGTATTATATCTCTGGGTCCTCAAACCCAGTTTTTGTTCTAGAGCTTTAATTCTAGAAAAATTATATAGGCATTCAATTAATAGTCTTGGGCAATATTTCCTTTAAGATTGCAAACAGTGATCAAGAAAGATGCCAAGTACATTGTAAAACAAAAATATTTCACTTGAACATTGTGGTGTCCAAATGAAAATTGGTACATCTTATTCAGTACCTGACCCAACATTTCAGCTCTACTACATCAGGATCCCTGTATCAGGTTTTCAAGGAGGCTCAGAAAAATCTGAGCACCATACTGTCATGTTGAAACTTGGTATATTTAAACTGGCAACACAATTCTCTGCCGGAATTCTGAATAAAAGTTCTTCACTCATTTTCAAGGAAGAGCAGAAAGATGTAAAATATTCTGTAATGGCATATGGAAAGCAAGGCATCAACTGAACATCAACAATGGCTACTATTTACTTCAGCCAGGTCAAGATAAAATGAGGGGATTATTCTTTCTCACTAAATTAGTGAGACAGAATAAGGAACAATTTAATCTAGCCTACTTGCTTCCAGCCAGAACATGGAAGCAGAGCAGAATGGAGGGTGAGCCCTGACACCACAAACACTGAGAAGTAAGGAAAAAGTTAATTAAGCAAATACACAAGCCACCTAGAGAGTACTGATAAGCTGCAGCCACAAATCATTTAGGCCTTGCAAATTGTAGTAATCTGCTGCTCTACTAACTGAGCTGGAGGTCTGCCCACAGTCCCTTCCTCTTGCCTGCATCTGAGCCCACCAAAAATGGAGAGCTTCTATCCTAATCTGGAGATGACCCACAAAAGCTGGAGCCTCCAGGCATCCCCTGACACAATGGCAAGTGTGTATGAGGAAGAGAGAAGGGCAACACTTGTCTGCACTGGCCCTTCTATTGTTAAATAATGGTTTGGCAAAGCCGGCTGCTTCTGTGTATGATTTAGAGGCATGAGTAACCATTCCCACACAAGAAGAGGGAGTCGTCCACTCAGACATTCCCTTGAATATGTGGCAAGGGGTGGGATTAAGTGTGATATGGCAAGAAAAGTGGAGATTGCATTCCATCTCACAAGCTATGAGAAAGAAATGCCTCCAAGGGGGCACATACTAAACATTACTCATGGAGTCATGAACTTTTCTCTCACACATACGAACACCACTACAATTTTCAGTCAGGAGGACTCTCCCTTTTCAGTGAGTACTGGGGGGATGACCCCCTACGCTGGCTTGACAGCCCTCTTTGTACTTCCAGTATTGACTCAGAACTTTGGAAACAGAGTCAGATGTACAGAAGGGAGGAGCAAATAGAAAGTAAAAACAGAGGAAATTTGTGGCAATAAAAGATATCAGCAAAAGAAATGTATCCTTTAGCACTAAGCAGAAATGTAAATAGCAATGTACTATATTTAGTAAGCTGAGCAGTACAGAAAGATGAAAGAAAATCAGAAGAAACAGCAGACATGAAAGACCAAGCAAACAAAGAAACCAGAAGAATGGTTTTAGTGAGAGGAAAGGTTAAATAAGCTGAAGCTGGCTAATGAAAAATACTGCCATAAACCAGAGAAAAATTGTAGTCTCAGTAGCATAATAATCATGGACCTACTTCCAACATCTCTTTACTGGTCACATTTAAAGAGAGTAGGAGGAAGAACTGCAAGATGTATTAAATGTGTGGGTGTGAGGTGTATTGAGGTTGAAGAAAAAAACACTTCTTGCATGGATCTGAACCTCTTATAAAATAAGACATTAGTGAACTAGTCACTTAGATTCTATGGGAGCTCTGAAATGAATTATGTTCATTTTGAATTCAAATAATAAACAGTTGGAATATTCCCAACAAAGAAAAAAACCCCTATGAAATTCATGGGATCACCGTAAGTCAACAGGTGACTTGAAAGCACACACCAGATACACACACACATACACACACACAAGAAATACATGCAGATATAGATATATAACAGAAAAAGCACACATTTTCTTCAGCTCAGTTTTTATCATCTTTGCCAGCAATGTTTTCAAGAACTTATGGAAGTAAGAGTCCAATTAGAGAATGTTTTGCAAGCTCTCCTTTGAACAGAAAATAACCTGCAATCCACAGTAGCCATGGGGAGTGTGTGTGTGTGTGTGATTTATGGGTTGTCTCTTCATAGGTTTTTCAAGGTAGAAGACTTCAGGAGTAGTTTACCATTGCCTTCTTCTGCACACTACTAACAAGCATTAGCTATAGTGCCACTGCCTTTGGTCTTTATCACAGAAGGCAGATAAATTGCACCTTCATCAAGCTAATAGGATCTTTGGCTGGGACTTATCACATGGCATTGCTCCTCTTCTGTTGTTCTGCCATTAATGACCTCTTTTGTAAAAGAATCACTTTCCAAAAGGTTTCCCACCAAGAGAATAACGGAAAAGGAATGGCATCATGTGATAAGTCCTAGCCAAAGATGCTATTATCCTGCTGTTAGTGCAGTTTATCTGCCTGGTGTGATAAAGCCCATTGTCTCTGAAAGATCTTCCACCCATGTCAGCCCCCACTACTGCTGCTGCTACCCAGTGACACATTTAGTCTGGCTCCTCAGCAAAAGTTTCTCTGACCTTACCAGCAGCGCTGCTACTACCAGCATAGCCTCTTGCCTCACAGGAATCATGCAGTCCCACTACCACAGAAAGGTAGTATCAAAGTAGACAAAATGATATACATCTCCCTAGAAGCCTAGAAACTCTTCCTAGAGGCCAAGATGACTAAAATGAGATGGTTGTACTTTGGACATGTCATGAGAAGACATGACTGACCAGAAAAGACAATGCTGCTTGGCAAAGTAGAAAGCAATAGGAAAAGAGAAAGATCCCATTAGAGGATCCCCATGGCTACTGTAGACCTTTGCTTCTCAGGTTATCAGATGTGAGGGACAAGCAATTTTTTTTCTACTGTGCTCATTGGCTATATATTTTTTATAGGTTGTGGGTTTTCTGGGCTTTGAGGCCATGTTCTATTAGTATTTTCTCCTGACATTTCACCTGCATCTGTGGCTGGCATCTTCAGAGGATCTGGTGGCACGGAAGTGAGACAGAGTATATATACTTGTGTAGTCCCCAGGTGGGAGGGAGTAATGGAGGTTCCTCCCACCTGGGAGGTCCCTCTACAAGAAACAATACAATGGATGGCTACTGTAATTAACGCACTGCTACGCATATCCCCTAACTAACAATATAACCTTGGGGGATATCCCATTTAACAATAGGCCATCACACAGGCCAACTGTAACACATGCAAATTGCTTCCTCCCACCTGGGGACTACACAAGTATATATACTGTGTCCATGCCACCAGATCCTCTGAAGCTGCCAGCCACAGATGCAGACAAAACGTCAGGAGAAAATACTAATAGAACACAGCCTCAAAGCCCAGAAAACCCACAACAATCTATGAATTCCAGCCGTGAAAACCTTTGACTTTACATATACTTTTTTTCTTCGCTGGAAATTCATCAGAAACTGGCAGCATTCCAGAGACCACTACTTTGAGTAGCACTGCTGTAGACTGTTTTCTGTTCAAAGCAGAGCTTGCAAAACATTATCATTGTTCAGGCTATTACTTCCATGAGTTCTGAAAAGTAGTGCTTGTAAAGATGATTTACAAAGACTGGATAAAGTCTCTGCTTTCTCTCCTCATGTTATCTCATGTTTCTCAACTTTCTGTCAATATGGGACCAAAGGTGGGTTCATGCACAGCTTGGATACTGAATTTTCAATTAGAGAAATCTTCTTTTAATTTGTGTTAGACTTGCTGTTTATTATCATAATAATGTACTATGAACAACTGTGGTTGAAGCTTTGTGTATCATGCTTCGTAACATTGCCAACCTCTGCCCTTTGGGACATCACCAGGAGATGGCTCTAAGTCTCAGTTTTGGGGCAGGAAATCTTAGGGCTGGGATGCTCCTCATCTGACAAGCCTACCTAGAGCAGTATGCAGGGTGAGGGAGTGGGGGGTGGGGGGTCAGGGAATAAAATTATCTATAAGGATAGCAGAATACTTTCCACACTTGCAAAAGTATACTGAAGGTCAAAATGACACCTCTCCCAAAATAGCCACTGGCATTGTATGCTGGGCTATCCCCAATGCCAGCAGTACCACTCAGAAGACCAAGTATCACCACAGGTCACGTGTGGCTCCAACCTCTCTGTCTTTTTTTTTTTTTTTTTTAGGCCCCCTTTCCTCCCCTAACAACTAAAGATGAATGAACAGAATAAGAAGTATCCTTTGCCCAACCCTTCCCTTATGCAATCCAGCTGTGCCAGAAAAATGTCTTTGGGAGTCACGTCTGCTGAAACTGTTTCCAAGGGAAACATGTAAGTAATGGGTGTTTGAGCTGTTAGGGTTCCTCTGACAAGCCTGTAACTGGGCTTGTCAGAGGAGGAGCATCCCAAGCCAGCATGGTTTAGTGGTTTGGGCATTAGACTGTAGAGACCAAGGTTCACATACTCTCAGCCTCAGAGAAAGACAAAGAAAAACCCCCTCTGATCAAATTTTACCAGTAAAACCCCATAATAGGGGTGTCTTAGGTTGCCATAAGTCAGAAATTACTTGAAGGCACACAACAACAACAATGACAACAGCAACAACAGCAGTAGCAGCATTATGGTCCCATATGCCAGTTCATGTAGTTTATTATTTATAGGTAGTTTACTGGAGCAAATAAAAGACTAATAGGTTTTTAATTTTTTATTAAAACAGTAGTTATGGCCACTTATCCATAAAGCAGATTTTTATTCTTTCATTTCCTTGTCCTATCAACTTTCATGAATCTTTATTCCAGTACAACGGTACACAGAAGAACATCTGTAATCTAGACCTTTCTCCTCCTGTTTGTTCTGAACTACTTTCTTGCAGCTTAAAATAGTGATGTTTAAAGTGGAAATGTAGTACTATGACTCTCTTTCACTTTTGTAAGCAGCTTCACATAGATTTAACACGATTTTTCTCTTTTGCATGTTTTGTATGAAGCGGGAATCAAGGTAACCCACCAGTGCATAGGTGATATAAGTGTACAATGCAGAGCCCGGGCATATATACAAGTATCCACATGGACTCATTTCCTGCAGTCCCTTGAAAAAGGGATAGAAAAGTGATTGGAACAGAGGCTATACTTATCACCATGGACAAGGACAGATGGTCAGTGAATTCAGGTCACAAACTCCACCCTTATGTTATTGATCTTGAATAAACAAAACAATATAAGATGAAGGTGGCTGATGATTATCACATTTCTCTTCACCCCTCCTCCTCCTCTCTTCCCCAGTCTTCCATATATTCACATGTTTTTTAGAAAATGAACTGAAAATGGTTAATCTGATCAAAAGATCAAAATTTGATCTTTGTACACATACACACTCCTAGTTCATTCACCTCTTGACAGGGTTTTCTCAGTGGTGACACCCCAGTTATATGGGATAATGGAGTATCTTCTATTAAGAGATCTGGCTTTCACTGCACTTCTGTTCTGACAGTTAAAAAACACCTGCTTCTACAAGCTTTGAGGGAATATTGGAAGAAATTAATTTTTGTTTCTATTGCTGCTTGCATTTTTTACGGTATTTGAGCAAATATTTACAAAGTATGACTTTAGCTATTTGCATTTTTAGATGTGTAATTCAGTGGTGTTTAGATCTGTGATTTTAGATAATCTGGAGTTTAAAAGATATGTTTCTATGTAAGATTGTTAGCCAACCTGAGTTCCCATGACAAAGGGTGGGACAGTAATAACTTTAGTAGTAATATATCTTCTCATTTTTTTAGATGCTTATAAGGGCGTGAGTGTCAAGCCCTTTCCTTCTGATGAATGACTGGAGAATGACCTGGGGTTCCACAAGCCAACCATGATTAAAAAGCAGCCTATGATAAGGGACTTTGCTTGAGAAAGATCTAGGCTGTTCTGGGCCCGAATTCTGGAGCTTTTCCATTGCTGTGCTTTCTGAAATAGAACAGCAGGAAGCTACCTAAGCAAGTACTTCATTTTATACTAGACTATCTCATGTCATTATTCCAGAACACTTGGCTCTCATTTCTCCTTAAGAAAACAAACACTATTGAAGGTCAAACCAAATGTTAAGGGGAATGCCTATTCCTTGCTATTAACATGTTTTTCCTTTCACAAGGGGGCTTCCTCAGAGACAGTTGCTTCAGCAGTTGTTATTATCTTTACTTATATCCCACCTTTTTCCAGAAAATGGCAGTCAAGATGCCTTACAGTCTAAAACAAATACAGTAGCCTTAAAACCATGCAAAATTCTAACATTAAAATAGGAATAAATTAGTCACAATATTAAAACAATTTAATAACATTGGCCTAAAAAAGATTAAAAGCAATTTAAAACTACAGCACTCACAAAAGCCTATTTGCTTAAAAAAATGTTTTCTAAAAGCCTTTTAGAGAAATAAAATGGTCTTTTCCCGCTAACAGAAGGACAGCATTCTGGCCTCCCTGGGAAGAGAGTTCCACAGCATAGGGGAAGCCACTGAGAAGGCCCTGTTTCTCATCCCCACCAGCCATGCCTGTGAAAGCAGTGGGACTGAGAGGCTTCACTCATTAAGCTCATATTTATCTTCTAATGACCAGCCATAAAATAAAGCAAACTAAGAACTAGACATGCAGATGAGATCAATTACATGTAACAACAAGCAGATTTTTTCACCATATGAGGGATCATCTCTTCCAACTATATATTAAATATATTACCTAGTTTAACCCTCAGAGTCAAGAGAAGCCAAAGAAGGTTGCCTCAGTCTCCTTTTTGCAGCATGGATCATAGGAGAAGTGGGAAATAAATATTTGCCATCAACACATGTGTAATAATGGGACAGCTGAGCTTATCTCTTCAAGAAGAAATGAATTCTACCTTACAGCTCTAAAAATTCTCCTTTTCAGCTCTGAAAAAGCTCTACAGGCTTCCCCACTTATCTGACAGGTTAGGGACTGGAACACTGTCAGAACATAGAAGTGGTTGATAACCAGAACTCATGTTCTGTACTACAGGGAGCATGAAGAACTTAACAGAGGCTCACCTGGAACCAACCATGCACACGCTACTTGCAAAGTCTTTCAGCCAGCTTAGGATCTTCCCTCATACTCACATCTTGCTTTGCTAGAAGTGCACATGTGAAAGCAGTCCCAATGGGGTATCGAAAGGCAGAGGCTTCCTGGAGATTGAGAGAGACAGAGAGAGAGATTCTGGGGACTGGGGTTTTAGTGTTCAACCAGATGCATATAATAGCCCCATCCTAACACTAGTTAATGATGGTTGATGCTAATCCTCCTGTGTTCTGGACCCCTCGTACTAAGGAGGAGTTAGTGTGCATTAGTGTGCTGTCTCAAGTGTGTAGGGGTGTCATCTACAATCTTGAAAATGTATGTTATTATTTATAAATCATATATTTAAAAAAATATATGAAAGGTTTTCATGAGATACGTTGTGTCCCCATACATTTTGTTATTATAATTTATGTACCATATGTGTCTATATAAAGGGCTCATAAGGGGTTAGTTTAACCTCCAGTTTGCTAGTAAAACTGAATTATTGTGTAGCAAAATTATGCACATCCAGAAAGTGTGTCACCAACATGAAAAGTTTGGAAATGTTGGAAATGTTGGAAATGAAATGTTTCTTTCCTAACTTGGAACTGCACTGTGCTTGGGAGCTCTCCTGCTCATTCTACTGGGTGGGGTTCTTGGGTTTGGGACATTACTCCCGAAGACCTGGTTGAATCACCACGGATTTCCATGTTCCATTAAAAAAATATAATGTTGCTATGTTTGACTATAGAATTTACTCATAATTTCTATTTTTTTTTTTTCCAATGGGAAAAGGGGATGCATGTGCCTATCTTGATTACAACAACACATTGAACAACACCCCAGAGACGGGGACAATGGAATACCCCCTTGTTCATATTAGCGGCTTGGAAAAATTTTTTCTGGCCTACAGCTCCCAAAATCTTTCAACCAGCATGGTCAATTGCTGGAAATTTGAGAGGTCCAGTCCAGCAAAGAAATTTTTTTTTTCAGGCTTTAGTTGCTGTGATGGTACAGCAGACCATTTGGCACACCAACCCTTTGTCTCTAATAGAATTTTTTTTCTCTCATACATGTTTTTTATGTATGTAACAAAAGATGTGGGGAAAATTTCTACCCCCCTAAAAAGAGGAAAAGTTGAGTTGTTTTCTGAAAAAGGGGGATCCCAAGGGTTTACCGCTAATATGATATCACATCTGATACAACTTGGTTTTCTGGTACGGATGCTAAACTCTTAAAATCCTGGAGCTGTGTTTAAAATCAAAACAAGGTCTAGAATGGTTCCTAAAATTAAAGATACTCCTGAGGAAAAAGAAAAGCTGCTTTACTGCCAAGCAAACACCAGTGTGGATAATTCAATGGACTTCCAGTGACCTCATGGGAAAAAGATGTTTTTGAAACAATGGAAATTTCAGAAATGAAGAGAAACATTTCTCTTGAAATAGTCACTGCCCTAATATTGAAACAAAAATTTGGAAAATAGAGGGGGGGGGATAGTATTATTTCAAATTAAAAATAGTTTTAATTCAAATTTCCTTTGAATTTTAGGATAACAATTCAAGCAACAGTTCACAAGTAACAGCACCCTTTTCACATATTACACCACTATAAACATGAGTTTCTTATAGATACACTCGGGAAAGGAACACAATATATCTGGCCCTCTTGAGTATATCTATATAGCAAAATTTTTTTATTTTTCTTTGTATTCACACTGTTGATATTTTAAACTATATAATTACATATGGTAGTTTTATACTTAAAAGAGCTAAGAAGGGGAACATGCAAGGGCTTTTTCTTAGCACTTAATAAGGTGTAAACTCTACTCAGTTCACTTTTTAAAACCCCATTTCCTTCAAAGTTTCCTGGAAAACATTTCAGGATTTTCCCCCACCCCAAGAAAGCTTGAATGGATAAGGGCTACTGAAGTGGCCGTCTAGGGAAACGAAAAAACCTAGAGTCCTTGAAGCAGAAAGTATTATATTTTATTTTCTTACTGCGCAGGTTTTGCTAAACTGCGCGGGGCCCCCCGTGTGAGCATCACTGAAGACCCTGCACTTCGTCAAAAACCTCCCTTATATACACTCTTAACAGTAGAATCAATTACAAATTGGTTACATTACATCATGCATGCAAGGACACAACATGTAAAATGATCTATTCCTTCCCTTGTCCTTGTGATAAGTTAGGAAAGAACAAGCCTTTTTTCCATGACCTCCACCCCTTCGTTAAGCACTTTCAGCACTATGTTCCTTAGATAAGAAACATCTGCAGTTAATTATAATTTTTATTTTTTACCAAACACAAAATCTATATTTCCCCTTTCTTTCCCCCCCTTATCCAAATTCTTGCAATTTAAAGCATTCCCTCCTATGCTCCCCGTGGGCCATTACTGCGTGCGAGCCGCTTTCCCTTCCATAGGTTAAAAGGGAATCCGCACACACTTTATAGCACAGGAAAATAACATAATTAAACCCCCCCCCAACCAATAATAGTAAAAAACCAAGGAACAACGTTCTTAACCACCCAAAATTTGGCAACCAGGATGTTAACCATTCCAAGGGATTACTTGCCCCATTATCATTGTTAGTATTACCTCTTGTAAGTGTTGCACCTCATCCTCTATGGTCTTATTTAAGTCATGGAAGGTAATTTGCATCCTCCCTTGACTATGGAACAAAACCCCCCTTTCTGGCCAGCAAATAATCCAGGCCAACCATTTAAAGGGTAACTGATTCAACTCCTCGACCTCGTGTTGCAGAGCCCTCACCAACCCCCCAGTTGCATTTATAGTCTTTTCCAATCTACAGGTCAATCCCAATATATTTTTACGATTTTCCTGTGCTACAATTCCTGGGTAGGCTCCCAGGGTGGGGGTCCTGTAAAAATCCGCCTGCTACTCTGCTACCTTCAGTTCTAGACATTTGGGGGTCCACAATAACCAAGTCCTACACTGGTTACCTAATGGTCCCACCAGATCTCTTTTTTTTCTAACTCCTCGCTTCTCTTTCTCTGGCATGAAAACCTGAACAGGTATGGTCATATATCCTATTCCCACACACTGATAGGCTCCTGGGTGGTAATTGGTGGCCCATCCGTCAAAATAAAACCACAGATGCGGATCTCTAGCCATCATCCCCGAACAAATGCTACCCGACCCAGTATAATTAGAGACAAACATAGGATACTCTGGGTATAATTCTTCAAAGCTTGTATTACTTAAACCCCCTTCAAAGTGATATGAACTATTATATGAGTCATACAAATAGAACCTGCTACTACAGGCTGAATAATTTCCTAGTTTATATAGAATGCAGAGTGTTTTACATACCCCTTCCATTTAGAGTTCCAATTTCCACTATGATGGCAACAGAAACACATTCCCAAATAAGTATAGAATTTAGTGTTTGAACTGTGTTCTGTTCATTCCTCCATCAACTGTGGCAAACAGTTTTGGGGTTCCTCTCAACGCACTGAGGGTCCCACTATCCCCCTGGTTCACTAATAAGAGAGGGCATGAATCCAAAATCTGCTACAGTTTGTGTTTTATTTGGTGACATCTGCCCATGTTGTTGGAACATATGGGGGGCGTTTTCCAAACCCAATTGGCCCCGACTATCCCGCACACCACACTCCACTTTCCCGATTATCGCCTCCACCCCATCTTCAGAGCTGGAGGGGGATCCCACTCCCCTTTGTCCCACAAAAATATCCCCTATACATATATATGAGAGCTAATATTCCCAAAACTATCCTACTATAATATTACTATCTCATTAACAGTCATCACAAGTTGTCAATTGCTTGGGGGGGATCTACCGGGGTAGAGTGATCAGCCTCCGGAGTGACCACAGCAGGGCTTAGCCCCAGTCTTCCTCCTCAGCAGTTGCTAGGCTGACCGCGTAGAACTGCCAGCTCCCAGGTATGGACAGCAGTAGGGTCTAGCCTAGATCTTCTTTCCCCTGTTGCGGATCTGACTGTGTGCAAAATGGTCAGTTATCTGGTATGACCACAGCGGGTTAGTCCGAATTTTCTCCCCCCCTTCGCTTGGAGAACTTCAATTTCAGAGGGTTGTCTCGTGATGAAACCACAGTCCAATAGTAAATGCCTTTTTCACCCTAGTGTAATGTATCCGGGGTTTCCCCCACCTTTCTGCGGTAGGGGTGACTAACAGCACCTGATGGCCCCCCTCCACCCGGGTGACAATGGTGTCCCTTTCCAATCCTTGACCCACACCTCATCTCCTGGCTGGAAGGTATGTGCCTTTGTGGGGAAAGGGGGCACCCTAACTTCTAAAGCGTGGGCTCTAATCTTTTCTAAGGTTCCCCCTAAGGCCTCACTTCTTCTTGGAGACTAAAATTCCCCCAACTCCCTAATGTCTCCTCTCAGCCCTTTCAGAATTCCGGGGGTCTTCCATACAACATTTCAAATGGAGTTAACCCAGTTGCCCGGTGTGGAGTGCATCTTATCCTCAGGAGGGCTATGGGGAGCACATCCAGCCACTTAAGTTTAGTCTCTTGGCACAACTTCGAAGCTGAGTCTTGGTTCGTTCATCCTTTCCACTTTTCCCGAGCTTTGAGGTCTATAGGCGCAGTGCAGCTTCCAAGTAATTCCCAGGGTTTCGGCCAAGTTCTTCATTACCCCATGTACAAAGGCCGGGCCGTTGTCCGATCCTATGTGAAGGGGCAGCCCGTATCTCGGTATGATGTCCCGTAGCAAAGCTCGTACCACTTCCTTCGCTTTTTCAGTTCTTGTGGGGTATGCTTCCACCCACCCTGTATGGGTGCACACCATTACCAACATGTATCGGTACTGCCCTGACCGTGGCATCTCCGTGGTCTACCACCAGGGATTCAAAGGGAGTGGACCCTTGATGTTGTATTCCTTCTTCCATTTTCGGCCCTTGACGTGGGTTGTTGAGCGAAAACCTACATCGGATGGGGCCCACGCAGTATTTGGCTCATTCCATCTTAAACCATCCTTTTTAATAGCCAGCCAATCCATTTTTCCCAATTTCCCCCTATCCCTTTTGTACAACCACCCTTTCCATAAGGGGGTTTTCCCCCTTTCTCAAGTCCCCCAACCCGTTTGCACCCTTTTTTGGCCTTAATCCTTTTCAGTTTTTTCATTTTCCTGTTAATTTTTTTTCCTTAATGTACTTGGGAAAAGGGGGGCCCCATTTTTGGGGGAGTCCTTTTTCATTTTTACTTTTTTCTCCCTCCCGGGGACTTTTGGTTTCCTTACACCTTTCCCCTTGGTTTTTGCAGCCCGGGGGGCCCTGCCCAACTTTTTCACCCCAAAAGTCCTGGAAAATGCCCTTTTTTCTTTATACAACTCCTGACACAGAGCATAAACTTTAAACTTATTATTTCTCTCCTTCTCTATTAACCTATTAAAATATTCCCTTTTCGCAGAATGAACGGGAAAGCCTTTCCCTATTTTTTTTCTTGACACCATATTTTTGCTTTTTTCAGCAAAACTGCTCCCACAGTGAATGTAACTCGGGGGGGGCCAGGGGTTGCCCGCAAATCTGGTCAAATAACCTATCCTTTGTCTGGAGGCAGTATAGGGAATCCCTTCCCACCGGGAAAAAATTGAATTCAAATTGCAACAACTCAATTCACCTATTTCATTCACCCTTGGTATTTGGTCATGGGATTGGTAACCCAAATTCCCTTTTTTTCTTAACCAAGACAGAGGGGGGCCCTTAACCCCCAATCCTCCCGGGGTTCTTGGGCTTCTTTCACCAGTGTGGCAGTTGCTGCTATGGCTCTAAGCATCCAGGCCATCCTTTTGCCACTGGATCTAACTGTTTGGAAAGATACGCCACCGGGCGGTGCCAAGTCCCCACTTGTGTCAACACTCCTACTGCTACTCCGTTCTTCTCATCAACATACAAAGTAAATGGCTTTGTTACATCTGGCAGTCCCAACGCCGGCGCTTTCCCTCAAGGCCTTCTTTATTTTGGGTTTCCCGGCTTCCCTCTGCTCTTTTCCCCAGAGGAACTCAGACCTCTCTGGGCCTTTGGTAGCTTCATATAAGGGTTTACTCATTATGAAAGTTAGGGATCCAGATTCTACAAAACCCAGCTGCTCCCAAGAATTCTCGCACCATCTTCCGATTCTGGGGCTCAGGTAGAGCACACACGGCCTCCTTCCTTTCTCGGCCTAGCGCTCGCTTTCCTTGAGTCACAAATCCCAATACCGACTTCCCTTTGGCACAGCTGGGCTTTCTTCCTAAAACCTTGTAGCCTGCCTCCCACAGAAGCTGGAGAATTTCCCCTGTGGCCCTCTTAATTTTCCTCACTAGCAGGCCCAAAAGCAAATCATCTACATATTGAAGCAAAATCTTTTTCCCGGCTCAGATGGAATCTTCTCAGATCTTGACTCAGGGAGGTCCCGAAGATTTTCCCTTCCCATCCTTGCGGCAAGCGGGTCCAAGCGAACTGGGTCTTTTGGCCCGTTAGACACTTTTACCTGGAACGCAAATATTTCCTGACTTTGGGGGGCCACTCGAATACAGAAGAAGGCATCCTTAAGGTCCAGGACTGTAAAGTGGGTGGCTGTGGAGGGAACCAATCCCATCAAAACATATGGGTTTGGCACTACCGGGTGTAAGGTCACTGTAGCCTCATTCACCATCCTCAAATCTTGGACTGGGCGATATTCCTGTGTCCCAGGCTTTAACACCGGAAGCAATGGAGTATTCCATGGAGAACGGCATTCCCGGATTATTTGTATTTCTCAGCCATCCAGGTGTTTCTGAATCCCTCCAAGGCCTCTCGGGGGAGATCTACTGCCTCACACGAATGGGCACCGCATTAGGCTTCAGCTCCACTATTATAGGAGGATAAACCGGGCTAACCCTGGAGGATTGTCTTCAGCCCATACTCCCCGGGGGCCCAAACTGGGGCCGTTCTTCACAAGCCATTATCTGGTACCTTCGCCACTCTTCTTCCATTGGGTAAGTTACTGAAATGCTTCGCGGTCCTCGGAAAATTCTTCCATCCTTCCTTTCTTCAAAGGGAAAACTGGGCCCGTAGTTTTGGGCCCAAAAGGTCCCGACCCAAAAAGGGTACTGGGGAACTTGGTAAATATAAAAACTGATGAGTGACTTGATGTTTTCCCAAATCCACAATTCTTTGTTCCAATAGGGGTTCGTTTCCCTTTTGCCCGTGGCTCCTACAATTTTTATAGCATTTTCAGTCTTTGGGGCTACTGCCGAATTTAGACGGAAAGGGCGGCGCCCGTATCCACCATCATTGAGATGGCTCGGCCCCCTATTTGTGCTGTGACCATAGGCTCCCCGGGGCCGGAGCAAGGGGGCCTGGTCTGTCCTAACGTATGTTCCATTCCAACCAGTCCTGCAAAATCCTCAAACCCTTCATCCACCTCCTGCCCGTTTTTCCGTCCACCACTCTTTCCCCTTCCTCTTCCTCTTCCTCTTCCTCTCTCTGTCCCCTGCCCCCCCCTGACTATCCCCCTTCGTCTGGGGCATTCATTTTTCCAATGTCCTTCCTGTCGGCAGAGGGCACACTCATTAGGCCCCAATAGGGTTCCACTCCTTCTTCTAACCTTCCCCATCATCTCCCTTTTCCGCCAGTGCCGCAGCCAACAACTCTGCCTTTTTCTGCATCCGTTTATCCTTTTCCCGCTTTTCCTCTTGATCTCGGTTTACATACACTTTCTGAGCATTCCAGTAATTGGCTCAGTTCTCCTACAAATCCTTCTTGCTTCTGGAGCTTCTTTCTTATGTCAGGGTAACTCTGGGTCACAAAAGCCAAGTTCACCATCTGCTGGGTTTCCCGGGTCGTCTGGGTTCACAGGGGTGTATTGTCTATAAGCATCAAGCAACCTTTCCCAAAAATGTCCCTGGAGGTTCCGTAGGCCCCTGGAGTACTTCTGCTATTTTGGACATATTAACAGGCCTCTTCATCCCTGCCCTATAGCCTCTATCAGGAGGGCTTGATAATCTGTAAGCAAAGCCATTTGGCCAAGATTGTTCGGATCCCATCCTGGATCTACCAAGGGAACTCTGCCCCCTTTTCCACTGTTCAGGGGTTTTTCCCCAGGGGGGTTTGCCCCTTCTATTGTTCTGCCTGTTGGGTTATCCTTCTCCGTTCTTCAGTGGTGAACAGAGTAGGAGTAACTGCTGACAATCTTGCCAATTGGGAACATGTGAGGCCATAACGCTGGAGCAAAGTTCTATCATTTCCTGCGGTTTCTCTGTATATGTAGCATAATGTGTTTTCCAATTGAGGAGGTCCGATGTAGTAAAAGGAGTATACTGATAACTCTGGATCCTCCGGTAACCTCCCCCTTTATTTTGGGGCCACCAACACCTGCTCTACTTGACGCAAGGGCGCAACCATCTCCCCCCCCTTTTTTACTGGATTCATCACCATCGGTCATCCTCTTCGGAAGCTTAGGCTCTGGCTTAGGTGTTTCCTCTTAGATTTTCTTGAGCTTTTTCTTTTTGGGCCATGCCTGAGGTCAAAGGAATCTCTTTCTTCGGGGCAAAATTTGGACTCCTGAGCCAATCCCCCAATCCCCCCGGGTCCTCCTTCTGGCTGAGAGGAGCCTGGTTGTGTGGTTCCAGCAGGCAATGGAAGCAGCAATAGGAGTCGGAGGAGGGGGGGCTGGGGCTGCACCACCGCCAGCGGTGGGGCTGCCACCTGCACTGCCATGATGGGGGGGGGGCGTTGGGCGGGTTTTTCTTCTGGAACTGAGTTGGCAAAACGGCCCCCTTTCCCAAACTTTTTCCTTGCTCTCTCCTGCCGCACTATCATAGCCTTACAAGTTTGCTCCTGACATTTTCGCAACCAAGGGGGGGTTTCCCCGAGCCAGTTCCCATGAATCTATATAAGGGAATTGATCAGGGTGGCCAGGCTCACCCACTACTATTGAATACACTGCCTGGACCCGGGCGGGTTCCAGGCTTCCCCCTTGGGGGGGACCCCAAACCCTTGAAAGGGGGGCCACTCCACTTACACAAGTTTCGCAAAAGTCCCCGGGGTCATTTGGGGGGTCTCCATAGTCCCCACTAAATCCCTTTTTGAAATTCTTTAACATGCACCCCAAAGGGGTTTTTTGACTCGGTCCCCCCCCCATTTCCTCCCAATCCGGACAGGACACACTAGGGAGGGGTGAATCGGCGCGTGAGTAAGGGGTCTCACGTGCCCCAAAAGGGGACAGACAACACTCTCTTCGTGGACCCACGCACCCGGACGCTCAACGGCATGCGGTGGGGAAATGCGACACCACCCAGATTCCTTGCACACCCCATTCACACCAACAAACTACCTCCCATTTCCTTTCCCGGGGTTCCACGAGCCCTGGGGTTTACCCACGCCTCTAATGGTGGGTTACTAGGGCAAACTACAGGGGGGGATCAGGCCCCCCCTTCTCCCCGGTCCCGGGAGGTTACTCACCAATAACCGTGGGAGGGTTCAAGTTTCTGCTTCAACCTCGGGTCCCTTGGCAGGAGCGCCGCCGGCGGAGATGTCACCCCGATCCGAGCCAAACCTGTTTTGTCAAAAATATTCAAAGGCGCCCTGGCTGGCTTCACCAAAAAAGGGGGGACAATCCCCCCGCCTGGCGTCCCCCAAAGTGGGCGGGAAAAAGCCCTTCATATCCCGGACGGCCCCCCGAAATGAAGTGGCCGTCTAGGGAAACGAAAAAAAATGAGTCCTTGAAGCAGAAAGTATTATATTTTATTTTCTTTCTGCGCAGGTTTTGCTGAACTGCGCAGGGTCCCCAGTGTGAGCATCACTGAAGACCCTGCACTTTAAAAACCTCCCTTATATACACTCTTAACAGTAGAATCAATTACAAATTGGTTACATTACATCATGCATGCAAGGACACAACATGTCAAAATGATCTATTCCTTCCCTTGTCCTTGTGATAAGTTGCAGGAAAAAACAAGCCTGTTTTTCCCTGACCTACCACCCCTTCGTTAAGCACTTTCAGCACTATGTTCCTTAGATAAGAAACATCTGCAGTTAATTATAATTTCATCTATTTTTCTACCAAACACAAAAACATATATTTAACCCTTTCACTACAGCCTTCTTTCCCTAAACTTCCTCTACTATCTTGGATACAGAGATCAACCAATCAATAAAATTCCCCATTCACCAGCAGAAGAAAAGGGGAAGATTTCCCTCCCAACCAAACACCCCTCCATTGGATGGTCTTCATCCAAAATACTTTTTTTTTTTTAAAGGGGATGGAGGCAGAAGTGAGAGATGACTGCATGCAGTTTACTTATATTTATTTCATTTTGTTATAAAAACTTTTTTCTTTAAAAAGCAACCATATTGACATTTCTACAAAACCTTTATTTTTACTTAAAAAAAACAAACAAGCAAGCTAGCTAGCTAGCAGCTTTGGGAAGTTTTCCCTTCACTGACCCGAAAATCAGGCTGAAACACAAGGTCTGAAGGCTTGGGCAGGGCTTTGAAAAAAATCTTTGGGGGCCCGAGTCCCCTCAAAGATGGATTTGGGATACTGGAGCCCTGAAGCAGCTTTGAAAACAGGGGCCCCCTTTTAGCGTGGGTAGGAGTGCTGGCTTCATCTGATGGAATCCCAGCTGGAGTGGGTCAGGCTTGGCAGTCCAATAGGAGCCCACCTTGGGATACAGTCAGCCCATTTGAGGCTTTGAGGGAGAAGTCATACTGTCTAATTTGGCACGGACAGTCCCAATTAATCCTGTGTTGTCCCACTTTTTCCATTGCCTTTGAATTATCCCCGTATCCCTCTCATCTTCCCCCTTTCCTTCTTTTTTTAGCTTATTTCAATTGCTCCAAACTGGGTTCAAAATGCAAAAGCAGTTTGCACTCAACTCAGCAAAAAGAAGACAAAAGGGAAAAGGGGAAAAATGCTGCAGCCTCTCCTAGCTTGTGTGTTCTTCCTATTGATAACTTTTTCCATCTTGACCACACTCTGGCGATGTTTGGCCACATGTGCCTCAATTTTCATATGTGAAATGTTGTCAGAAGTGACGCTTGAAACTCCCCACACTGTATCCCAGCTGGCAGGAGTCTCAGGTGCAGCATCCACAACCTATCACCTGCTCTTCCCCATCTCCACAAATGAGGCCAATGGGGGGTAATGAATCTACCAACCTCTGAAGTCAGGGGATCTACAGCCCCTTCTTCCCAAAGGGGGATTTCTTTCTTGATAACATAAAGGTACAAGATGCAAAAGGGTTTGCATGGCCCCTTATCACTGCAACATTGGAGCATTTGCCAGTTGCACCAGAAACCACCCCGGTCCCAAGACAATTTCAGTTCTATTTTGAATTGGGAAAAATGGGGCACAAATCAAATACATAAATAAATGTCAAGTATAGGATTAAAGTATTCCCTAATTTAATTCAGAGAAAAAAGCTACATCTATAAAAAGTCTAAAAATGCTGTTCTAAACAATTTGGGAAATGTTCCCCCAAAAATCCAGTCCAGTTCAAATTTTTTGGGATGCAGTATTACATATGTACTTTAACTATTGCCCTTTATCTCCACAAAGAAAAGCTTCCCTAATTGTATAAGTGAGAAGAATGTTCTCCTTGTTCCTAACAATACAGGCTGCACACACAGATCCATGAAGCTAGCCCAGCACTGGAAACTCATTAGCCTGAGATCTATAGGGCAGCAAAATTGAGTCTGAAATATAAAGCTCAACTTGGGGATTGAAGGCCTTTGTGGACAAAGTGTTTCAGTGCGTGCTTTCAGCAGCCCAGGCCAAGCTGAAGACACACCTGGCTTTCAACAGCCACTGGAGAAACAGTTTGTGTGATAGACACTCAATCGCCGGAAGCCACTTGGCATAACTATTAATCCACTGGAAAGATGTCAGCATTGACACTAAGAGTAAAATATGTGTTTGTGCATGCACACACATGCTCACACGTGTGCACCCATTTTATCATTATTACTACTTTCCTCAATACTGCAACTCACTTGCCAGAAGTGAAAAAAAAATCCATTTATATCACTTTTGTTTTCTCACCTAGAGCTTTTGCATTTCCTTTAAACCAGTCCTGGAAATGCTTGGGCTTGTGTGGGATCCATTTATTGCTACAACAACAGAGGAAATAAAAACTGGACAAATCACATTCTTCTGCTTTTGCCAAATGAACACAGATGTATAGGAACTGGATGCAAAAGCAATTTACAGTAATAAGTTTCTTTCAGGTTTCCCAGTGTTGCATAAACTTCTTAAATTGCTGTTGTTACACTGATAAGAGAAATCATAACGTCCTTTATAAGTAGCTCATACATCAACAGTTGTTAATATAATTTATTAAATCAGTCACTCAGATTGGAGTAATAAAGTAAAAATTTGTTCCACACAATAGGAATATCAAAGAAGCAGTTGCTACCCATTCTTTCAAAAAGTGGTTTTCCAGATTGTTTCCAAGTTGTGAGGTTCCTTAAACTCACTGTGGAAGGTTATACAATGATAAGATCAGTAACAAGTGATGCCTTTCCTAGAAAGCCAGGCAAGAGAGAACTGGCTGCTGGGCAGTACTTCACAACACAGGAACAAACAGAAATGTAGCCACTGACAAAATGGTCTGTCTCTGGTTTGGCTTACTTTTGCATAAGTTGACCCACATATCCATTTCATCCCATTCCTACGTCTCTATGTGTGGTTTTATTTTAAAGTTAACCCACACACATGCGTGCGCGCGCACACACACAAAACCATCCCACCAACCTTTCAAACATGTATTTCTGAAGATATGTTTTCTCTGAAAGAACTGATTTATAAAAAAACATATACCCCTGAATATTGTACTATCTAGTCTGAAGTTCAGCATATTTGTGATAGACTAAGAAAGTTTAACAACTATCCTTGCGTTCTTTTTGATGACAGATCAAAATATCCCTTTTTAACCAGATACTTTAAAACTTATTATACTGGTTGGATAGGTTTTATGCCTCTTTATCACTGTTATACTGTATTTGTTGTTTGATGTACATACACCATCCTAGGATTCCTCATAGTAGTAGTTATGGTGGCAGTCAAGAATAAGAAGAAAAGAAAAATGAAAGCAGAGGGAAGAGGAGGAGGAGGAGCAAGAGCAGGAGGAAAAATGAAGCTGCAAAAGCAGCACTGGTCCAGGGCATAAACAATCAAAAAGCTTACAAAGCAGTTTGGTGCTTTGTTCTCATCTAAGCCACCAATTTCTCTTCACCCCAGAAACCTGAGCAATTTCAAGGCTGAGACGTCAGCAGTACGCACCGAGTTAGATGTGTTGGAGCAAAGAAGCCTTTCATGTCAGAAATAATAGCAGATTTAAGCTGCTGACATGAATTTCTCCCACCTCAACATTAATTATTGACAAATAGCACAAGCCAAAGGATTTCTCTCCTTAGGTCTGGGCATGCCTTGACCACTACACTAGCAAAGTGACAAACCTTACTGGTTTATAAGCACAGCAATTGCAATACAAAAAAAAAATGTTTCCAGAGCTAACTAGCTTCTGCTGCTTGTGGCCCACAAACTATATACAACCCACCATACTGGGACGTCCACTGAGAGCTGCAGAAAATCCCTGTTTTCTGCTCCTAGCTGGGAGTGCAAAAACAGGGGCATTGCCAAGCATCTGTCAGGATGCAATACTTTTCCCTTATGAGCCTGGATGGCCAAACAGCACCCTCCACAGAGCAGATATATATGAAGGAATGAAGACTTTGGCTTTACTTACAGGACTGGGAAACACTAAAGAAGAGAGGCAACTATCACCACCTGGTGAGCAAGCACTGGTCTTTTTCAAAGTGCACATCCATTTATTTCAATAGTGCATGGTTCATTACCAGGATAAAAAGGACTCCAAGGAGTTACAAAAGAAGCTCATTCCTTCCTGATGACCACATATTCCCACAAATCTTTCTTTTAAAAAACAGTGTGAACCTCAAGTAGGATACCAAAGTTTTATATTCACCAGAACAGTGAGACAAAAAGCACTCTGAAGCCAAACCTAAAGGTACTGGTGCAGAAATAAATATAATGCCCATCATGAGGTTACTTTACAACTGCAAATGATAGTGTTTTGTCGAGCTCCCTCCTGTCCCTGTACTATTTTCCAGGAAAAACATTGTGATATGTTGTCTTAACATCATGTTTTTCCACTCTCACACTTTCTTGGCTGGCACTGGAGGAGAGGAAGAGAAGCAGCTCAATGCACAACGCAACCTTTCAGGAGTTTCCTTAACTAAACAATTCAGAGAGAATATGGGAAACCTGCACCTGGGGTTGCTATTTCTGGTGGCAACTCATATGATCAAACTGACATCTAGGGCCACCTTGGGCTTTCCTCCAGAAATATTCTACCAACCTCAGATGTCTGTGGTTGTTAGACGATTAGACACAGTCTGGACAATGGTGCTTTTAGAAGGACTGACAAGCAAAACTCACCTTGATAAATCAGGGGGTATGACACTGATTAGTTGTGGTTTCAACTGTTTTCATACGTTACAAAGAATAACTCAGGGCAAGGTCCACCAGGGATTTTGATGATCTTTTGGAAATGTATTTTTCAACTTAGTGCACCTCCAGATGAGAAGAAAAGGTGTCTGAAAGTCCCAGGTTTGGTTCCTGAAAAAATCAATTTTATTTTGGAGATTCACATGCTATTTTCTTCATCTCAAAGTATTTCCTGGGAGCTCCCCATATTACCAAAGACTTCTATTCCCATTACACAGGTTGGTTTAAGTTAGCCCAGTATATTACAAAATGAAGTATACTTGTACTGTGGGAATTTATACTCTGGTCCTTTCTGCACCTTACCTTCTTCCGGCGCTGGGGTGTGGGGATCACGCGAGCAGCCTCTGGCAAGAGGCTCTCGCGTCCAGAGTCCTTCAGCTCCACACAAGCTGCCTGCTCACGCGAGAGCCCCGCCTCTTCTTTCCGCAGCGCAGCCTGGGAGTTTCCCAGAGTGTGCTGAGGCAGGAAGCATGACTGGCACAGCTCCAGAGGCTCTGCACACCAGGTAAGTGCGTGCGGGGCCCGGGAGCAATGCACAATTGCGCACAATTTTTGTCTTCAAGCCGAAAATGAAAAGGTGCACAATTGGCACCTGCCAGCCCCTGGAGCGTCACGCAATTGTGAGTGCGTCATGCAGATCGCTCCTCACAATCGTGCGACACTCCAGGCGCCCTTTCGCATGGAAAGTGCTGTGTGGAAAGGGCCTCTGACAGGAACCAGTAAAAATGGCTGCAGCCAAGTAAACACAGTTATAGTTTCCAGGACAGGGATTCAACAGAGACCAAGCAAAAGAAAGAGGAATGTTAGAACTGAAACAAAATTATCCTGACACTCAACTAATATTGAGTGTAATATTGCTTTGACTAACTCCTGAATTTTTTTTTTTAAAAAAAGGCTCAGTAGAAATTGCTAAAACCAGTTTCTGAAATGTTGCATGAGACCAAATGTTATATGCGATCAGTGCGAGGGAAAGGAGGAAAGTGGGAAGAAAAGGAAACAAACCCAAGATATTTCAAGAGGGAGACTGGATGCAAAACCATAAACATGCAGGTACAAACAAAACAAAAGAATCAGAAAGTGTAAATACTTCCTGAGATATTTTGTTTATGCATCTGGAGGCATTCTTAATTGAATCCCATGCAATTTTGTTGTAGTTTTAATATATTTTTAATCTTTTCAAACTTCTGTAATTATCGAGAGCCACCATGGTGTAGTGCAGAGCTTTCCAAACTTTTCATGTTGGTGACACACTTTTTTAGACGTGCATCATTTTGCAACACAGTAATTCAGTTTTACTAGCAAACTGGAGGTTAAACTAACTCCTTATAAGAGATACATAAATTGCAATAACAAAATGTATGGGGACAAAACATATCTCATGAAATCCTTTCATATATTTAAAAAAAATATGATTTATAAATAATAATATGCATTTCCAAGATTGTAGGCAACACACCTACACATTTCAGGCAGCACACTAATGTGTCGTGGCACAGCATTTGGAAAGCCCTGGTGTAGTGGTTTGAGCATTGGACTAAGACACTGGGAGACCAGAGTGCAAATCCCCACTTGGCCACAGAATTCCACTGGGTGATTTTGGGCAAGTCATATTTTCTCAGGCTCAGAGGAAGGCAAAGACAAATCCCCTCCTGAACAAATTCTACCAAGAATCCCCTGTGATAGGTTCATCTCAGGGTCTCCATAAATCAGCAATAATTTAAATGACTTGAAGGAACACAACAACAATTATTTATTGATTTTAATGTAAGCCATCCTGAGATTTCTGAATAAAAGGTGGGATATAAATATTTAAATAAATACCTGAATAAGAATATCAAACTGGTTGAAATATATTATTTGCTGTTATGAAAGTATACATGAAATGGTGTCATGGAAGGGGGAATTGGGTCATTTTAACTCAAAGAACTAACATATTAAAAAGCAGGGGAGATCTTCCTCAAATTGTCCCACCAAGGAAAAGTCAAGTTCTACTTCATGATTCATTCTGCCCAGTCTCAGCAAAATGCAAAATCCAGCTACAAAGCAATTTAACCAAAACCACATTAAAAAGTGAAGCCCAAACTTGAGACATGAAACTGAAATTGCATGTGGAGAAAGCCTAGAAAGCACCTTGGTAATTAACACAGATGCAATGTCAATATTCTGTTAGGAAGGAAGATGGGGGTTAGGATTCCAGTAGGCGAAAGTTCCACAGCTTCAAAGACTGTCTGACTGCTACCTAACATAAGGTATCTATGAAGAGTCCTTAGAAAGAAAGTATGTTAAGAGAACACATAGCCACAAGATGATAAAAGATCCTCCAAAGCTAGTCTTCCATATAATCAGAGCCCAACTCAGAAACAGGAGGGTTGTGACTTCCCAAATGCTATAGAGTTACAACTCTATACCCTACCATGGACCATTCTGCTCAGAGAGTTTCTTCTTTCCAAAGGGAATGCACACAAGGGACGGGGCAGCTAGCACAATCCCAATCTTATCTCACATACTTTTAGAGACACCCTGTGCAACATCCACTCAGTCCACAGCATTAAAATGAATATGGGATTGGGCTCAATGGGCCTACTGCTGGCTCCACAAAATATCACAATACATGATATCACACCATTGTGGCTGAGAAGATACCCTGGTATTACATGGAGTCCAACTGCTTGGCATCCATCCTCTCCAATACTTCACGTATCAAAAATATATATGAAAATAGTCAAGGATCTTACAACTGAGAAGAGGTGGAAGACTCAACATTAGCAGGCATGTGATTTTTAATTTTGCGTGTGTGCAGATACTTGCAAAGAGAAGGCAAAATATTTTTCCCATCCATTACCACTGAAAGGTAGCTAAATATGTAGATTCTGACCAGGACAATATTTACTTCAAAGTGTAGTAACTGTACTATAGTGCCATGTAGTGACTGCATGTAAGTATGTTTAGGACAGATTGCAGGCAGCCTTTACTATTCCTGGGGTGGGGCTAACAACAATTGCTGCTTTGGTATTTCTTAGTACACTTTTGGATTGATAATGCTAGAGGAAGCTCAACTACACTGGAATCTTGGTGGCCAAATTGTTCCAGATCATTTCAAGGAAGGATCTCAACACACACATACCCATCCTTCCATTCCAAGGCCCGTGAAAATATTGGTGTTTTGCCTAACTTGCATCCTGCTTGTTACAGAAATCACAGCTTGAATTCCTGCTGTTTAACCCTAATTCTACATGGCAGAAGGCCACTCCTTGCCTGTTGGGTGCAGTACATATTTATTTTGCCAGGTTTATTTACTTATTTTGTTTAAGGTGTTATTTTGTGTTTATAGCATGGTAGTAGTGGAAGAGCCCATTTTCCCCATACAGACTACCCCAAATTTTGAGCTCTGAGGATGAGGTTATGCTGACCATACCACACTCTAGTGATGATAATTTGGTTGCTTTGCAGAGGAGGGCCTTCTTATGTATGACATCAAACATTTGGAATGATGCCTCCATTGAGGTTAAGTGGGCCCCAATGTTGGGTGTTTCCACCATCAACAAGATCTGTTTCTTAGGCATTTTTTTAATGATTTTCCAAATTCTTAAGATTACCAGTTACTCCTTGACTTGTTTATTTTATTGTCTTATCACTGTTTTATCAATTTTAGCAATTGGTTAAATATTTGGAGGGTTGGGTTTTTCTTCCAGTGAAAATCGATATAAAAGAGTTTGTAACTAACTAAATAACTAGTCCAGCACAAGCTTCTGAGGCAGGATGTGCTAACCTATCCTAATGGTTTTGGATGTGTAATCCATAGTTAACTGGTAGCAACAATTACAGAACAATTACAGAACAATTACAGAACTAATGCTGAGCAAACATATTCCACAATCTTTACTGTCTGAACGTGTGGCTATGGGAAGCAAAATACCAGCTAGAGACCTGAAGGACAGGGCCAGTTCACATCATCAAGATTTTAAAGAGGGATCCTGAATAATGTCTCCCCTCAAAGAAAAAAAATGGGATTTTACCAGACTTGGTAAAATAACGACTGTCTCTGGTAAATGGTAGTACTATAATGCCAGTATAATTAAAGCTTTAAAAACAACATTTTGCACCAAGCAAAACTGACTTACACACTGGGTTTCAACATTTGCTTGGAGATGGTGCCCTGGTCTTTCAAGCTGACATGCAGAATTTAAGCAATTAAGCTTGGGCCCATCTCTTATTTGTTTGCCATAAAAAGCTTGTCCTGCCTCATTTCTTTGTGCCAAGTTGCTGTTCAATATAACAAGAGCAGGCACAGAGGGGGGAAAGTTGGCAAATCCAATCATACAGAATGTGTGACTGATGCCCTTCAGGAGTTTGGACAAATAATTCATGCTGCTTCACATCATCATAGAGCTATGCTGAGTACTGATGCCCCAATCTCTCTACCAGCAGAAACCTTTGTTTACTATCCATCACCTGAGCTGTCAAGAAATTCCCCTAAAGCAGCCATTTAAAAACAAAAACAAAAACTGGAGCCTTGGGGGCTTTGGGGTCTCTTGGGAGACTTTAAGAGTTGAAAGATGGGAAATTAGGAGCTGAAATATGCAGTACATGGTCCACACACTCTCTAGTTCTGTGACGGTCCTGATCTGGAATTCTGTGACCAGTATCTTTGTTCATGCAAGATGATGCCCTCCAACTGTCCCAGTTTGGCAGGGACAGCCCTGGTTAATCCTCTGCCATCCCATCTTATCAGCTGCTTTTACAATGTCCCATTTTCCCTCTCCTTCTCCTTCACCTTCTTCCCTTTGTTCTTGGTTTCCTTCAAGTGCTGCAAACCACTTCCACACTACACTGTTATAATGCTATTATTCCACTTTCAACATCCTGTGGAATTCTGGGGTTTGGAGTTTACTGAGGCCAGAGAGCAATCTGGCTGAGAATTTTAAAGGTCCCTCCCTAAACTGCAAACCTCAGAATTCCACAGAATGTTGAAAGTGGAATAATAGCAATCTAACAGTGTAGTGAGGAAATGGCCTAAGTTCCAAATGCAGAAGTAGTTTACACTTAGGACTTTTCACAGGAGGCAAGTAAATTGCAGCTTCAGCAGGATAATAGTTCTTTTGCTGGAATTTATCACATTACCTTGTTACTTCCGGTTTGGCATCCTGGGTGAGGACCCCCAGATATCATTTTGATATCATCTAATTCGGCCTTAGCTGGACTGGCTTGCAGTTCCCACACTCCACGTGTTTGCGAGGTCCTCCGGACAAGCATGGACATGAGTGCGGCCACTAATGGTTTTACATTCCAGACTCTTTTGAGGCCAGCAGCCTAAACTCCGCCCCCAGCTTCAGGGGACTTCCAGCCGCAAACTCCACAATAGCCACATGGCTCTCAGCCGAGCTACTCTTTTATGTTGGGCCACCAGCGTCCCGGCCACACTATTGTCTTCAAACACAAATCCAATCATGTTAAACTTGACCTTTCTAAATCCTTTGTCCAGCACCAAAACTCCTTTTGTTCTCCCCTGGTTTGCCATAGCCGAGAGCCACAAACTCCCCTATAAAAACCCCTCACTTTCAAACGGTCTTCGGATCACTTTGGACTGCCATCCCGCCTTGCTGCCGGTTGTCTAAGGGACTCCCCTCAGCTCTCCATGCTAAGCTTTCTTCCCCAGAACCCCTCTTCTCTCCAGGACTACAAGACAGGTCGTATTGCCTTTCTCAAACAAACCTCCGCTTCTATTTCTCAGCTAGTTAGTTTATGTTTTGTCCTTTGTGTTTTTGTTAATAAAGAATTGTCTGTTATTTGGAAAACCTAGTGTCTAGCTGCTCTCTGACCCGCCGCTGTATACATTGGGTAAAAGATCTCGCAACATTACCCTGCCTTTTGCTAGCCAAAACAGTGTTCCATCTAATTCTCCCAAATTGGTATTTTATTTGGCAACCTGGGCACCCATCCCGGGACCCCCCCAAAACACAGGGTAACAACCTCATTGCTCTTCTGTGATAAGTCCCAAGTAAAGACACTATTATCCTATTGTAATTGTGATTTACCTGCCTCCTGTGATAAAGCCCTTATTTAATTCGGGTGACATCTTGCCCTTCAAAAACTTTGCACATCATTCCAGGATTTATCTGTAAAATAGTAGTATTGTGCATTCTTCCTCCTTAACAACTTTTGCCCTCTTGTTTCCTGGCCTCCACACTTTTGACAACACTTTGACATAGCTTGGCCACACGTATCCAGGTTTTTATTTGTGAAATGTTAGAAAGTATGAAAGATACTTGGTCAAGCTACAAGCTGTGAAATGAGAGGTGTAGGCTTAACAATGTTTTCTTTCTTGGTGTTAACTTTTAATTTAGAACAGGCTCAAATATATACCTTTACATTTCACTTTATACATTTTCCTTCATCTTCTCAAGACACAGCAAAGGAAGGAACGGGTGTGTTTGGTGTCATGAAACAGCGTACCAAAGGAAAAATTATGAACTGGAATCAGTTGCCAGGTGCTTCAATTCAAAAGTTACTTTGGCATAATAAACTCAGACAAGTCCTTCCAAGTATCAGCGCCCTGTTTAGTATGAGCCACTAATCTGATCAAAAGACCAAGCAGGAGCCTGATTTCCCAGCTGGGGACTGCTTGGCCTCGCTGTTAATAATTTTCACACCAGGGAAGCATAAAAAGCTCTTCTCGAGTTAAGAGTGTTTTGCTTTATTTTAAGAAAGGATCTTCAAGTCATTCCGCCCACCCCCCTTCTCATGCATCCACTCACACCAAGTGCAAACATTCCTGGACATTTTTTCTTCACAGCCTATTTCCAAAACAGACAAGAAAAGCAACAGCGTCAAATTACTTTGACATCTCTCCCACCCCCTCCCTTCCCATCCATTTTTTTTTTCACAATCACACACTACCAGTGTTGGGGATGTGCTCTGGGGAGGTGAAGAGGAAGGCTGAGAAAATGTCCAGGCACTAAAGTTATTCCTCAAAAACAAAACAAGCCACATTACCTGCTCTGTTTTTTCCTAATCAGCTGGAACAGATTGAGAAATTTCTGGAACCTGTTTTCACATCCTGTCTCCCCCAACTTCCCCAAAGTTTTGTTCCAACATTCTTCACGTTTCAGTAGCTGTGGAAACAGAGTGGCTCCTGGACTTTTTTTTCCACAGGCCACTTGTACTGTCCAGTCAGGCTGACTCTCTAGAAACAGGTTTAAAGATTAAGGAAAAACTCAAAGCAAATAGCACTTCCCAGTCAACCAATTCTTTGAAAAACTTTGCATTCTGTGTCAATTCAGACCTTTTTCTAGTCAACCAGTAGGATGCATGTATATGTATATGTATATCTGTATGTATATATAAAAAGCAGCCAATGCATAAGATGCATAGCAAGAGTGCAATAGCTGATGGTGCAAGGTCAGTTTTGTCCCTTATGTCCCCCCCTCCCACCCTGGTATGTTACACTCTCAAAATTCAATCCTGGGACAAAACCAGAAGTTACTGATTGCTTGGTTACATTCAAGGCAAGATCAAAAGTTAGTTGTTATTGGCTTACAAACCATGACAAAACTAGAAGCTGCAAAAACAAAACCAGAAGTTGTTACTCCAGCTATGGCACTATTGGTGATGACCCCAGATATCATTTTGATATCAAACAATTCGGCCTCAGCTTGACTTTTTCCAGCCACCTCACTCCATGTGTTTGCGAGGTTCTCTGGACAAGCACGAACAGAGTGCAGCCACTAATGGTTTTAAACTTGACCTTTGCCAAATCCTTTGTCCAGCGCTAAAACTTCTTTTGTTCTCACCTGGCTTGCCATAGCCGGTAGGCACAAACGCCCCTATAAAAACCCCTCATTTCCAAACGGATTTCGGATCACTCTGGACTTCCATCCAGCCTTGCTGTCGCTCTGTCTAGTGAAGTTTTCCCCTCAGTTCTCCACAACTGAGTCTGCCTCCCCTCTTGGAACCCCTTCTTCCTCTCCAGGACAACGAGACCAGGTGTCGTATTACCCATCCCTATGCTCTCCCATTCTACTTTCCAGTTAGTTAGTTAGTGTGTGTGTTGTTTTATTTGCTGTTTATCTTTCAATAAAACTGTTGTTTTTGTATTTTTAACCTTGCGTGCCCGCTCTCTGACCTGAATCCGTAGACGTTGGGTTAAAGATCCTTGCTAAAGTTACCCTGCCTCTCGTTTAGCCAAGAGAGTGCTCCAGCTAAATTCCCCCAACTTGTATTTTATTTGGCAAATTGGGCGCCCTTCCCAGGACCCCCCAACATACAGGGTAACAAAGTTACTTCTGTTCAGCTGATCTTCTTTGCAGGTGTCTAATCTGGAGGCCTTTGGAGTGATTTCTGACCATTGCAGAGGGCAACTTTCACACACACCACAATAATAAATGTCTGTCTGTCTGTCTGTCTGTTTGTTTGTTTGTTTGTTTCAAGGCAGCTTAGAACAATTTTAAAAGATCAAGCTAAAACATTAACTTACAAGTTTTTTAAAAAAAGCATTTTTGCCATGTGTCTGTGATCTTCGGAAGTCTGGAAGGAATGAGATATTGTAAAAATGCTCCACAGACCAAATGTAGCATCTGGGCTGCAATTTGCCCATCCTTGATTTATGGTCTATGTACAACACTGGAAAGCAGGCTCTGTATGCATCCAGCTTGGCTCTCCCAACTCACCAGGACTACTCTAGGTCCTATTGTCCACTGATGATATGATAAAGATGGTCCAGTCAAGAACTGAGAGCAGGCTTTCAGGCCATCCAGATGCTGACGATCTTCTTTACCCATCATACCTCATTTTTGGCCAGGCTTGTTGGGACCACTTGGAGCTGATGCACAATACCTGATGTAAATTATGAACAAACTGAAAATGCCAAAATGCTAGAGCAGAGCCATCAGCCCCATTCAGAAGTAGTTGTTTTGAGGGGAAAAGATATGAAGTCCAGAAGTTCACCTTTGTCTTTTCAGCACTATTCAGTATTAATATACAGTTGTACTAAAATTAATTCTGTATAGATTTCTTAGAGTGCATGGAAAGGAACCATGGTCATTTTGACCTGCTTGTGCAAGCTTCCACACACAGAAGCTGCATGTGCATTTAATCTGTAGAGTACTCCATATCCTGCATTTTTGTGTGGGGTGGCAGACAGTATGATGCCAATCCCTCCACATCTTGACTTCAAAGCACAGAACTGCAACTGGGTAAGGAGTATGCCAATAATACTTAGCGTATAGCACTTTCCTTAAATGCTTAAAGTGTTTCACGGAAATTAGCCCAGTAATCCTTGCATGGGATTGCAATTACCTCGCAAGTAATCTTGTAAAGCCAATAATTATTCCCTTATTACTGTCTAAGAAACGAGACAAAGTAGTGGTCACTTATTGCTAGGCATTGAAGGCAATGCAGGGGCTGTTGAAATGCCCGGCCAGAAAGCTTCTCTGAGGCATCTGTTTGGGCCACAATTGGAAAGAATGTGCTCTCCAATGAAAGACAGAATAGAATTTCATGTGATTTTTTTTTTTTAACTGAGAACTTACTTAAATGTTCAGATTCTTTTTCTAAGTGCAACAGAACAGATTTTATATCAGGTAACAGGTACAACATAGTCATCACCAGGAATCATTTTGCTCGTTGAATATGGCTGGTGCAGACAGTGGAGAATTTCATATGGTCCATTTTTTACAGGATGTAATCAAAATTCACAATTTTTTCATAATGGAAAGGATTCAAGATTTTAAATGTTTGCATGTGGGAGAAATGACACTCCTTAATCCCACAAGGCAATACGTAAATGAATTTTGAACTGATTGCACCTTTCAAATCTACAATAATTGTATCTGCTAAGAGTAAAACTAGAACTCAGAATATATAAATTAATGTGTGTCACACAAAATCACTGTGCCCCAGCTGAAACTTTGTGGGGACAACTGTATTGGCACACCTATGTAGACTCTGGTGGAATAATCTTTTCTTTAATAATCTTTTCTTTGAGAAATTTTTAGGACGATGTATGATAAATACTTGTTACATCAACTAGGATCAGTCATACCAATGAGAGATCAAAAATCCCTTTATCACACAACTATCTTTTAAAAAAAGTTGAAGTTATAAGCACCTTCATGCAGCTGTGATATTGGTGAGAGAAATTTCTCATACCATCATTTTTCCAACTAAGAAAAAGTCCTCTAGGCAGGCACGACATCATGAAGAGCAACTGTTATTAGCATGCTTCTCATTTAACTTCAGTTTCACCTTTGTAACAATTGAGCACTTTGTGAAATGACCATTTATGATACATGAAACTGAGCATACTGCATCTTTGTTAGGAGCACTATCTACCACCAGTCTGGAATTTGGGTTTTTTATCAAGAAATTTATCTATAATTACTGAAACTGTGATCAGATTATGGAATGCTGATGACACCACCTTCATAATTTGGTAAGTGCATTGTTGTTGATAATGCTGGTGACGGTGGTGGTGGCGATGCTGAAGCCTTTCCTTGACACGATATCATCCTTTTGGCTGTTGCTGGAATTCCCTCAACCCTGATTCCTTGGCGTGAAAGTCAGAACTTCTCACAGACCAGTATGGTTATCCCTGTTCTGTCATGATGTGATTTCTTTCATTATTATGCAAATGTTGTGGGTTTTATGTTTTTGTGCTATTTAAGAAAAATACCTTTTGGGGTTTTCCTAGTAATAAGAATGTTCCTACATGGTACCGATTCCAAAAGTCTGTGCATGCTCCTGATGTACCTCTTTCTGAATTCTATGGGGCCAACAATAATTGAATACTGCAAACACAATTTATATCTGTCTGTCTCTCTCTCCATATGTATATATTTACAACAATGTATATATTAAATTAGACATCTATGTGCTGTCCTCAAAGTTCAAAGCATCCAAAGAGGTACCAGCATAGGACATGATTACAGGACTCTTCTGCCTGTGCTGCTTAGTTGTACTGCATCATTTGAAGGAAAAATTAAAACCCTAAATAATATAACGTGCAAAATAAAAAAAACAAATGTAATAAAGAATTTATACGTTTGTTCCTTCTTAAATTTGTTGTTGTGTGCCTTTAAATCATTTCCGAGTTATGATGACCCTTAAGGTGAACCTATCCAGTAGCGTAGGAATGTGAGGGTGGGGTGACAATTCACCCCAGGCAGCAATGTTTCTGGGGCATCCCAGCCCATAGCCATGCCCCTGCATGCCCTGGCCACACCCCCATGCAACACAGTCATGCCCCCACATAGTGGCCACACCCCTCACACCATAGCCCCACCCCCTCTACACACTCCAAGCTCCGCCCCTGAACCTATCACCTTTTCTTGGCAAGATGTGTTCAGAGGAGGTTTGCCTTTGCCCTCCTCCGAGACAGAGAGAGTGTGACTTGCCCAAGGTCAACCAGTGGGTTTCCATGACCAAGAGTCATAGTCCAGTGCTCAAACCACTACACCACACTGCCTCTCTCCCTAAATATGTGACTGAAAATACCACTATCTTGATCAAAGGGAAAAGGGCCTGCTCCTACAGCACCTCTCCAGCTCCCCCATCCCTCTCCTTCTGAGCTCAACAAGCAAGTATATTTCTTTCCTTAGGGTTCACAGATCTCATTGGGTCAAACCAGTACTCATGGAGGTTACACTGACATTGAAATTGGCCCCTTTCCTAGATTTAGTTCAAGGCAAAACAACCCTCTTCGTCCCTTCTTCACATCCTACACCTGCCTTAGCCTTTGAATGCTGCCTCCTGTGAAGAAAACTTCCAAAGGCCCATCTCTAACCGAGTCAGGCCACCGGCTTCAGCTTCAAGGTAAAGCTAGAGGACCTCTGCCTTCCAGATATTGCTGGACTGCAACTCACATGATCTATCACCATAAGCTGTACCAACAAGGGCCCATTGGAGTTGCATTCCAACAGTATCTGAATGGCTGTGTGTCTCCTAGCTCTGCTCCCAAATGATGGTAATACCTGCCCTACTTTAGGAGGTGTCAGGAGTCATCTAGGGCCATTTCCACATGGGGGTAAAACTCTGCCTCCAGACGATGGGAGACAGACATCGTTCACACCGCCGGGCAATCTAGTGCGGTTGGAAAAGGTGAGGCTCCACACCTCCAACCGCTCTAGTGCCGCTCGAGTGCCGCCGCAAGGGTGGTGCTGCGAGTTTTTTAAAAACCACCTTCCCAGGTGGTTTTTATGAAACTCGCCCGCACTAATCCGCCGCTGCTCCCGGTGTGAACCTGCAGAGACGCATTAGTGCGTCTCTGCAGATCTGCCCGGGGGCGGGCTTCCGGCTGGCGCGCTGCCCTGATTGGCGGAGCGCCGCCGGAAGCCGCCAGCCGCCATTTTGGGCACCGCCGAACGCCGCCGAAATTCGGCGGCGTGTGGAGCGGCGGAGCCGCACTCCCCGCAAGGACGGAGCAGGGGCGGAGAAAACCGCACGCAGGTAATCTCCGCCCCTCTGTGCGCCGCCCCGTTTGGGCTCCCCGTGTGTGAAAAGGGCCTAGGACACATGCCTACAACTGCTACTTTTAACAAAAATGCCTTTCTAGTGCTGCAGCTGGAGAAGGATGGGTGTTTCAACAGCCCACTCTTCCTGGAGTGGGGGAACACTTGCATGGATTACTCTGTTAGGCTTCCCTCCTCTTCTCTGGGATATGACTGCAGCCCTTCTCAAGGGCTACTTGCAAGCCAGATACTGCAAAATTGGGCCCGCAGGAGCAGCACTGGCGAGTTCTTCACTAGCCTGTTATAGCGCTATGATTCCACTTTCAACCTCCTGTGGGATTCTGGGGTGTGTAGTTTACTGAGGCCCAAGAGCTCTCTGGCTCAGAATTCTAAAGGGCCCTCCCTAAACTGCAAACCCCAGGATTCCATAGGAGGTTGAAAGTGGAATCATAGCGCTATAACAGGCTAGTGCAGAAAGGGCCTATGAGTCTGTCTGCCGTGTATTGTAGCCAGATGGAAAAGAAGTGCGGGGGGGGGGGAAGCGCGGAAGCAGGAATCCTCAGGCGTCTCCAGCCAGCTCCAGGGGGAGTCCCTCCTACGCTGGAAACAAACCTGGGAAAGCGGCCGAGATGGCAAAGAAGCCAAGCCTTGGTGAGGCTGAAATGCCTCGAGCCGCCAGAGGAGGGCGCCCGCTCTGCTCTTCTGCGCCTCCCTCGATTCTTCCGTTCGTCTTCGCGAGGAAGCTGCCTTCAGCCATTCCAATCCCCTCTCCCCCCCCCCGCAGCCACCGCCTTTAACTAAACAGACTGAAGCGGGCGCGCTCGGCGGGGGGGGGGGGAATGCGTGTTTGCTTGTAAGCCACTCTCTTGCTCTGGAATGGCCGGGCGGGAGCCTCCCGCCGCCGCTCCGTCTTCAGAGCGCGAAGGGTGCCCAGCGCGCAGGGAAAGGGGGGCGTCCGGCCGCTGAGGCGGGCCGGGGAAGCCGAAGGGAGGCCTTCAGGACACCCGAGGCAGCCGGAGGGGCCTCTCCCTGCCCTCTTCCGCCTCGGGAGCGCTCCTGACAGCCCGGCGCTCTCCTAACCGAAGAGGAGCGCGAGGCAGGCCCGGCAGGAATCCATATAAAATTCAAATACTTTTGTGCCACCTGTTGGATTTTGTCACTAATTGCATCTGGTTTCGGGAAGAGAGGGGGAGCGCTCGGGAAAGGCGGTGGCTGCCGTTGGCCGCCCCTAAATATTACTTCCTCGTTTGAAACGGCGTCCCTTTCTTCTGAAACGGCTTCCATCCATGTTTAAGGTCATTTCTGCACTACACTGTTATAGCGCTATTATTCCACTTTCAACCTCCTGTGGAATTCTGGGGTTTGTAGTTTTCTAAGGCCAAAGAGCTCTCTGGCTGAAAATTCTAAAGGCCCTTCCTTAAAATATAAACCCCAGGATTCCATAGGATGCTGAAAGTGGAATAATCGCACTATAACAGTTTTCCACACTACAGTCTTATAGTGCAATTATTCCACTTTCAACATCCTATGGAATCCTCAAAGGCCCCTCCCTAAACTGCAAACCCCAGGATTCCATAGGATGTTGAAAGTGGAATAATTGCACTATAAGACTGTAGTGTGGAAATGGGAGTGTCATGCAGAAATGGCCTGAGAAGGATTTCCCTCACTGACCTTGCTGTCTGCACAAAGATAATCACTCTATCAGAGGGCTTTTCCCTGATACTCACTTTTGGCCCATAGGAGGCTTCCACATATTTCACGGTATTGTCTAGCTATTCTGTATCTCCTTGCCCCCAATGTTGTTGTTTTTTCTCTGAAGAGAAAAAGAGACACCCAGGTAAACAGAAGAGGACGGCCATTTGAAGGCCATGGTTAGGGTGGGCCTCCTGTAAGCTTCCATGATAAATAAGGTGAGATTTCCCATTCAAACTCTGATCTGGAATCTGTGCAAAGACAAAACAAGGTTTGAAACCATGTGTGATTTCAGGGCTCTTTCTCATTACAGTTATAGCACTGTGATTCCACATTAAGGCCATTTCCACACTACACTGTTATAGCGCTATTATCTCACTTTCAACCTCCTGTGGAATTCTGGGGTTTGTAGTTGACTGAGGCCCAAGAGCTCTCTGGCTGAGAATTCTAAATGCCTCTCTCTAAACTGCAAACTCCAGGATTCCATGGGATGTTGGAAGTGGAATAATAGCACTATAACAGTGTCGTGTGGAAATGGCGTAACTGCCATGGTTCCATCCTATGAAATCCTGGGATTTGTATGAACCACTAGAGTTCTATTGCTAGGAATTCAGGTTCTAGGATTCCATAGGATGGGACGATGGTGTTTAAGGTGGAATCATAGTGCTATAATTCTGTAATATGAAAAAGCCCTCAGTGGAGAGCTGCAGCATTCTTGCCTCTTCCAGACATTTCCAGAAAGTTCTGTGGCTCTCAAAGACATGGGACATTTTAGAAGGAACGTGAAGAAATTCCAGCACCAAGGCAACCTATCACAGGTTCTAAAACAGAATCCTACCTCCAGCACAAGAGTGTGACATCCAGTACTTTTTATTGTTATGTTTTACTCCATTTACACAAAAAATTTCTGGAATCCTTTCCTTTTGTGAAGTTGAATGCAACACAAGCGCACAGAGAGAGCAAACAACAGAGGAGTGGCTGATCGCTCACAAAGATGTAAACAGCCCATCTAAGATTTCTGCTTTTTAATATAATTGTAGTTCTAAGTTTTGTACAATTAACAGAATTAATAGATGGGCAATTTCTGCCTGAAAGTGACAAATCTTGCCACCTCATGGTGGAGAGGGTGTTTGGGCAAGCAGTTGTGCTTTCTCATTTAGTATGTGAGGATAAACCCAAGTCACCATTTACATCCCTACATTTGGAGAATATACATTAAACACTTAAGTGTATATGTTTAAAAAAAAATACTGTGTAAAAGTAGCCATCGAAGATATCACAGTTTCAGCAGTTTGTTGAGATAATGTCCATGCGTGCTTCAAACACCCCAAAGTGTTATTATTTCACATTGTAATAACTTAAATGATGCATAGTTTCAACTCACCTACCAAAATTAAGCCTAAGTTCTCACTGAGGTGGTATAACCTGTATCTGACTTGTACCAGTCTGCAGATGGGAGTAGGCTCCCTGGATGAATGGTCCTTGTACATTGAACAGTAATAGCCTGTCTGGGAGTAGAGCATGTCAGAGCTTTTCTCCCTCCCATATAGTTGTTTGTGCTCAGTGATTAATTTGCATATTCTTAATTATTTTAGACTGCCTGATAAGCAAAGTTTTCTTCCTATGTTCCGTACATCCAGTCTCTGGGTACTATATGGAAACAATGGAAAAAATCAAAATAAAAGTGACAAAAACTGAAGCTCATAAAATATCTAAAAATACTAAACAATTTCTAAAATGCATATGAGAATTAAAAACTAGAGGTGCTAAAAGATCATCAAGCAAAAACTAGTTAACCAATAATAACAAATAGATAGCTACGAATAGTGAGTTACATTTCTAATAGATATGACTACATCACATTACAATTGTAAACCTAACGGGATTATTTCACTTCTTTTGTGGGACACTATAAATTTTTACGTGTGTGTATATCTATGTGTATATCTATATCTATATCTATCTATCTATCTATCTATCTATGTATATATACATATATACATATTTATCTATCTATCTATGTATACACACACACACACACACACACATATATATAGTTATAGGCGTATAGCCTCATTAAATGATGGAGGAAGAATATATAATTCAGCTGATGACTTGCAATATGTATTTTGTTTGTGCGTGAAGCAATAAAAATTCAGTTTATAGAAACAAGAAAGTCTCAGTTTTAAAAAAAATGCATATTGTAACTGTAACTACTTGGAGGAGGCTTGAAACTGTCACAGTAACTAATTGCAGTGAAAGTAAGTTCTCATACTTTGAGACTCAAGAGGATACCAAGTAAATCTGTGGCCTCGCTGTTGCTTTCTGGGAAGAAGGATAGGTTTGGCCCAGCTATCTGTGATGCCACCATGTGCAGAACTATGGTTCACATTGCTGTTGAATATCCACATATTATGAATACACCTGCCTGCCAGTAAATAAAAAACTGCACCAGACATCAAGGATATTACAGTCCCATGAAGAGAGGCCATAGCTCTGCGGGGATAGGACATGTAGCGTACAATGGTTTGACTCCTCCAAATACCCACTGAAAATGGAGTTCATCTTTTAAATGCTGGATGAACAAGACAGACCAGCACTTGATCTTTTGGCACTTTATTTAGCTGTCTTTTTATGCCTCCCTGTTTGGGCTGTGAGGCCATTTCCGCACTACACTCTTATAGCGCGATGATTCCACTTTCAACCTTCTGTGGAATTCTGGGGTTTGTAGTTTACTGAGGTCAAAGAGCTCTCTGACTGAGAATTCTAAATACTCCTCCCTAAACTGCAAACCCCAGGATTCCATAGGATGTTGAAAGTGGAATAATTGCGCTATGAGAGTCTAGTGCGGAAATGGCCTGAGAATAGATACTTTAACTGCAGATGGCTCAGAATTAACTCCAGTTAAAGTCCAGTAGCAAGAGCTAGGAGAACTTTCCCTCTCCTCCAGCCCTTGGAGAGCCAGCCTCAGTCAAAATAGCAAATACTGGGTTAGGTGAACATCAGAATGGCCAATTTAAACAGCTTTGTTTGTTTCCTACATGAACTCTAGAAGGAAGACCTTAGCATTGTGAGGGGAGAAAGGGGTATTCTTGATATTTAGTAGCAAAGCACCAGAAATGGATCCTCAGTGGCACAAATTCCTGTGGAAAATGTTAAGGGGAAAAACTAGTAATGGATACATTCAGGCTGGTTGGAGGTTTCTGTTTTGCTTTGTTTTACATATGTCCCTGTGGCTTGCTAAATATACTAAATATTAAAGGATGGGCAAAGTGTAGCTTGCTGGCCTCATGTATTCCCCAAAGCCTCACTAAATGAGCTATAGCCAGTGAGACAGTTAACAGAATAGACAATATCATGGTCAATATAGTACGTTGTAGTTCAGAATCAATAGTCAATGCTATATGAATTAAAGTACACTTAAGATAAGAATAATCATTAAGTTATGAATGAGGAATTTTATTAGTTAATAATGAAATGGAATTTTAAAGAATAATTTCTAATAAAATATTAATTAATGTCATATGTAGTTAATTTTAAGTATTTTTAACTAAAATTTGTAATCCACCACAAAATAAATCCGTGCAGCCCTTGGATATTTTTTCTCAACCTGAAAAGTACCCCCTAGTTCTAGAGCAGTCACCCAACCTTATTGTATATGATGAAAATGAAGAAGGCATTTGGAAACTCACAGAAGCAGCTGAACTGGCTTTAATGTTTATTGCTAAATGACACAATTTTCTAACCCTGCATATGGAACCTGTTTAAATTAATACTAAATGTCAACATTCACGGGGGTGGGGAAGCAATTCTTTCTGGCGCAATCTAAGCACAAAAACATCTACATGTGACTAACAGAAACCCTTCTTCTCTGCTCTCCCTCCTTGGCACACAGAGTGAGACAATATAGTAGATGTACTTTCAAATGAGGCCTTGTTATGCAATCATATTCCCTAAATTACAAAATGTAATGGGGCAGACATGACATTATCCCCCAGCTGGCCTATGTTTTCCTACTAGTAATATGCAAACCACCTTTAGTCTGTCCCACAGGTTGTCTGGCTAGAAATGTACCTCCATTCATTCCACCATCTCCCAGGCAATCTTACTATATATTTTTTTCCTTCTTTTTTTTCTAACTACAGGGTTTTTTTTGGAATCTTGTACGTATTTTTTTTATGTGTAATCATGAAGATGCACAATAGGTACACTGTTTCACAGACTTCTGTATGATAAACGTTATGCTAAAAGTTGCATGTTCCTCATGCCCTCTGCATCTCACCTTTCCATCCTATAAATACAACACAAATAGCACTACTCAGCCACCCCCAGGCTTCCAAAAATGAGTTCAAGCCCCAATGAAAAAAATTCACTTCTTCTTTCAAATTGCCTTGAGAGTTTGTGGGAATCACGAAATGGACATACAATAACTGTCACCCACAGAGAGGACCCTATCCCCTTTTACCAGTCCAATATCATTCTTTGACCCTCTGAGTGAGGGTCAAAGTTTCCTGGGATCACCAGGAAACATTGGGAGCTGCACTTACAGGCAAAAGAGTAGGTGAAGAATTGGGAGAGCAGGTGGTCCAAGCCTTGTAGATAGATGGACTGCTGCTGCTGCTGCTACCACTACCGCTACTGCTACTACTACTCCAGGCAGTTGAGGCCACACTGGGTTGATCACCTCCAGTTCTCTGTTTTCAGGGACTGCTACCATCATTAAAGGTACTCCCACTTCTGTGGGTTCCTTTCCTCCCATGCTCTGGTGCTACTGAGTCCCTCTGCTCACCCACGGCTTCCTTTCCCTCATCTGGGCCCCATTGTGTGCTCTCTTACAGCAGGGGCAAAACAGCTAAAAATCTTGAATATTTTGTAATACAGAATCTTTTGCATCATTATTATTTTCTTTGAAATTCATGACTGTGCATCATGTTTTTGAGAGGGGACATGGATGACATCACAACTGTTTGAGTCAATCAGCACTGCCTAAAACCAGCTCGTGATGGGAATAAAATTTGGTAGTTGCCTTTCTGATGAAATAATGGACCTTTAGATAGATCCCAAGGCAACACAACCATATATTTTATTTTCAGACTTTGGGAGGCAGTGCTCACCATTATGTAGCCAAAACAAGAGTGCCCATACAGAAGAAGGAGATATAAGCAGAACCCCAAGTTTTTCAGATGTCCAAAAAGATTGGGTTTCAGGGAGAGCAAGGAAATGTAAACTCCAATAATACAAGTGGAAGGTGTCCCTGTCATGTTAGCTTTTGCCCTATAGACAGGCAGGCAAACAGACAGACTGACTGACTTACTGATGTTCAGAAATAACATTTTCTAATTGTGTGTAGTCATAAAAAATATATAATCCATTTCTGGTGGGTTTTTTTATTGATTGTTTCTATTGACAGTGTTAGCCACTGTTATATATCTGTGAATATACACTGAGGCATGTAGAGCTTTCAAAGATAATTTTTAAAAGTAGCTATTTGAAAAATAGAATGCTGTCCTTATTACTTGTTGCAGTGGTGGAAACTCATTACTTGTTGCACTGCATATTACTTGTCAATTACTTTTTTGAGAAGAAAACAATTTTGGATTGAAGAAGGAATGCCATAAATCTTGAAAAAATGCTTATCAACATGGCTCAAAGAAGAAAGTAACTAGAAACTATTATCTTTTACAAGTTCACTCTTACTCATACCATTATTTTTATTAAGAACTTGTTACAGTTATAAACACAAAACTAATCAATTACAGATAACAGTGTTAGTAGTTACTTGTTACTTCCTGTCGCTGGACAGCTATGAGCATATAATGATATGGAGTAATATGGGAATCATCATGTGCTTAAATCTCTCCTACTGAAATCTCTGGAATATATTAGTTTGGCTTGATCATGCTTCATGTGTTAATGATGATTGTCTACTTTAATAAAATCTGCATGAGAGCCATAAAGCAAAAGCTCATATCCTATAATCTGACATAGTTTATGGACTCCACATTTGATGACACAAATTACAGGGAGGAGATCCATAGCCAGCACTTGGAATGTTTTGGACTACAGAAATCCTCAGGGGTCCTCCAGCCTCCATAGCCCTTTTAGCTGTTGTAGTCTAAAACAGTAACTTTTTCAAACTCTGTCTGTAGTTCCATGGTAGAATATATGTCATGCAACAGAAAATGAATTGCTAACATCTCCATCTGATATAAATCCCAGTGAGCAGCAACAACAAAAACAAAATCCCAACACCTGAAAGCCAACATTAGTGCTGGGTTTGACTAGATAGCTTGAAAGAAGGACATTTTAACAAATGCTATCTCCAGTATCAATCCATCGCTTGCTGTTGTCTTCAGCTAAGGTTCCGTCTGAAATCTCTGCCATTTGGGAAGTGGTGGATAAATACAGACAGCTGGACTTTTCAATGCTGCACAAATATTACCCTAAATTATTCACTCCACCCACCTTCCCTTCCCTACAGTGGTGTACCAAGGCTCAACAGCACCCAGGGCAAGGGGATGGGGTGAGCAGTGGGGGGTGGGGGTGGGCCAAGCAGCAGTTGGCATGTGGGGGGCCCTCTTTTTGCACCCCCCTCATATTTGCACCCAGGGCAAGCACCCTAGTTGCCCCACCCTAGATGCACCTTTGCTTTTTCTTCCTTACATTTATAGAAGTCAGGTACAAAATAGTCATCTCCATGTTGGGAACACATCTGTCTACTGAAGTTGCTCAGTGCAAATGGGTGAAAGTGTGTTTCATTTCCTTTCTGGAAGATGTCTGAAAGCCAGGGTTCTATATATAATTGTATAACATGGGCCCTATTCTATTATGAGTATGCATGCATCATCAATAGTAAATTTTGGCAGCCTGTATCAACAGAAAAAGTCCATTTCCTGACAAATAATGAAACATGATTGTTGATGTAAAATATTTGGGACTCTGCCAATGTGCCAGTCAATAATCTGTGTGTATGATAAATCATCAATCAAATACTTTTAAGGCCTGGAAAAAAATGTATAGGGAAGGGAGGAGGGGGATCTCATTGCTGCCGGCCTGTCAATCAATCACAGATTGCCTGAAGAATCACAAACCATTTTTCAGAGAGATTGTTTTAAAAAACAAAATAATAATAATTCTGGACTCTGCCAGTCTGCCGGGCCAATCAATCATTGTGTGCCTGATGAATCATGAAACACACTCAGTGACATGTCAGTGCACATACGCACTTGGTACAGCTCTCATCACCCTGAGTTTGTCTTGCAGTTAAATTGACTGAAGGCGAGTTGCAGAAAATGTTCTTTCTCCCAGCTGCTGACCTCCTCCTCCTCCTTCTCCTCCATCACCAGCCAGTCTCAAATTCCCTCAGTCTGTCTTTTGATTTTAAACTGGAGATTTCTCCATGAGGGTTCAACAAGGCAGCAAACAGACCTTTCCGATGTCAAATTGGCTGTTAAACCATCATTGAAGTTGTTAGACAAATTTAACAAGAGAATGAATTCCTGTAAGGTATGTTACCCCCTCCCCATACACACACACACCTCCTGTTAAACTGATCTGTTTTACTTAACACAACAGCACAATCAATGGTGCGACACCAGGATCACAAGGGCTCTGTTTCAATATCCTTAGAACTCACCTCTTCTTCCTATCACAGTGCCTTACAGATGGGATAGGAAAGAAATGTCACTCTGGTTATCTTTCTGTTTTCATTGGTGACAAGCATCAGCCTACTTGTTACACAATCCACCCATTTCAAGCAGCATAATGTAGAAATTCAGTATAGCTAAGGCTATATTTCAGAGGAAGGAACTGGCAAAACCAACTCTGAGTATTCCTTGTATAAGAAAACACTATGAAATTCATGGGATCACTGTAAGATGACCAGCTATTTGAAGGCACATACATACACAAAAGCTCCAGAACAGAGGATGGGAAATTCTAGACAATTTTGCCCAGAAAGCTTGATAACTTTTTGAATTTGGTAGCGATAAGGTTAGGACAGACAAATGGGTGTTCAGATGAAAACAAAACGTATTCATTTTTCACAGGGAAAATTCAACACACACTTCAGGTGGGGCTTGAGAAATTAGCTCCTGCAGTAGCAGGAACTAACTAATTAAAATCAATTCAGTTCTGAGTTAATTTGGAATTTTCTCAACAGAAAGGGACAACATATATAACCTTTTTAATTTATTTATTATTTTCAGCATGAACACTTCTCCAAAGCTGAGTTATTAAGTTATTAACTAATTAAATGACCCATAGAACCAACAAATTTCACATCAATTAGTCTTGTGTGTGTGTGTGTGTTAATCTTTGTCCACAAACTTTCCCAACAAGTGAGAACTAAGATGGCACCAGTGGCTCTTGGTAGGTGATGCCTTAATTGGTCTGGGCCACAAGAGGACCCTGACTCCACTGAACTCTGGCACTGGTCATGGAGCAGCCATAGGGCTTGAAAATAATTTGTTGTAAATAATGAACTACTTGTCGTTAATATCTTTTCTTCACCCCAAAGCAAAGAGGAATAACATCATTCTTTTTTCAGCCTCTGGCAGTTACCTTGATAGCTACAGAAGGTGGCCTCAGGTGTGCTTTGTACCACCAGCCTGGAGCTTGTGGCTTTCAGGTCTTCTCAAACAAATACTAGTAGCTATTTTAATTTCTTTTGAATAATAGAATTAAAATGTGTACAGAAAATGTGTATAAATTTCCATGCAGGAAGGATAAACAAAGCTTCACAACTGGCATGAACAAAGGATGAGATGAGCATGCAGGTGTGATAGGAGAAATGCAATTAAGTCAAAACCAAGTGTTTTCACAGCCCTACTCAGGACTCTGGTAAAGGATCAGTCTGTTACTTTCCACCAGGTGCTGGGAGAAGAATATTTGTAATTCTAAAACCCAATTTTTGTCATACTCTATACCCCATGCTGCAGGATGTGCTATTTTCATAATTGAACTTATTTACAGCTGAAAACATGATTTTAGGCATGCTGGCTGGAAGAGCACAGGTCAGGCTGACTTTAGATCAGGTCAAAAATTCAGGGAGGATTCAGCAGGAAACCCAGATGCTAATAGGTTTATACTAAACCTTTCAACACCTCAGGCTCCATGCACACCCAAAGACAATGGCAGGCAAAACTGCCTAGGTGAAGCAATCAAGGACCATCCCATGATCTCACTCTACAGAAACTTTCCCTATACCCCCTGCCAAACCAAGACATTAAGAGATTGTCATGATTCCCATCAATATGTTTTGTCACCTAGAGTTAAGGCAATTAGCCCATTCCAGGTTCCTTTGTCAGTTTCGTAGGAAAGCCATTACAGCTTTGTCTACGCACCAAATGAAATAAACCCTTGCTTCAGCCCCAGCAAATTCTAGTACTTGGATGTAACACATGGCTTCTAGATTGCTGATCATCTGTGCAATACTCAGGCACTGTCTGAGCCACTCCGCTTCAACCTTCTCCTTCAGGATTGGTCACTATCCCCCTTTTCACTTCAATTTCTCTTCCTATCCAACTTTTCACATCTTTCTTGTATGGTTCTTAGAGTGTCTGATTTCCTCTGTGTTTGTAAAATCAAATAGAATACTTTGTTAATTTTAACTGGAGTCCTCTCTACAGTGAGTAATAGTATACATAGGTAAAAATATGCTGCCATTACCCTCTTTTTGCAGGCCTCCTTTGAGCTATAATTACCCAAAAATTCTAAGGAGCTGCTGACATTGCAGGTGGACCTCAAGGTCCCCACCTCTTGGGGTAACACACTGGAGTCATCTCAATCCCCTCTCTGCCCCCTGGCTGGCTGGTTTTTCTTAGCTCCTGCTGACTCCTTTCTAGAGTGAGTTGGGTTGACAGACTAACTAGGGAGTAAGGATGTAATTCTTTCCTAATTTTGTTCTTGAAGGAAGCAACAAGTAATTTGACCAATATTCTTCCCACTCAAAGAAAGTCTTTAAAAAAAAATAGTTCAGAACTTGTTCTGTGCAAAATTCACATGTGCTATTTTTGAGCAGAAACCTATTTTTTGGACACGGAACACTTTCTGTGCAAAAAATAATAAATGTTCTTTTCCACACAGAAAATGTTGTCATTTGAGACTCTTTGGCATCAGTCCAATACCGCCTTAGCTTAGCATAAATAGTCACATGTGAACACATGCTATGGCAGCGCTACACAACCCCCATGCAGAATAGCAACGGCACTCAACATGTGTCAAAGACCGGGCATCATTTCACAATGTACAATACACAATGCACAACCAAAATGCAAAGTATAGGATGTACAATTGTAATGTATGATCATAATGCAAATTATAGCATGCGCAACCAAAATGGGATGCACATTGGCAATGCACAATGTGCAACATGCAAGGACAAGGCACAGATGAACATGCTGTCTGGGCAACTCCACTTCCCCTGCTATCAGTAGAACACATCAAGTTGCAAGAGAGCTTTTTTGGCCTCATGTGTTCTGTGATTTATGCATGCATATGTGTTAAAATGAATTTTGGATATTATGTGCAAAATTTGCATGTGTTTTTGCACTGAAAACAGGGTTTTCTATTTAGAAACATTATTTCATGTACAGAAAACACATATAAATTTTGAGTACAGTAAATCCTGAGTTGCAAATAGTCCAGGATTTTGTAAAACTTGAAAACATTCCTTTTCAACTACTTTTCAATTATATTTTAATGTTTTTTCCAAGCCTTCTGGGAAGAACATTTGGCTTTTCCCTTCTGTTCCCTTTTGGTCACTATTAATGGAATTAATCACACTTGGGAATATTAGTTCAAAATACTAAAATGTTAGCATTATATATTTTTAAAAGTTCAAGATGTGTTGTTTTTTCATTAATTGTATGAGGGGGTTTTTCTAATTTAAAAATTGTTTTCATTATTTTAACTGTAGAAATAAGGAGAATGGCCCCAAATCCCATCCCCTCCTAATAAAAAACATTTTGGAAATAATGAGCTAACATTGTAATTACCAAGAAAGCAACAACATTGCTCTCCCCAATAACAACCTGTTAATTCCATGCTCTCTAGTAAATGTAGAAAAACTCTCCCACTTTATACTGACCATTCCAGCTCTCTGAGTTTCTCTGATATCAGATGATTCCATCCCCTTGCTATTCTCAGGATATGGATGGACCAGTGTGCTGTGCAGAACTGAATTGTTGTCACAAGACAGTGCTAGTGAATTGGGACTGCAGCAGAACAATCCAATTCTCCCCAGCCTCACTGTTCTTTTTCAGTACTCAGGTATCTTCAGGTGACCAAAGTCTAGTAAACCTGTGTATTCCTGTACCATTTCAGGACCAGATGGGAATATATATGGTGACCTCTGTACCATCGCCAGCCATTCAAAGGTTTCCTGATCCCTGAGGCAACACCACCCATTTTCTTTTGCTGCCTGGAATTGCCTCCCAGAACAACTCCATCCATGGAACCACCTGCCTTATTTCTTTTAAAACTCTCATCAGATTTCATTTCTTACAAGAAACTTTTGGGTCATTCCCCTAGTTCTTCTACGTTGTTGAAACTAAGGTCCTTTTCTCACCTTATCTTTTCGCAATGCTGGGGTACGGGGATCACACTTGCGAGAGGCTCTTGTGTCCCTGCTGCTTCGCATCCACAGCCGCTGCCTGCTAGCTAGCAGGCAGCGTGAGGGCTCCTCCTCTTCCTTCCGCAGCACAGCTTGGAATTTTCCCAGGCTGTGCTGGGGCAGAAAGCACAAGTGCCACGGCTTCGGAGGCTCCACACAAATGGTAAGTGCACACGGGGCCCTGGAGCGATGCACAATCATGCACCATTTTCAGCTAGAAGCCAAAAATGAAATAGTGCGCGATCAGCACCTGCCAGCCCCGGCAGCATCGGACAATTGCGAGGATGTCATGTGGACAGCTCCTCGCAATTGCACGACGCTCCAGAGGCCCTTTCACATGGTGAATGCCATGCAAAAAGGGCCTAAGCTGATATACAGCTTTTGGAAAGCATTATCAATGACTACTTTACTTGTACCACATTCCATGTCAACAGTGAGGGTGCAGCAACTCTGTGATTTTTTCAAGTAATATAATGAGTGATGGCACCATTACTTCTTAGTATAACATATGCCATTTATTCCTTATTCCTATGACATTGCCTTTCAGAGATCATGGGGGATTTCTCACCATTTTTGCACTTGCAATATTTACAAATAAAAAGTAATACAAAAGTAACTATAAGTAAGATGGTAGAAGTCTGTAACCAATGCATTGCATTTTAAGTAACATGCAGTGGTGGTGAATAACATTAAATCAATGAGCAACAAGTAATGGGCTGGACAGATTTCAGAATTATGGATTCCGTTCTTCTTTTCCCTCAGTTTTGAAATTCATCATTCAAAACCTGTTGCAAAAGATAAAAACTTAGATTTTAAAAATGCTGAGGCCAGGATTTCATTCTGAGTACCAGAAACGAAGAGAGATTCCTCTTCTTTTGCTCAAAGAGCCATCCCATTTACCCCAGGCTGTCCTTATTTCAGCAATCTTACGTAGGGTACAAGTGGAATCAATCTGTTGCTACTGCTGTTAAAAAATTGGGAGTTGGGAATCCTCAAAGAACTACCAGTACACCCAGATCCACTTTCTGCCCGTTTTGTTGTTGTGGTGGTATGCTTTCCAGTCATTTCCAACTTATGGAAAGACAAAGCTGTCATGAGGTTTTCTTGGCAAGTTCTGTTTGGAAGGGGTTTGCCTTTGCCTTCCTCTGAAGTTGAAAGAATATGACTTGTCCAAGGTGACTCAGTGGGTTTCCACAGCCAAACAGAGATACAAATCCTGATCTTCAGAATCATAGCCCAGTGCTCAAACCACTTCGTTCCACTGACTTTCTTCTTCCTATTCTGCCTGTAGGCAAAACAAAAGCTATTGCAGTAAATGTTAACGTGTACCCCATAAATTTTGATTTTAGTAAAATGGGAGCTGCTTATTGACTATAAAAAAAACCCTGATGAACAAATCTCTAGCAATCCTTTCTGTAATTTTCATTTGATCTTCCCTTCTGCACCACCACAGCATTTCCTAAGGATCCAAAGGATAGACAGGATTTGTATTTGTTCACCAATAATTAAACAATAGTAACAAAATGATACAATATAGACACATGCAAATAAAACTGTACTTAAGAAGCAGAAGTAATTTCACATAACAGAATCTAAACTGGAAAGATATCATCATCAAATCCCACTAAAGAGAGAAAGCTGTTGGAAGCTAGGCCTAGAAAACCAGCTGACAAAACTTTTCAGTGGAAAAGGTGGCAATGATTTTGTTTGTTAACCTTGCCTGTTATAAATAACATAGTCTTACAAATTACTGAATGAAGAAAGTTTTTTAAAAATGTTCTTCTACTATGAATCCCTTTATAGAGCAAATCTGTCATAGTCAAACATCATGTGAACTAATAGTGCAATTGAAATGTCTTTCAAAAGCATGATGTTTGATAATATATTAAAGACATGTAAAACAAATATTGCATAAAAGTTCCACCTTTTAATCAAGCTCTTACTCCATTTAGTTGAATCCCTAAGGAAATACTGGAAATAGTTCTTGAAAGAATGTCCTTGGGTTTAGGCTTTCAACACCTCAAACACTTCACCTGGAGCTTCTTCTAAAACTCATCGCGTGCACAGAAAACATTGGCACAAGAAAAGAAACATTCTTCCCTAATGGGAAGCAGCAACAAAAGAGTTCTTTGAACATCTTCCAAAGTAATAGGCAGCAACGCTTCCAGGTGAAGTTTCAACAACACACATAACAACTGCTTCAGGTGGGTTCAGTGAATGGCTTGAGATCAACTGATTCTTTGAACCAATGACCAAGTACCAGGGTTACCAAGAACATCATGGTGGGAGGGTGATTTTTAAACTTTCAAAGACAAGCACAAAAGACCATGATTTGATTCTCTGTTCAACCATGGAAACCCACTGAGTGACCCTGGGTACATCACACACCCTCAGCCCCTGAAAACCCCATGATAGGTTTGCCTTAGAGTCATCGTAATTAGGAAACAACTTGAAGGCACAGAACAAGAAGAAGAAAATTCACTTAAATTTATTTAAAGCATTCACAACTTCAAGTTACTGGTGATCCACTCACATTGTCAAAGCCCAACAGCCAGACTCACTTGCTGGGCTTAGGGTGGTGGCTTCCATGTCAGTGAGACAGTGAATCTGTTTCTTTTTAATCCAAACTTTAAGGAGCAAGGCAAGATGCTGAATCAATTTCAGTGTTAGTATTCATCACCTTAAATGGTTCCTTTAAAGTGGACTAAAACACAGAGTGAATTTCACTGTCACTGGCAGTGTGCCTTCTTATACCACTGCAAGACTCTTTCAGCTTGGATATGATAGCACTGGCAATGACCTTGCAGCTGCTATGAGTTACCTCTGAACTCGTAATGAATGGGTTCAGTTACACCTTCCTGATCTTGGTAGACCTTTGTGGAACTTACAGTATGACTGATCATGAAATATGATGATATGACTGTGTATTCTTGCCGAGAGCAAGGAAACATCAAACAAGGAAACATCAAATAACCACTGTTTTAATTGTCGCTAGTGGAAAACTATATTGTTACAGCTGTTAATGTTGTGTAAAAACTAGGAACTACAGTGAGACCTCCACATGTGCAGGTTTGACTTTCATGGATCTGATTATTTGCAAGTTTCTCCAATCCCTGGCCCCCTCCATATCTCAGGTGCCCTTTTTCTGGGGAACTGTCTCTCTTGGTGGCTCCAATCAGGTCATGCAGCCCTTTGAAAAACTGCCTCTGGTGTACCAGTAACTGCCTGGCCAAGTAAGGAAGACTTCCAACCTGATTTCTCAGCACCACAAACCTTTTCCCAGTGCCCCCACCATACCCAAGGAAGGAGATGGGTGAGAGAGAGGAAGAATGGGGCCACCATGCTGAGCCACCTTTCCCTCTCTTTTCCCTGACCTGCTTTGGATCCTGGGTGCCCACTCTGCCCACCATGCTTCGACCCCCTTCCCACAGGCACACACACACATTTTGATATTTTGTGACTTTTTCACTTTTGCAGGGATCCTGTGCCCCCAATCCTAGTGAATGCAGAGATTATTAAGCAAGAAATGACTTTCAAACTGTATAGCAGCAAGTATGTTGGTGCTTAAAACAAAGAGTGGAAATCATTCTATGTGAAAAGAAGCCATTTTTATAAAAGTGAAATAATGTACCTTTCTGCATATAAAGGGAAATGCATTGACCTCTAATACCTATGTTAAAAACCATAGGTTTTTAAGCTCACTCCCAAAGGAAGAATGACACACTAATAAGAAAGGTACATGTATCATTAAAATGTGGTACAATAAAAATAATGCTATCACCACTTGCTCTAATAGCAAGCTCAGGTGATAAGACCAGTTACAGAAATGTCGCCAAAGCAAGATCTCTCAATGCATATCTGTATCACCATTTTAGCTGCATTAGTCCATGCTAAGGAATTCTGGGATTCCCTTAATTAATTCTCCATCCATCCTCTCAGAGTGCATTGGGAACTGTAGTTCCAGGAAATGCATTAGAGCCCTCTAGCTGAAGAGTCTTAGGCCATTTCCGCACTAGACTGTTATAGCACTATGATTCCACTTCCAACATCCTATGGAATCCTGGGGTTTGCAGTTTTGGGAGGGGCCAGGTGGCCCCTCGTGAAACTACAAATCCCAGGATTCCATAGGATGTTGAAAGTGGAATCAAAGCACTATAACAGTCTAGTGTGGAAATGGCCTAAGTATTTAAGCAAACTACAAATCCCAGGATCCTTAGGATGGATCCATGACACTTAAACGGTTATGAAACTGATCTAATTATGTAGTGCTAATGTACCTTCAGGAAAAAAAGCAGTGGGGCCATTTCCACACTACAGTGCTATAGTGCTCTTATTCCACTTTCAACATCCTATGGAATCCTGGCATTTGTGTTTAGGGAGGTGCATTTAGAATTCTCAGCCAGAGAGCTCTTGGGTCTCAGTGAACTACAAACCCCAGAATTCCACAGGAGGTTGAAAGTGGACTGATAGCATTATAGCAGTGTAGTGTGGAAATGGCATTAATGTGGAATCACAGTGCTATAAGTGTAATGAGAAAGAACCTTAAATCACATATGGTGTCAAACCTGGTTTTGTCTTTGCATAGATTCCAGATCAAACTTTGAATGTGAAATCACACCTTGTTAATCATGGAAGTTTACAGGACGTCCATGCTGACCATCACCTTCACATTGTTATAACAGCGTAGTGTGGAAATGGCCTGGGTTCAAGCACTCATGGGGAAAAAACCAAGGTTTAAGGAAGTACCCAAAAAATCTACACAAAAAACCTATTCCCGTAAGAACTGAGTATGCTAAGTAACCACAGAATGGGTTCAGAAAGAGGGGAAAAAATAAAGTAAAGGTTGGAATGACATAGGATATGGCCAAGGCTGGTGGAATGTTAAAGAGGGGCATTCCTTCAAGTAAGCACATATTACAAAACTATGGCCCTTTCCACACGAGGTGAGGGAATTGCTACCACTTCTTCTAGGGTCCAAAGCAATGCGGACTGTGCCTGAAGCCCTTCCGCAGGGTTCCTCCTTGGTCCAGGGCGAATCGGAGCAGTGCGAAGTCTGTAGATCCACACTGCTCCGGCTTCCAAAATGGCAGCTTTCAGTTGGTCGTGAGTCCCAACCAACCACTGAAGCTCACCATGCCTAAAGCCTGCTCTCCACAGATCACAAGCTCACATTGGTGCAAGCCTGCGAATCTGCACAAGAGAGCATGAATGCAATGGCGCGTTCCAGGGAAATAAAGACCTGTTTTTTGAGGTCTTTAGAAAACACGCTGGAGGACCACTTGGGGTCATTTTGGAGCGGACTGAGGTGCGGATCTCTGGTAAGTAGTCTGCTCCTAGTCTGCTCCAAGGTGCAGACGACCTCCGTGAGAGGACGCACTGCCCCGTTCTAATTGACTGGTGCGGAAAGGGCCTATGTTGCAGGCTCCACTTGGCTGAACTAATATACAAAATAATGCCTGTGCATACTGGCCTTGATTGATACAGTCCAGAAAAAGACTATGCCACTCAGAACTGCTGGAACAAGGTTTGGATTAACCACAGCACCCCTTCTCCCTCACACCCTCCTCAAACCCTCCTGTAGCTGGAAGCACAGAACCAGGCATTCTCCTTGCTTTTCTGGGGGCTGTCAGGAGGTCCCAGAGGATGATCATCATTGCTGCACATCCAGCTATAGGAGAAGAGTGGGACACTTCTCCACCTTCACTCTCCTGCCACCTCCCTGGCTCCCTGTTTTTCTCCACCCAGAAACTGCCATATTGGAGAGGCTGCATCAGCTAAAAGGCAAGAGAGGGCAAAAGAGGCAAGGTGCTGTACTCCTCCTTGTACAGTAATTCTTCCTGTTTGAGTATCTACTGAGGGAGAGTACGGGACAGGGCTTCTTATGGGAGCCCTGTCCCGTACTCAGCCTGGCAAGCTTAACCTGATCTCTCTTTTTGGATATCATGGACATGATCCTTGCTTGCCTGGGATATGTCTCAGCAGCAAGGGCTCCAGGTTTTCCTTCTGGCCTGAAGCATACCTGCATCATTTTGCCTAAAAGGAGCAGAGCCAACACTGTAACTGTAGTAAATTTACCCATTCAAAGTAGCAACCTGCATCCTCAAACCACTGTTTAATTGAGAAAGAGTGAGTTGGCAGAGTTCAGCCCTGCCTGGAAGTCATCTCTTCTCTTTGGAAACAGTTCCACAATGAGTGGGAGTTAGCTAGAGTGAAATAGTGCTGCAATACATCAAGCCCTTGCTCCAGGCACCCTTTCACACTTCCAAGTTACACAGCACTGTATTCCACTTTAACCACCATAGCAACATCCTTCAGAGTCCTGGAATTTGCAGTTTAGCAAAGAATATTTAGAATTCTCAGCCAGAGAACTCTAGTTCCTCACCAAACTACAAAACCCAGGATTCCATAGGATGCAGCCATGGCTTTTAAAGTGGAAGTATAGTGCTCTAACTGTGTAGCATGACAGGGCCCAAGAGTGACACCCTTTTCAGTCTTTATCTGTGATGCCTGAACTCTGCCCTTTTACTTTTTGAACTACAGTTCCCAGAATCTCCCAGTCAACATGGCCAGTTACCTTCTGCCATTCCATGTCATTATTTAATTCATCAATGGAATGATTACTAAATAAGGCACCAGGTCCCATCTGATCTCAGAAGCTAAGCAGGCTCAGCTCTGATTAGTACCTGGATGGGAAATCACTAAGGGATACCAGGTGCTGTAGGACAGTGGTTCTTAACATTTCATTTACTCCCTGTAAATATAATTTGTTTCCAGGGACCCCCAAAACTTAAATCAAGATTTAAACACTTAAATTGAGATTTAAATTTTCAAATATTTAATTAAATATTCAAATATTTCTTTATTTCCTTATTTATTTATTAAAGGCTTCTGGAGATTAAGATTCAAATCCCCACTCAGGCACTGGGTGACCTTGAGCAAGTCACATTCTCTCAGCCACAGAGGAAGGCAAACTCTTTATGAACAAATCTTGCCCCCCAAAAAAACCTGTGATAAGTTCTCCTTAGGGTTGCCATAAATCAGAAGTGACTTGAAGGAACACAACAACAAAATGCTGCTGACAGAAGGAACTTTTTTCTAGTCATCATGTCTCTCCCTTTTAAAAATTGACTTGCGGTGACTCCAAGGGGAACTATGGTGATTTCCTTGTCAAGATTTGTTGCCTTTGCCTTTCTCTGAGGCTGAGAGAATGTGACTTGCTTGAGGTCATCCAGTGGGTTTCCATGGTTGAGTTAGGATTCAAACCCTGGTCTCCAGAGTCATAGTTTAGATACGCAGACATACCTGCCACTGTGTCACTTTGGTCAGTGATGCAGCAGCAGGGTATGTGTGTGTGTAGGTGCCAAAATTGCTCCCTCGTTGCAAATGAGGGAGCAATTTGGGCATGTACACAAGCCTGCCTCCATGTCCCTCAGTGCCCCTACCCCCTGCTGCTGTGTACCTGACAAAAGGGACATAGCAGCAGGAATGTGTGCATGCCCAAACTGCTCCCTCATTTGCAAACAAGAGAAGAGTTTTGGCACCTCTACCCACCTCTGCTGTCTCATCCCTATTGCTGCTGCTGGTGGTGGTGGTAGTTTCCAACAACAGGGCTTTGTGGACCACCCTCCATGAGGGCTCCATGGACCATAGGGATCCCTGGATCCCCAGGTTAAGAACCACTGCTGTATGCTATATTTCAGGGGAAGGAAGCAGAAAAACTACCTCTGAGTATTCCTTGCCTAGGAAAACCCTGTGAAACTCATGGGATCGCCCATAAGTCAACAGGCAACTTGAAGGCATGTACAAGGAGGGACACATGATTTCTCAGCATATCCACTTCATTCTTTGGTTCTACTCACAAAAATCAGTCTCTACCTTGTGGATTACAATCTAAAGGACACAACACAAAAGAAAACAGGATTAGATGGAGAAGGATAAAAAGGAAACTCAGATATCAGATTCTTAATTACAGAGTTCAGCTGCATGTAGTTCAGCATGTTGCTGGATCTAAGCACAACTGAAAGGCTTCTGTTTCCACTCCCTCTGGTGGCTCACTAGTGCCTGCTGATAGGCAGAAGGAAAAGAGTTCTCATCTTCAGCTGGATTCAGGCATAATGAAGGAGTGTCCTTGCATCTCTCTCTCCCTCTCTGTATCTATCTGTCTGATGGCAACAATGACATTTAGTAGCTGGAGGTAAGTGTAAAAGAGTCATATATTCCAATTACTGAGTACAGAATTCAACCTTCTTTTATTTCTTTTGGCTTTTAAAAAGGTAGGTTTCTAAGTTTGATATCCAAGAACAATAACTCTGAGATCATATGGGCTTTGTCTAGAGAAGTCTTCAAAACCAGAAGGGAGCTCAGTAGTGGTTTCCAAGGAACTGGGCTTCGGTGTCCACCATAATTCCACCCCAATTTCCTATAAATACACAGAAGCAAATGAAGGAAATGCACTTTTATAGGCTCAGACTATAGCCATAATGGAATTCTGCTTCTCACAGTGCAGAAATGTGCTGGGATCTTTTGTGCAGATTACAGACAGTCATGATGATATGTAATTAGAAATACTTCATAACTTCATAATTTGATGTGTTCCTGGGCTTATGATTGCTAGAATAATAATTAGTTAAATAAGGGCTACTCCTGCTCCCACATCGAGCTAAACCTGAGCCCTTCTTCTGTTTGAAGGATGAAAATACAGAGGGCACATATCCTGCTTGGCATTCTCCATTTGAAGGGCCCTCTGGTTCAAGCAATAAGGCAGGAGATCAAAGATCTTGAAGATGCTCATCTACTCTTAACATCTGGCAGCAGCAGACTGAGCCAATACAGCCATCACTTAATTGTAGCCATTCTCCTTATAGTGACATATATAAATTATAATACTTATTCCTCAAGAGCCCTCGTGGTGTAGCTGTTTAAGTGTTGGACTAAGACTCCAGGAGACCAGGGTTCAAATTCCCACTCAGCCAGGAAAACCCAATGCGTAACCTTCAGCAAATCACACTCTCTCAACCTCAGAGAAAGGCAATGGCAACTCCCTCCCCCCACCAAATAAATCTTGCCAAGAAAACTCTACCATAGGGTTGTCCTAAGTCAGTTTGAAGGCACATAACAACAACAACAACAACAATTTCTAAAATTGTGTGCATGTTTGTATTAGCAATTGAAATTTTAGGCAAATCTGTCTTCCCTTTTAGCTTTTTCTGTGTGTGTGCGCGCGCACGCGCGTGATGCATTTCCTCTTTTTGTGGCATAAGTGGCTGTTCTAGGTGCACTTCAGAAGAGGGGAAAAAGTCTTTCTCGGTCAACTTGATGAATGTGAAAGCATTTGTTGACATTTTTAACAGATGGCACCAGGCCAGCTGGAATTAATTCAAAATGTGGCAAGATCTGTTTTCCCCTTCTGCGTAAATATAAAATAATTGTCATGAGGTAATCTTCCCAAGCCCGTGAGATACTGTAGCTCAGGGGGCAGGAGGAGTGCTCAGCCAAGAGTTCAATCCCATCTTTCCCTATTTCCGACCATAGAATCAGATTACGAAGAAATGTAAATTGTCAAGAGCAGAACCAAAAAAATTCAACACACCAACAGTCACACATAACACTGTTGCAACAAGTACTAGCAAATGAAGAGAAAATGGCTGTGTTCCATTCCAGGTGGCTTTTAAAGGCAAGCACTCATACACGTTCCTCCTTTAGCATGCTGTACTGCAAAAGCTTTTGGACAAGGACTTTTGCAGTGAGAGCCACTGGACAGATGAGCTAATTGGGACTGTCAAGAAAATCTGTTGCCACTCTTTGAACTGAGTAACTGTGCATGAAGGCACTGAAATCTGTGCATCTTCCAGAGCCTCCCTCTTGACCCATAAAATTGCTGGTTCAGATATGAGGCTTTCAATGAAGCAGTTGAGGGATGGTTAATCAGTCACTCTGGCTTTTGAGCACTTTTATGTTGCATTTCATAACAATGCCATTCAAAGCTGGGCATGGGACTGAAGCCCAGGATTTGTGATGACATATTGAAAATGTACTAGTGGGTAGAGGGGGAGGGTTCCTCTAGCTGTTGAGATTGCTCCGACTTTCATCAAATAGGAGCTCACAAAGAATTGCTGCTGAGGACTGGCTATGGTTACCACACGTATCTATAAAGAGACCACATCACCTCACTTGGACAGATTCAGAAATAAGAGATTCTGGCTAAGAATAGAGAACCAAGATTATTAAATATAAAGATAACCAAATATACCCAATATAGCAGGAAATAAAATTGACAGCAGCTTAGGTATACATTGACTTCACAGCTTACAGCCTTCAGAAAGGCCTTGATGAGTAGCCTTTGCTATTTTATAAAAAAATAAGTCTCCTAAACTCATTTGGATTGCCATACAAGGGCTCATGAAATTTAGGACATTTTGAAAGCACTCAGCCATTATATTCAGCCATTTCCTCTCCTTTTCCCTGTTTCACTATTACATAAACAAGAGACTCATCATTCCAGATTCTGCCAGCCTGGAAATGATGTGGTACCTGGCCATGTGATCTCTGGATTAGTGTTGTTACCCTGAAAATCTGGGGGTCCCCAAGGGACACCTCAATATGCTCCAAGTGATGGGGAAAGTAAGCTCAGCGGAGCACAAGCAATAGCAATCCAAGAGGCAGGGTAACCTAGCGAGATCTTTTACCCAGTTTTTACGAGGTCAGGCCCAGTCAGAAATCACACAAAAAGATCCAATGAATGACTTTATTAAACAGTAATAGCACTCATCAACGCAGACACTTACACATGCATCCAAGGGCTAAAGAGAAATAAAGAGTGGAAATAAGATAGAGGGACTATTGAAGGATTCATAGTTTGGGTGATACTGCACTTTTTCCTGAAGTCCTTGGTCCAGAAAGCAGCGAAAGAAAAGGAACCCAGTGAAGAGACACTGAGACATGGCTAGCGGGAGGGAGGACCGGCCAGTTGGTGTGATCGGGAGGCATCCAAAGAACTAGCAAAAAAAACAGGGACTATTTGTAGGAAAAATTTACCTTGAGGGCAAATCCTCTCCCGGGGAGAACAAAAGGGACAGCAACGGAAAACAGCTTCACACCAGCACCTTCTTTGATATTGGAAGATAACAAGATGCTAACCAAGTATCAGGATCTTCTGCCGCTTTGGGATGCAGTGTGAGTTTATGTAGATGGATTTTGCCTGATAAGATTTTATTGCTTCCAGTGCCCAGCTTTGTGGTAAAACTCTAAATCCCTCCAAGTTGGCTCCTTAAAGGCCTTAATGGCTGATAATTTTTTGTCAACCGTGGGCTGGCACAGCTTGAGGTCTCCTGTGGCTATGTGACTGGGGAGTTTACTGGCCTAACCTGGTTCTTTCGATCATACGACCATTGTTGCCCACGAGCTCATCCAGGTGACCTCTCTGGTGGGTTAGATTAATCTTATATCAAAGTTGTAGACCCCGGGACAGGGTTTACCAAGGGGGCAACAATGTATTGCAATGAAGTATATGTGGGGTTACCCTTGAAGATAACACAGAAGAAGCAGCAAGATTGCTGACTAAAACCACTTACAAAAACCATCCAACACAAGTTTTAAAGGAATTGCACTGGTTGCCAATACATTTCTGGTCTGAATTCAAGGTCCAGGTAATGCCCTAAATGGCTTGGGACTTTCATACTTGAAGGAGTGTCTCTCCGTATATATGCCTGCGCAAGGAGTAAGGGTGTCGGAGGGGTCCTTCTCTGTCCTACGTGAAGACATGTGAGAGGATCTTCCCCGTTCTGGCACCCTGCTTGTGTAATGCCCTTCCCTAATCAGCAACGATATTGGTTTCTTTTCAGCAACAAGTCCAAACATGACTTTTTTTATTAAAGTGCTTGGCTCCTTATGATTTCATCTAAAACCATATATATGGTTATAAATTGTTTTAACTGTTTAGATGATTTAAATTTTAAATTAGTCAATTGCTTAAATTGCTTTTATTGTTTTAATTTTTAAATTGATCTGATTTTATTGTAAGCCTGACAGAGATAAAGAACAGGATACAAATATTACAATAAATATTAATAAATCAGTGCTTTATTGCAAAGCTGGGAAACATGTGGCCTTCTGGACTTCAGCTCCCCTCATCCTTTACCACTGGCTGTGCTACTCAGGGATGATGGAAGCTGATGTCCAACAAAAATTGTAGTGTTAATATAATGAAATCCTTCATGTGCCTTTGGAACAAGCAGTCTTAATTTTTTTGTGATGAGCACTAGACTCACTTATGAACTCACCAAAGGACTGGTATAAAGACTCAGCTTCATCCTATGTAAACTGTGAAGTTTTTGGCACTATTACATCAGTTACAAGCAATGACACCACAACGTTCAATAAGGATGGCAAAATGCTAACAGATTGCAATGAAAAGGTAGAACTACTCAATCTATTTTGCTTCAGTATTTTTTCCCCAAAAAACAGAACTGTGTACTTCCATGCAGCAGCAGAGATCTTGGCAAGGGATCTGGATTGCAAATCAAGACTGATAGAGAGTTAGGAATAACCTAGCGAACCTAAATGAATTCAAACCTGCAAGGCCAGACAAATTTGCATCTCAAAATACTAAAGGAACTTGCTGATTATTCTGAACCTCTACTATTTTTGAGAAATCTTGAAGAACAGGTGAGGTGCCAAAGGACTGCAGAAGGGCAAACATTGTCCCTCACTTCAAAAAAGGCAAAAAAGAAGATCTAGGAAACTACAAACCAGTCAGCCTAACCTCAATACAAGAAAAATACTAGAACAGATTATACAACAGTCTGTCTGCAGGTATCTTGTTGAAAATCAGTGATCAATAAGAGCCAACATGGATTTGTCAAGAATAAATTTTGGCAACCTAATCTTACATCTTTTTTTTCAATTGGTTCACTCGTTTAGTAGGTGGTGGGAACACTGTGGATGCCATTTATATAGATTTCAGCAAAGCATTTAATAAGGTGTACCATAATTTTTTGATTAGCAAACTGATGATAACACTGTCAGATGGATCCATAACTGGTTGGAAAACCATGATAAAAGAGTTGTCATCAATGGCTGTACTTCAAACTGGAACGAAGTCTTGAATGGAGATCCTTAGGGCCTTTATGCTTCAACATTTTTATCAATGACTTAGATGATGGGGTGGAAGGAATCCTTATCAAGTTTCCAGGTGACACAAAACTGGGAAGGGGGGGTATATCTTGGAAGACAGGAACAGAATTCAAAAGCACCTAGATAAACTGGATAATTAGGTAGATATTAATAAAATGAGACTCAAAAGAGACAAATGCAAAATTTTACATTTAGGCCACAAAAAACAAATGTACAAGTACAGGATAAGGAATAGATGGCTCAATAGTACTACATATGAAAAGAACATTGTGACTATTGTTGATCATAAGTTGAACATGAGCCAACAGTATGATGCTGGAGCAAAATAGGTGAATGCTATTTTAGCCTGCATTATTAGAAGCACAGTTTAAAAGTCGAGGGAAGTAATAGTCTGGTCAGGCCTCATTTGGAGTGCTGAATTCAGTTTTCGGCACGTCATTTTAAGAAAGATCTAGACAAGTTAGAGTGAGTTCAGAGAAGGGCAACAAGGATGATAAGAGGTAGGGAGAACAAAACATGTGAGAAAAGGCTGGAGGAGCTAGCCATGTTAAACTTGGAGGAGAAAAGACTGGGGGATGACATGATTGCACTCCTATAGAACAGGCCTATCAGAAAGGAGGAGGCAGGCCTGTTCTGTAGGAGGATAGAACCAAGTCTAATGGTTTGAAGTTACAGGAGAATAGAATAATAGAAGGAACTTCTTGACAGTAACAGTTGTTTGACAACAAAATCAATTGCCTAGAGAGATTATCGGGCCTGCTTCCCTGGACTTCTTCAAAAAGAGGCTGAACAGCTACCTGCTGGGGATGCTTTAGCTTGCAGATATTGCACTGAACAAGGGATTGGACTCTATGGCCGATGAGGTCCCTTTCAACCTTATGATTCTATGACTCTATGACATGAAACCAGCGTGCCTTCATTTGCTTTGGCTCTCAGTTCTCTCCTGGACACAATCCAACATGGGAAAGTAACCATGACTTATAAAACCCCTAGAAAAGAGGTATGAGTGAGTGAGTGAGTGAGTGAGTGTGTTTATGAGACTCTTATCTTCTTTTTGGTAAGACAACTGCTTTCCAAGGCTTTACAGACAAAAATCACTGAGAAGTTTGTAGAACTGCTCTTACTGTAGTATATAGCGATAATATTTTGTATTATGCCATGGTCTGACAAAATCATATTCCAGGCTTTTAAAAGAAGCCAAAAGAAGCCTTCGAGATTACCTGCTTCTCAAACACTGTAATGAGTAATTGAACTAAATTACTCTTTTCAAGTATTGTTCCATGCTCCATTAGGTAATTATATCTTTGCTATTGGGTGAAAGCATTAATTACAAGTATTAGTTATTCGTTATCTGTGACTTCCAAACACATACACTTCTATCTATGAATCAGAACTGCACAAGTGGCTGAGGTTTTGACCTAAGCTCACACACACAGCCATGCACAGCAGAATCAGAAATGTGAAAACACACATTTGTGGAGCTGCTCTGCCACACATTTCTCTCACCCTTAATTTGGCAGGGTCGTACTGAGCACACTTTCCTTGATGTCCTTGTTCACCGTACAGATAGCCAGTCAGTGCCAATTCAGACAGCATTTTATCTGAACTTGTGGACAAGCTGGTAGGTAAGATTCTGTCCCAGTTTGGCCTGCTGTCGGCCCAATAGGTCTTTCAGCTGTCACTTCCTACAGGCAACCCAGCACTGAATTGTTAGTGTTCCCAGGTTCCTTCTCCTTTTCCTCTTGCCTTCCTTCTGTTTCCACTTTCTTTACTCTGCAACACTTAGGGTTTATTGCTAGTAATAAACACTTTAGTGCTCTATTTGAGAGACAAGCAAGACTCCAGCATGCCAGCTTCTGAAGTCAGTATATTGTTTTGCTTCCTTAGGCAGGTGGCAATTTGACCATGAGGGAGGGGTGCCTGAACATTTCATTGATTGTCCTTGTGGGAAAAACAAGTAGTGTTTTTGTTATATCCATTGACAGACAACTATACAGTGTGAGAGAGTGAGAAGTATGTAGATTCACAGTGGGGAAACCCTAACAGCACCCCAAGAATCTATACATATCTTTCCCTTACATCATAGAATAGGGCCATCTTCACCTATGTATTTTGCATTTAGCATGTTTTTGTATGTTTGACTGGACATGGGGTAACCAAGTGCAACCTTTATTTGCAAGTCTGATTGCTGAAGCACACAACTCTGAGGAAATTCCATTGTGGGAAGCTGTAGGGAATATGCATTCTCTATAATATGTAGTTTGATCTCCAGGCATGAGCAACGTGCTGTTAAATAAGTAGCATGCCATTAAAGGTTACGTTGTTGTTGTTGTTGTTGTTTTAACTCTCATACATAAATGGGAAGCTGATCCTGTTCAGAGCCATCACACAGATAGGGAAGATTTATAACACCCCAGTTGGGATTTTTAGCCAATTTTTTTACCCTCCTTCCATGGAAAAAAAAAGGATGTTTATTTTCATGAGGGATTTGGTTTAAAATGTACCATGGCTTGTGAGCTGTGACGTCCCTGTTTCAAATATCACTTTGTCTACAAATGTACTGAGTGGTCTCAAGCAAGCCACTACTGTCTCTCCTACCCCCAGGAATTAGAATAATAGTACTGGCCTGCATTAAGGGTTGTTTTTAAGGACTGGGATAACATATGTAGAGTAATATGAATACTTCACATCTCCTCCATAAAAGCTCATCTCTGTTGTTATTTACCATTCTATCAGAAGGAGTACAAAGGGTCTTTCACTTCTCTACCAGGGCAACGTGTTGAAATTAATGCTTCTTACTGTGTTAAAGTCGATAATCCTAAATCAAAAGTGTTAACAGGTTTGGTCTCCAGCTCCATGCACTCCTGGTTTACTGCCAAAGCGGTTGGCAATTTGCAGCCTTCGTCCTGCCAGTTGCTTGAGAGGGAGAGCTAGAAAGGCTTGTGAGGCTGGCTAAGACATCCCTTCACTGTCACTGGCAAGCCATTTATTACTAAGGATCCATGTGACCATGAATGAACACAAGTCCAGAGAAATACACAAGGTTCAGTAGCAGAGTATCAGTGCAACTGAAAGATGGACCATTGAAAGAGGGAGTTAGGCCATGGTTAATTCCCCCCACCAAGCTCTCGAGGCAGATTCTGGGGCTGCAGTTAAGTCTCCAAAAAGATATGTGTCAAGACTCAAAAATGTGCCCTATAGCCTGGAAGGAAGCCCTGATTCCTAATTCTTAATATTGGGAAAGTAGTCAATAGTGGTTTGGAAAAGGAGGGAAAGATTCTCTGTACATACTCAGATGTGCTTTTCATATATATTAATATAGGTTTGTAAATATCTACCTTTCCTGATCATTTCTGGTGAGTACAAATGGTCACTGGATATGCTAGGACAAAATATGTGGGAGTAGTTCATATCTTTGAATGGCTACAATATTATTAAGATGAGGGAATGGGTGAGTTTAAAAGAATATTAAAGGGTTCCTATAGATGGGCCAATAGTTCCTGGAAATATCAGGCTGTTAGGTTTCTGGATTTCACACATTGTAACAGTTGTTTTTATTGCCACTTCCAGTCATACTCTATGCTTACTTAGTCACTTAGTGATGCCCCAAAAACATTGCCACTGGGGGCAAACTGCCTCCATCATGCCCCCCTCATCCCTACGCAACTGTTCAGAGGAAAACTTCTGTCAGTTGTCACACTCCCATCCAATTCATCATCAGTTGAACCTCTCAAAAGTACAGGAGGAATGGATATAATGCATACAGACTGTCTGTATTGCAGACTCCCCAAAAACAAAAAACACCCTCTGCCCTGGATTTAAAAAGCCGTGGCTAGTCTCAGAAATCCAAAGCAAGAACTTGGCATAGGAGGTGAATCATATGGATATTTTTAAAATTTCCAATGAGTACATGCACATCTTTTTGCAAATTCCAAGACCTTTGGACAGTTTGGATTAGCCTTAAGATTAATCAAGATAAAGAAAGAGATTGTCGTTTTTCTCAATTGTTTTTTATTACAATATTTCAGAAGAACTGGAAAATAATTGTCTAACTGGAAAGTGCCTTTTTTCAACTGGACATTAATAATCCTATCCCCTTGGAGTTTCTGGAAGGACAATATGTTAAAGTGCAAAGAGGACAATTCCTCCACATACACAGTAGTGCTGAAGGTGTTTATCAACGATCAGCTATGTTATCCTGTTCTGCAAAAAAAATACATTGTTTGGAGATACATTGGAAATACATTGTTCAGGAGATGACTATGCCAGATGAGATGAAATTTTTACTTTTAGGCTGTGACACATTTATTCTGTTCATGGGTGGGCTGACAAATTGTTCAGGCTCAAAAACAAAGGATTCAAACGATTCATTGTCAAACTGATAATCTTGTGCTAGCATTTATTTAGCTTTGCTTTGGGGTTTTTATCATGTTAATTTTACTGTTGTGTGTTAGATTTTTGTACTTTGTTGTTTTATACTTTTATTTGTACATTGCCAGAAAACATATTCTATATTTATTCTATATTACACATGCAAATAATACATAAATAAGTTCTAGGGTGGGCTACAGATGGAATCTTGTGGCTTAACTATTTTTCTCATTTGTTCTTATTGTGGAGAAAATATCTTATTAAAAGAAAAGGTAAAATGAAAAGGGAAAAAAGTAATTATAAAGGATAAGAACACTAATAACTTGTAAATACACCAGTGAACAACTATGTACACATTAAAAAAAAAAAAGGAGAGACAACCAAATGAGATGGGCATCTATACTGACAACTCTATAAACATAATGAGTGCCTTACATTCAAATACTGAAAGAACTATAAGGTCTTTGGTCTGTTTGGGCGGGGGGGAGAGTAGGCATTTGTCTTTTCAGTGATGCAATTTAAGTCTTTTAGTATGATTCCTCAAAGGGCACAGAGAACCCACTTCCTTTGACTGGAAATCAATTTGCAAAATCTAGGCAGATAATTTAAGAGCACATGCAAATCTACACAATGCAAAGTTTGGTCCAAAGAAAATTTTAACAGTCAAATAAACTTTCTCTAAAAAGAAGCTACCACTGGGAATGGCCAAGTCATATGTTTAAATCCTTAACTTAAATTTAAAGATGTACAAGGGAAATTAAAACTTATCCGATATAAGCAAGTCTTTACTAAATTATTGTCGTAGAGTCCAGTATACTCAAATGAGTTTTACTGTATAACTCCATGTTTAGGATGCATATACATAGTTAGGCACAGTTTAAGATCCATACACAAGCCTTTCCATTCTCAAAGTGATCCCAGTAGGAAAAGAGGCATGGGAAATTACTCCTATTGTGTAATTTCTTCCTCGGTGCTCCTGCTTCTTCTAAGGAACAAGGCAAATGAGCGGAGATATCCTCACATGTCCTATTTCCCAGTAGAACTGGATCCCCACTTATCCACCCAATACATGTTTGGCAGGCTAGCAGGAAACCAGTTGATGGAAGAAGCCAAGCAGACAACCCACAAGAGACCACATAGTTAGTGTCTGAGGGCCACACGTAAGCTGCAACTTGCCTACTTTGATGTTATCTTCTTTATGCTGAGGTGTTATGCTGAGGATTTTGACTGTGACTTTAGGTGCATAGTGTTTTGTACTTCTCCATACCTCAGTGTTGACTTCAGCAGCCAGAACTGGCCTCTGGTTTCTCACTGGCCCTATTTTGGCTCCAATCCTTTTACCATTCAACCAGCTAAACTTGTTAGAAGAAACAAACAAGACCCTCAACAAAATGAATCCTCATCTCCAAACAGGTGTGGATATATTTTATTCCACTTCTCTTTCAGACTATTTTCTTTTTCTTGCTTCTCAGTGGGCCTGTTTTCGCTCTGGTTTTCTTGCCATTCAGCCACTTGACCACTATGAGAAGGAGTGATGATATTACATATGGGTAACCCTGAAATGCTTGAATAGCTCCTAGTGGCTCTTATTCCCCCAGCCACTCAAATGGCTCCAGTCCCTCAGCAGTTCTGATTTCTCATCAAGGTGACCCATTTGGAATGATTTTTGGCAGTTCACACTGAAAACCATCTGAGCTCAGGCTAAATCACTTCAGATTGCAGGTGGTGACGCCTTGTCTTGAATGCTCTTTTACAAAACAAAAATTTCTGCACATAGAAAACTAATGCATCAGGGAAATAATAAGGAAGAAGCGTTTTCTATGACAAAAGAAATCTCATATGTGACGTGTGAGCTCTGCATGCACTCAGAATTCTCAGTCAGAGAGCTCTTTGGCCTGAGTAAACTACAAACCCCAAAATTCCACAGGAAGTTGAAAGTGGAATAATAGCACCATACAAGTATAAAAAGTGTACAGTAGCTTCCTCTGTTCCTCAACCCATCTACATCCAGACAGAGTTTTGGCAGGAGTGGGGATCTTTATCCTCTCCATTTGAAGTCTAAAGTGGTTGCAGCATGGGTCCAGTTACCTACAACTGCTGTTTGTGTGGGCTCTGCCCTTTAAAAAAAAAAAGTTCAACAAAAGGTGGCCAGCTGTTACATAAACATTGAATGAGCCATGTTTCAGTTTACAACCATTTGTCCGATAGGCTCACAGGGAAGCTGTGTGGTTTTCAAGGCGGTCATATGCTATCAATTAACAACATATTCTAAGCCAAAGCTCTTTAACCTCATTATACATATCATCCAGTGTGGAATTTCTCCACAGAGTCTTGTAATGCCAGCCTCTGCTTGTACAGCAGCTAAAAACAATTAAAGATTAGAAAAGATCCCCATTCAATTACCAGTAGCTGTAAGGAGCTTGACACCTTATTCCTGTTTTACTCTGCATTCCAAGTATTAATCCTCTCATATTAGCTTTTACTACTGCTCGGGGAACGCAAACCAAAGAAGAAGATTTTTACTAACCCTCCCCACCCGTTATTAATAATTAGTTTTCTTTTTTAAAAAATCTCTGGTTTCCTATTTAGAAATGAATGTACAGAAATTCCATTATCCCTGGTTGGACCATAATAAATATCTAACGCTCAGTATGAAGTTATTATGTGATATTTATTTATTCTACAGACCATTGGTTAACCCAGTTTCTATGGGATGGCTAAAATCTCACAACAAGGACCGGAAAAAGATGTAGGTGAGACTGGGAGAAACCTAACAAAAGAGCATCAAAAGGATCTTCACATCCATTTAGTGCTTTACAGAAGCATTCACACACATCCCTTTGACTTCTCAACATTTTTTTTTTGCTACTATGTGGAACTGAAATAAATTTAGCTGGCATTGTTACCACCTGACATACACAAGATACTCAACGCTGTGCAGGGGCATTGTGGCACAAGGGTTAAGTAAACAAAAACTGGCACTTGTTTCAATATCCGCAAGCAGCAATACTTTTATTGAGCCAACTCCAAATAATAAAATACATTTATGCAAGCTTTTGAAGCTTTCACTGGCATCTTCATTGGGCAAAGATGTTAGAAAAATGGTGGTGATGTCAGAGTTACAGGCCTACATTTTGTCTGAGGTGATGACAATTAAGATGGTATTGAGGGATTCCAATGCAGGCAGAGGCCACTCCCTTTATTGGTCATGTGAGGATGAGGGAGATACCCTATTTGCTGGTGTATAAGACTCACTGTTTTGCGCAGAAAATACTGTTTGAAAATGAGGTGTGTCCTATACACCAGTGTGTCTTATACCACTGACTTCTGGGGGTCCCTGGGGGACACGTGGATTTGCTCTAGCGGAGCACTCCTTATTGAAGCAGAGGGCAGGGCAGGGCAATGCAATGAGAGCTTTAACCCTATGTTTATGGAATCAAACTGCATGAGAACCAGATTGTATATCCAATTTTATTTAGCAGGATTGGCAAAATTTCCACACCCACACACAGAAAGCAGTCACTCACACAAGCGCACAGGGATTATTGAGTTTAAAAGACATAAGTGTGGGAAAAGCAGAGGAAAAGAAGGTGGTTATACTGCACCTGATCTTAAAGACTGCAGTTTGGGAAGACGCAAGCGAAGATAGATCAGCAGACAAAGAAGAAAACCTGAGAGGAGCCTTAAACTAGCAGCATGACAAATGCTAGTCAAAAGTGGGAGTTCTCCAAAGAGAGCCCCAAAAGGGGACTCAATTATAGTGCGAAGTATGCCTGGGGGCAGAACTTTTCCTTGGGAAAGAACAGAAACTGAGTTATGCAGATAGACCTCATCTTTGTAGTTCCTGCGATTGCAATCACTAACCTCATCTGGGAGACACTTAGTCTCTCAAGGTGTCAAAGTTGCGGCTGGCCCATTTGATGTGTGCATACGTGCTTTCTGGGGTTTTCCTCTGGATATGTGACTGGGGGATATTTCGTCTGACCTTTGCCAGGGGGATTTCAGCTTTTAGACCCAGATGTCTACATTTCTGTCCAGTGAACTTCTGGCTTAATAAATATATATGCAATAAATAAATTCTCTTGCCCAAGATTGGATCTGTCAGCAGATAATAAATATCTCACTCCTGCTGTCAGCAGATAGTGAATATTTCCCTTCTGCTATTAGCAAAGGTTACAGACCAGCAAATAGTATTTGCTGACATATAAATGGGGTGCGTCTTATACGCTGGTGCATCTTACAATAATAAAATTTCAACTCCATTAGCAATGGAAAAGTAACTTCTCTTGAGATCCAGCTGTTCCTATCTTGTATGAAGCTAATTGCTCCTTTCATAGGCAGAGAAGACTAAATTTCTCAAGGAGTTTCTGTACTGTTACATCTGGAAAAACTCTTAGGTGCTGTATAGGTAAAACTTGCCAAATAGTGGTCCACTGAAAGAGGTTTACATTTCACCTCCAACAAAGGTAAAACTCTTTCATTGGACTTACCTTTCCAACCTCCTGTCAGAGGCAGAGGACTGATTCTGCCCCTAGAAATGGTAGCAAATTGGAAGTCCTATGTAGTTGTCCTAGCAAAGGTATTACATGCTGCCAAGAAGATGCCCCAGTCAACCACCTCACCTTTGCATTCTTCCCTTCTGGGGTCTTATGAATCACCTACAGGAGAAACTCCTCACAGAGCATGTTGCAGTAATCCAATCCAGGTAAGGCCATAGCAGTCAAATCAGTTGAAGATGGTAAACGGCACACCTAGCAACCAATTCTAAACATTTTTTTTTCTTTTTGCTTGGAAAGGTTCCTGTGAATTGACTGTAACTTTCCTGTTGAAAGAAGTATTTCCAGAAGTAATAAAAACATTTGCCTTCCTGTCCAAAGCAGAGCTTGTAAAACTTTTTTTCATTGGGTTACAGTTTCCAATGCTCAAAGCACTGTGTGTAGGGAATTTTTTTTAAAAAAAGAGCTAGGAAAAGCTTGCAATTTTCTGTTCAGTGCAGAGCCTGGAAAAAATTATTTCCAACCATATTTTCTCATTTGCTAGACTTTCGTCATTTCTGCCCTACACTGTTATAGTGCTATTATTCCACTTTCAACATCCTGTGAAATTCTGGGGTTTGCAGTTTAGGGAGGGGCATTTAGAATTTTCAGTCAGAGAGCTCTTTGGCCTCACTTCCCTGATCATCTGCCAATGAGGAAAGACTATCAATAACAAATTTTAAATCAAAATTTCAGTTACCAAAATTCCTCCTCCATACTTAATGCTGGAATCCTTTCCTTTCCACTTTATTATGGCTACCTTTTCTTCTTATTCCCGTCAACTCTTATAATATCATGACTCTCTGCTCCATAAGGTGATTGTCTCCCTTCCTGATACTGAATTTTCCAAAACTGGAAGTGGAAAATTTAAAACTATGGCACTTTTGTTGCAAAATGGATTGCTTACCCTTTGCACCTATTTAACTGCATTTTGCACTGGCTCCCATCTGTTCTCTCCACACTCAGTTACTCCATTTTTATGGTAACTCATTTAAAATGAAGACAAGTCGTATTAATAACGTATATCAATCCAGAAGACTTAATCTTTCACTCTTTTTTTTTACAAGTCTGCCTTTATTCAGACACAAGCTGATAAGATTACAAGTGCTAAAACAATCTGTGAAATGATGCATGGACTTTTAAGCAAATTAATAAGTGCCTTGGAGCAATGATATATATAATCACTGAAACACCTGAATCTTTCACAGTAGATAGAGCCTCAGAGCATCTTTTTATCTGTTTAATTATAGTGAAGGGGATAAATTGTTGGCTTAGCTGAGAGGAAAAAAGCCAACTTAAAAATATATAGTCTAGGGAATTTCTTTTAAAGAATACACTTCCTGCACTCTTAAATATTAAAGTTTGATGCTTTAATATTTAACCAATGGACAGTCCACTGAGACACCTATTTCATTTCCACTGGGGTCTTAGTACAAGCTTCAGCTAGTTTTAATAGACCTCACACTTTTTTAAAAAATAGGCACAGTTAAGTCACCGTTCAGCTAAGAGCCATGGGGCACAATATGCTGTGTGGGTCAAAAGCACACGTCCTAAAGGAACCGCTGAACTAGAACTGTGTCTTCGTTATTAATCCAGAAATTGCATTTTTGAACATATATTGCTGACTGTATAAGTCTTCCCTTTCCCCCCTTGTGGTAATTTTATCTCAAAAACAAGATTTCCTTTTTTCAAAAAACATTATTCCTCCCTCACCATCACCACCACCATCCTCAACAAAACAGCTCTGTAACTCAGTTCTAGCTTTCCAGCTACACAGACAACATTTTATATAAATCTGAATATTTATGGTCAGGCTGGTTCCATGTGTTCGTGCCAGTGCTCATATTAGACACCTTTAATAATGTTCCCTATCTGGATGCGACTGGGATGTGACCCTCTTTATAAATGCAAGGTAACTTCCCAAGGTCGTTCTGAAGACAGACTGTCAGGTCAAACTGAGGCAGTTTAGGTGTGATGTTTGGTACTGACTGTGGTCCAGAGGGGAATATAAGCTCCACATGTCCTACTTCATACAGGACCTTGCTATTGACTTGAACTACTGGGGCATGAGTAGCCAATTTCTTTCCTACATTGCTAGGCAGAACCCTGAGGTGTAATGCTGAGCATGGTAGTAAACAACCACCACATAGTTACTTCTCATAGATAGAGCCAGAAAAGCATAGCCTCTATAAATTCTTGCCAAACATTTCCATACAAATTTTGACATATTCTCCAGCTATTATTAGAGTATTACAGAGTCCGCAAGTCTCATTTGACAGCCAGTTTGCCAATACTGAATCTATACCCTATTTAAAGTCTGGTAACATTTTATGAAATTCTTGGTGTTTAACAATTGATATTTGACATTATTTGATACTTGCTTTTCAGTGGAAGTTAGTATTTGATATGATTACTGACATGCAACAGTCATTTGCTTCCCTCATGATCTGCCATAAAACTTTATTTAGTGTATTACAGTATATTACAAATACATGAACAAATTAGGGCAAAATGTGTTAAAAGCTGCACACACATTTCAGTTTGGAAGGAAAAAGAAAGTCTCACAGCTTGCATTGAATCAAGGACACAGGTGGAATTCAAAGAAACTCAGCAAAATTGCAATGGAAAGACTTACATATCTCAGCACAGATATTGCCAAATTCACCAAGGCGGCTGCGGGAGGGGTTGATTTTGGCTTTCATTTGAAAGAGGCAGTAACCCTTTATATAGTTTGTACTAAACAGGAAGCATGGAAAAATGTAGGAGAAAGAAATGAATAACTTCCACTAAAAGTGTGTTTATGAGAGGGGCGTTGCCCCCGTAAGAATTTTCTCAACAAGAGATTTCCTCCAGTTTCCAAATTTCTAGCACTGAAGCAATGTAAAATTCAGTTGCATCTTTAGAAATACAGTTTGAGCATCCAAAGAAAAGAAACAGGCAAAGTTAAAAGGTGAACACAGGAAATGTAAGAGTTTTAGTTATAAAAGCTATTTTCAATGTCTCATTCTCCACAATGCTAGAAGTTTGGAGCAGACGGGAAAATTCATTGGGGTAACTTGGGCTGGAAATGTCCCCATTTCCCCCTGCCCACAGCTACACCTCTATCTTCCACATATTCTTTCCATATTACCATTTCTTTCTTTCCTCCTTGTCTTTCCCTGTTCCCTACACATGCACATGTACAGAAAGTCACACTCACATGCCCACATATGCACATGTACCTAAACCATCTTTTTTTATTATTGCCTGGTAAAGAATCCTACATGGAAATTCTGTTTGCCTATGTATTTTATGCACCTCTTTCATATTTGTGTATTATAGGAAAAATAGAAATGTTACAAATTCTAAAATCCATATTAATATGTTTATTAGACCAAGACAAAGATAACAAATTTTTATGCCAGTTTTCATTTCTTGCATGTGGAGGGAGGCTAGTATGGAGGCCAGGAAATTTGCATTTAGTTGCTGTCCAAAAACAGAACATGAAAGGTGAAAAAATATGTGGCATTTATGTTATCAGACTGCAACAGGCTAAGGCAATATGAGCTTGTAATAGAAACAGGAGTAATTATTCTGGGTGCTGTAGTAAAGGAGCCAGTGTGATGTAGTGAATTGAACACTAGACCATGACTCCGGAGACTAGAGTTCAAATCCCCATTCATCCTTGGAAACCCACTTTGTGAACTTGGGCAAGTCACATTATCTCAACCACAGAGGAAGCAAACCCCCTTCTGAATGAATCTTGGCAAAAAAAACCACATGATAGGTTTGCCTTAGGGTTGCCATAAGTTGGAAACAACTTGAAGGCGCACAACAAAAACAATGACATGACTTTTCATGATATGTCCAAAGTATAACAGTCTCAGTTTAATCAACTTGGCTTCCAGGGATTGCTCAGACCTGTTTTGCTGTAAGATCCATTTATTTCTCCTTTGGCAGTCCAGAATATTCACCAAACTCTCCTCCAGCACTACATCTCAAGTGAGTTGATTCTCTTCCTATCAACTTTCTTCACTGTTCAGGTTTCATAACCATTCTTAGAAACTGGAAATACAATAGCATAGACCAGTGATTCATCACCTTTTCTTTACCAGGAACCCCTTGTAAATATAATCTGTTGCCGGGATCCTCTAAGGCTTAACTCAAATCCAGATATTTAGATTTAAATATTCAGATATTAATTTAAATATTCAAATATTTGTTTATTTATTAAATGCCTCTGGAGACTAGGACTCAAATTCCCACTCAGACATTGGGTGACCTTGGGCAAACCACATTCTCTCAGCCTCAGAGAAAAACAAAGGCAAATCCCATCTGAATAAATCTTGCTTAAAAAAGCAGTGACTTGAAGCTACACAACACTAAAGTGCTGCTGACAGGAGGAGGCTCTTTCTAGCCATCATGTCTCTCCCCTTTGAAAAGTGACTTATGACAGGCAAACCTATCATGTGGTTTTTCTTAGCAAGATTCGTTGCCTTTGCCACTCTCCGAGGCTGAAAGAATGTGACTTACCTGAGGTCACCCAGTGGGTTTCCATGGTTGAGTCAGGATTCAAACCCTCATCTCCAGAGTCATAGTTCAGGTACACACACACACCTGCCACCATGTCCCTTGGTGCCCACACCTCCTGCTTCCACATCCCTGTTGAAAGGGACAAAGCAGCAGGTGTATATGGTTGCCCAAACTGTTCCCTTGTTTGCAAATAAGGGAGCATTCACTGCCTGCACACACACCCAGCTGTGTGTCTCTGTTGCTGCTGGTGATGGTGGTGTCCAGCAGCAGGGCTTCATGGATCCCCTGTGAGGAGTCTGCGGACTTCCAGAGTTCCATGAACCCCAGGATGATTTTCTTCTGAAATTCTTTGGTGTGCTTCATTATCCAACACACATTTACAGTTTGATTCCTCATGCCTCTTCCTGTTCTGAACACAGCTTGGTCATCTGGCATTTCTTGCTCCATATATGGTAAAAGTCTTTGTTGTAGAATTTTGAGCATCACTTCACTTGAGTGGGAAATTAATTCAATGGTCTAGTAGCTACTGCAGACCCTGGTGTCCCTTTTTCTTGGGGACTGGAATGTATATTGAGAATTTCCAATCTGAGGGCCATTCTTTTGTTTTCCATATTTGCTAGAAGATTTTAGTAAGAATTTGAGTGGATTCTGTGTTTTTTGCCTGAAGCAGATCTATTGATATGCCATCTATTCCTAGTTATTTATTTCTCTCAAGTGCTTTGTGCATAGTTTCCACTTCACTTTTTGCAATTATGGGTTCTTGTCCAAGTGGGGTTCTTCTGTGAATGAATCGTCCATCCTTTCATATATATATATATATTTCTTCAGTGTGTTGATTCCATTGGCTTTTTATTTCTTCTTCATCATGCAGTGTGTTCCTCTGCTGGTCATATAGCATCCCCACTCTTGGTTTAAATTTCCCTTTGATTTCTCAGATCTTGTGGAAGATCTGATCATGTTCTACCTTTCTTGTTCTGGTCTTCTGTTTCTCAGCACTGATTGCTACAGTAGTTCTCCTTGTTGGTGCACACAAGTCATTGAACAGTTGCATTCTGGGTTCTGACTCTACTTCCATCATCTTTTACTTTTGCTTCTTCTCTGTTCTTAACTGCTTGAAGAGTTTCAACTGTCATCAATTGAGGCTTCTCTTTCTTTTTGGCTACAGATAGTATCTTCTTGCATTTGTCCCTGACAATATCCCTGGCTTCAGACCAGAGTTCTTCTGGCTCCCAGTCAATTAGTCTTAATAGTGCAAAACTATTTTTCACACTATTTTTAAATTCTACAGGAATGTTCTTCGGGTTTTACTTTGGCATGATGATTTAGCATTCCTCTTTAACTTTAGTCTAACTTTTGCTATTAATAGTTCATATCCTGTTCCACAATCTGTTCCTGTCTTATTTTTGCAAAGAGAATGGAGCTTCTCCATCTTCTGCTTCCAAATATGTAGTCTATTTGATTTCTATATTGGCCATCAGGTGATGTCAAGTATACAGTCACTTCTTGGGTTGCTTGAAGAATGTGTTTGAGATTAACAAATTGTTGGCTTCACATAATTCAGCCAGTCACTCCCCTGCTTTATTTCATGATCCTAGGCCAAATTCTTTTAGAAGGTTTGGTTCCACTCTGTTTCCTACTTCTGCATTCCAGTCGCCTATGATTATCAACATGTCCTGCTTGGATGTATGCTCAATTTTCTCCTGGACTCTAGCACAGAATTTTTCAATTTCTTCATCTTCTTCCCCTGTAGTTGGAGCATAAACTTGGATTATGGTTATATTGATGGGTTTTACCTGAAGTCTTATTGATATGATTCAGTCAGACTTGCAATATGTCCCTTTACTGCTTTTGTTACATCTGTCCTCCTCAAAGGCCACCCCATTTCTTCTTAGATTTTCATTTCCTGAGTAAAACACTGTGTAATGATCTGGCTGAAAATATCCCATTCCTGTCCACTTTAGTTCACTCAGCCCAAGTATTGCAATGTTTATACATTCCATTTCTTCCTTTAAAATGTCTAGCTTCCCCTGATTCATGCTTCTCCCATTTCATGTTCCAATAATATGTGCAGCTGTGGACTTTCCTTTCACCTCTGAGAACATCAACAGCTGAATGTTCCTTTGGCTTAAGTCCAGCTGCATCATTAGCCACAGCAGTAATTGTACTTTTGTCCTCTGGTCTTCCCCAGTAGCTTATTGAGTGCTTCCAACCAAGGAGTGTCATCTTCTGGCACTATCTCTTGTTTCATTTTGGACTGTCTCATTATAAGGTTTTCAAGGTAGAAACCTTCAGGAATGGTTCACCATTGCCTTCTTCTGTGCAGTACTAACAAGTGTTAGCTGTCAACTGCCATTGTCTCTGAGACGTCCTACACCAGTATTATCCCCAACTACTGCTTTATCCCAAACTACTGCTACACAGTAGCTGTTAGATACATTCGGTCTGTCTTCTCAGTGAAAGCCTGTCTGACATGGGAGACCATAGCAGCAGTATGGCTACCATTCGTTTAGCCTCTTGCCTCACATGCAATCCTACCACCACAGAAAGATAGTGTATTGGTGGAAAGAAGGGAAATAAGCAAGAATTAATCTGTACTTATTTACAGGGTGCTCAAAAACTGTTACCTATGCATTGGGGTAAACTAGTAGCCACTATCAGGGACAGGATCTCATGTGGCTGTCACCTTCTCAGACAAAAGGAAAAAAAGACTGACTATCTTCCTTGAAGAATGTGGAAATTATTTCAACAGGAAGGAAGGAAAGAGAAAACCTAATACATAGATCTAAGAAAAACAGAGGGGGAAACATCATGGACTATCATTTCATATATAGATACATGTACTGATGCCTTTTTTCTTCCAAAAGGAATAAATGAATACATAGGAAGTTCAAGCATTCCTAACAAACACATTCCCCTGTCATCATTCTTCATATTTGCAGAGCTATAGGCTGAAGCCTAGAGCTTCTGTGACATGTGGAGGTTCTGTAAGGATGCTGAAAGATCAATGTTTCTGATCTCTTTGGAGAGCCTCCACTGTAGGGGAGGCTCTCCATTTCAGTATGGTGGTCTCCACAAATGGAAAATGACAACAGAGGGTATGCAGCACACATGCCTCACCTCACATATTCATTATGAATACCTGAATATGGCTCCTGTCTTACCTCTTCCTAGGAATTAATCCCATGGTTCAAACCTGACCCCAACATATCATTTGGATAGAAAGTGTTCAGGGTGGCAGAGAGAACCTAACTACAGTGGCATCTCCATTTTCACAAGGGTTTGGGATGCAGAACCTTCATGAAAATCAACATTCAAATCAAAATCTCCCATTCCCTTCTGGGTGCCCCCCCTCCCATTCCCTTCCCTTTTACCTGGACACATGTGCCTTCTTTCTCCACATGGGAGCCCTATGTGTAGAGAAGGCATGCACATGCCTTCCCCCCTCCCATTTGTTTGTCTTTTGCCCAGGTGCACATGCCTTCCTTCCATGCACTCAGGCAAAAGGCAAGTGAAAGGGATGGGGGCAGCTCTGTGCACAGAGAAGGCACATGCATGCCTCTCCACAATTCTCCCCTTCCTATTCTCTTGCATTTTGCCTGGGCGTGCTGCCTTCCTTCCACATGCCCTGGCAAAAGGCAAGGGAATAGGAAGGGCTAGCCCTGTGTGTGGAGCAGGCATGCCCTCCCCATTCTCCCCCTCCGGCTTTTTCCCTGGACATACTTCCCTTCTCCATGTGAATAATGAATATGTGAGTTAAATAATGTGGCCAGTAGATGAGGCGTTGAAAATCTGGCAGCAATGTATACTCGCTTATTTAGGTTTCTTAATGGTTATCAAGTGCATGGTCAATGATAAAGTTCTCATCCTAGCAGGTATGAGGACTGTGGCAGTAACACCATTCTTCTGATGAGAGCTAGGTGACTGCCTTAGAAGTGCCCACAATGCACTGCAGTATTGCAGTGCAACTACTTTGTAGTAATCAAATCAATGGTGAATTAGTTCAGAGCAGGGATGTCAGTAGCAGTGGACCTCTGCAGTTACATGAGGGTGTTGGTTTTTGGAACCAGAATTTGAATCCTCACTCAGCCATAGAAATCCACTGGGTGACCTTGGGCAATTCCCACTGTCTCAGTCTTAGAGAAAGATGATGGGAAATCCTCTCTGAATAAATCCTTCCCAAAAAACTCCATGATAAAGTCACCTTAGGGTTGTCATAAATTGGAAAAACCTTGAAGGAACACGACAGCTACAAGAGGCTCTGTCTGCCTGTATTTGTTGGGGGCCCTGATTTCAGGGCTGTGTGCCTTCTGCTTTTCTACAGCCCACCCATCAGCACAACATCCTCTGTCTTTAATCCTGAAAAGTATATCCCAAATGTTTTAGGAGACACCATGGCGGCATCTGTATCTAAAGGCTTTATAGAGCTCTCAGTTCAGCTTCTCAAGGGCCATCACTTCCTCTAGGGCTAGTCTGGCTGTATTATTATTTGCACATTACAGTGACCAAAGATGGTCTACCCACAGCTAATTGGCCTGCTTTGTGGCAGTGCCACCTAATTAGGGAACCATCTCTCCCACCATTAAGAAGTCCTGCTTCTGTGTCAGTTTGCCCCTTTGTATCTGCTTCTGAGCTTTTGAAGCATTCAGCCCGAGACATTCCGAGAGTACTGTGTGATACACTGAAAACCCAACCTTCATGCATCACTAGCCCCTGGGTGTTACATGCCTCACCGCCTCACACAAAAGGCCCATTTTCAGTGTGACCATGCATACGTGATTCCTTCTAAAATATGTACAGCCGGGAGATACGGCTTGTGTTTCTCTGTGAAACCTCCTGGCCTTGCTTTAAGTTAAGGTCACGATGACTGATTTAAAAAAGGCAGCCTATCAATCAATTTAAAAGATCTTCTCTAGTGCACTCATTTTATAAATATTCTATATTTATATCTAAATCTTTGTTTCCAATTCTTCTTCCTGTTTCTCATTACCAGCTTCACAGCCTGATCCAATGGTTATCAAGCCACCAGCCCTTGGAAAATGTTTTCTACATTGGTTTGTCTACTGAGGAGGCTGTGTGTGTTGCCATAGATTCTGGGGAGCGTTCTACAATGTGGTTTAAATCAGGGAAACAAACATGTCTTAGGGCCTGAATGTCACCCTGAACAGAAGCTAAAACTAGACAATAGATTTACCTTGTATTTGTAATTAGGGTTTCCTTAAGTGGTGAAAAGTGTCTGTCTGAACACAAACTTTTCCTCAGTTCTGTATCTTGCAAAGACAGCTACTTTGTTGTTTGATTGGTCACTGAAATAAAGGCATACATAATGTTCAGGTATGTTTATTGAGGCACATAGCTGTGGGAAAGACTCATTGTCAGAGACAAAGACATGCTAAAAACAGGAAATATGTATTTCTCTTATTGTCTACTGTGACACCAAGGGTGCAAGGGAAGAATGATAATGGTATATATGGGGCTTTTCTGCACTACACTGTTATAGTGCTGTTATTCCACTTTCAACATCCTAAAGAATCCTGGGATTTGCAGTTTAGGGAGGGGCCTGTATAATTCTCAGCCAGAGAGCTCTTTGGCCTCGGTAAACTACAAACCACCGAATTCCACAGAATGTTGAAAGTGGAATAATAGCACCATAACAGTATAGTGCAGAAGGGCCCATAGTATCATTATAGGATACTTATCCATCAGGAAAGCTTCTTTTCACTGAAAAGCTCTAGTAAATCTCTTTAGAATCCCAGGATTCATTGGAGGACAGTTTGAAAATCACTGTGAAACCTACAATGCAAACCAAGTGAATACAGACCACGTTTCTTGTGAATCAGTGAATTTCAAGTCAATTGTCACTGTTATGCACAAATCCCATGAATCCAGGCCACATTAAGATCTTCAAAATGGTTAGGTTGTGCTTTCTGGCCACCACTAAAGATCAGGCTGGCAACACCCAGGGACAGAGTCTTTCTGGTGACTGCCTCACATTTCTGTAACTTCTTACCCAGAAAGCTCTGTTAAGCCCCCCTCTTTGTCTATTTTTAAAAACATCCTGAATATTTATTTTATTTAGCAATTCTTTGAGCATTCATTGTGTTGTATGCAACTCCAAGTCTTTTCAAATTTATGGTGACTCCAAGGTAAACTTTCCATTGGGGGGGGGGTTGGGGTTTTTTTTGCCTTGGTAATATTTGTTCAGAGGGGCTTTGCCATTGCCTCCCTCCAAGGCTGAGAGAGTGTGACTTGCGCAAGGTCACCCAGTGGGTTTCCATGACTGAGCAGACATTCACACCCTGGTTTGCAGAGTTGTAGTCAAATGCTCAAACCACTACACCCCAAAATCTCACCAACTCAGTATTTTTAACTTCATGCTAGTTTCATACAGTATTGTTATGTATTCACTGTATTTATAAAACATATTGGTTGTACTCTTGTCTACTGAGAATAGATGGAATCAAAGTGGGATAAAATGTGGTGGCAGTGGTCAAGGAGGAGGAAGAAAAAGAGGAAGAACAGCAGCCCATGGATAAAGGAGTTAATCTTTCATCCAATATTGGTTTCCTCAATAGAAATCCCACCAAGCAGTTGATGAGATAAAAATATTGTGGTGTTTTGGGAATTAACTTGGAGGGAAATTATTGTTGCCCCACCACTGTTCCCACCATGCGCACGCACGCACACACACATACCACAATCCCATTTCAAGTCCCAGAGGTGATTTTCATATGCACACCAACTATCCTGATTTGGCAGGAACAATCCCAATCAATCCTTTGTCATCCCACCAGACAGCTTGGTGTAATGGTTTGAACATTGGACTATATCCCTGGATACCAGCATTCAATCCCTGCTCATTCATGGAAAGCAACTGGGTGACCTTCGGCATGTCACACACTCTCAGCCCCAGAGAATCCCATTCCGCTCTTTACTCCAGTTTCTCTCCTCCCACTTTCCTCCTTTGTCCTCAATTAATGCTGCAAACTGAGTTCAAAGTGCAAACATAGTTTGCACTCAATTGTTTCAGCAAGGGGGAGAGGAGAGGAGGAAGCAAAATCTTGTCCATCCCAGTAGGCTGAGGCCAGAACAAACTGCTGCAGCCTCTCCTTGCGTGTGTGTTCTTCCTCATTAATAACTTTTGCCATCTTGACCACATTCTGTTGCTTGGCCACATGTGTCCTAGTTTTCATCTGTGAAATGTTGGGCATGTTTTCAGTGAAAGATACCAAGAAAACCCAATCTTGGATCTCCTGTGTTACAGTCAGCCGGCTCTTAATGGATTGCACCCTTACCCCATAACGTTCAGTTAGGGAGGAAGGCTGTTACAGAAGCAAGAGCTTTGAGATCAAGCATCTTGTATTAGGTGGAAAAAATGACAGGGGTGGTAATTGGTAATAGAAAACTCATAGCAGTTAAAATTCATGATTAGAGACTGTCAAGAAACAAGAACAAAGGCCTATAATTATCAGCCAAGTGCCCCAGGCACCACCCAGGTGTTAGTGAGGCATGTCACCTGGACATGCAAAGGTTATTCTTCTATAGAAAACTCTTCTGAAGTTGCTGTTGATGTTGCAACCAATAGTTCCAGCTAAAGCAGTATAATATTTTTAAAGAATTTTTTAAAAACCCACATGCAGATTTCAGCTTGTAGAATCCAGTAGGGCTGTTCACAAGAGCCATTTGTTGCTGATCATAACACATGAAAACTGAAAGAACATTACTAACCATTCTGTTTCCCATGTCTCAAGAAACAAAACTTCAAGCATATTGTGGGGAAATCTGTAAGTTAATATTGGGTCAAATAAAGGTATGATTTATTTACCCTAGCCTTTTTCTCTTGCTTTACAAGGTTTATTTTACTTCATTAAAAATCCAAATGGTAACAAATTATCACATTCCAGTGTTTGCTAGATTGTTGTCTTTTCTTTTTAAATGCAAAGTTCATTTATATCATGGGTTTTTTTAATTCAAATCTCCTTTGGATCATGATTGTTTTGTGTCTTTGGTGTTGTTTTGCAATAAACATTCATACTCCACCAGCCTGCCCAATGAGCACAGGTCAAAAGCCATTGAGACATTAAAGGGCTATTGATGCTGCTAAGGACTGCTGGAGTTCCAAAAGCTTTCTTTTTCACAGAGTCTATCCATTTTATTGCTTTGTGTTTAGTGTAGCTTCAGGATGATCGATTAACTGCTCCTGATTCTCCATTCCCACAGGAGAGAGAGGCTTTAATTATTAGTTTTCTTTCATTTTTTCTCTTTTCATTATAAAAAGAAAAAAAAGAAAAATAATGCAAGAAAATTAATAACTCAAATCACCATTCCTTCTCCAGTTGGAACCATATGATGTCTGATTAAGGGACAATAGTGCAGCAATTTATTGTTAATCCCCACACTAAATAGTGTTACCCTGATCTCTGGGGGTCCCGGGAGGAGCGCCCAAACAACCAAACGACAACAACAACACCTTGGGGAAAATTAGCTGGAGCACTCACTAAAGCTAGCGAGAGGCAGGGTAACTTAGCAGGATCTTGCAACCTAGCATCTACGGGGTCAGGTCAGTCAAGCAGTCAGATGGCTTAAAGTAATACAAATGGTGTTTTATTGAATACAGACGAACATTAAAGACACCACAGTCACACAGCTAACTAAAGAATCGGAAATAGAGATTTTTAGAGGGAAATGGGTGATACAACACCTGTCTCGTAGTCCTGGACCTTGAGAGCGACATTGGGGTGCAGGGAAGAAGCTCAGCGCAGTTCGCTGAGGGGAGCTCACTGAACAAAGCAGCAGCAAGGTAGTCTGGAACTCAGGAGCGATCTGAAGAGGGTCTTGGAACTAGAGGTTTTTATAGGGTGAATTGTGACTGCAGGCCATACCTTACTCGGTGAGAACAATGAGTTTTAGGAGCAGGACAAAGCTTTGGAAAGGTCAGGTTTTAGCATGATTGACTTATGGCCGAATTAACAATAGTGTAGCCAGTATGCAAATACGCAGCACTTAGTACAGCTTTGTCAGGTTGCCTGCTTGGGGGAGGGAGCCTTTGTTAGTATTGCGCATATGCAATGAGGTATTTGCCGGAGAGGTCCCTGAAGCGACGAACCGGCTCTGTCTGGCCTGCCAGGGTGGAGAATGGAATGTCCAGCAATTATCGGCCATGCCTGTTTACGTGCTTGCCCGGAGGCCTCGCAAACACGTGGAGCAGGGTGGCAGAGGAAAGCCACATTGTTTGATAGCAAAGTGATATCGAGTGCTATCTGCAGGTAGGCCTGAACCGTAGTAACAATAGGAAGAAATTAAATGGGCTCCATCTGCAAACAGGGAGCTTGTCATATTGCAAGACGACTTTACTGAACTAGGCACATATGTGAGTAAGCACTACAGAAGGATCTTGTGCAGAGGTTCAGGGAGGGATTAATAAATAATAAAGGCACTGATGGATAATATTGTGGAACCCACCAGTTCTACTCCCTGCTACTTTGTCAGGCAGAGGTGCAGCATAAAAGTGTTTAAATCCCAAGCTGTAGTAGTATAGAAAGACATTGGGGATGACAAAGGTGGGCATTAAGATTTTTGGTAGTGAATTGCAAAAAATAATAAAGACTTGGAACAATTACTGAAGAATTCAAGGCAGAAAGTTCAAAGCCAGGTTTATAGCAAAAATAGTGACTGTAGATGTTTTACATAACTTTACAGTAAATGATGAAGACATTGAAAAAATTCAAGATTTCCCATACCTCGGCTCAATGATCAATCAGAATGGAGACTGCAGTCAGAAATCAGAAGAAGATGATCTGGAAGGGCAGCCATGAAAGAACTAGACAGGTTCCTGAAGTGTAAAGATATATCATTGAATACTAAAGTTAGGATTGCCCATGTCATTGTATTTCCAATTTTTATGTATGCTTGTGAAAGCTGGATAGTGAAGAACGCTGATAGGAAGCAAATGCATTCATTTGAAATGTGATGCTAGAGAGGAGTTCTAAGGACACCTTGGACTGCTAAAAAGATAAATGAATGGATCCTAGATCAAATCAAGCCTAACCTTTCCTTAGATTCCAAGATGACTAAACTGAGGCTGTTGTACTTTGGCCATATCATGAGCAGACATGACTCACTAGGAAAAACAATAATGCTTGGTAAGGTAGAAGGCAGCTAGAAAAGAGAAAGACTGCATTACAGATGGATGGACTCAATCAAGGAAGACCCATCCCTGAAATCTGTAATCCGAGCAGGAGACTTGAGAATAGGGTGACTCAGAGATCTCTCATTCATAAGGTTGCTGTTAAGTGAAGGTCAACTTGACAGCAGTTAACAACAGCAATAGTGATTTGCAGAGACAGACTGATGTCATAAGCCGAACAGGCTGATGGGCCATGGTTATGCCTCTCAAAACCTCCATACAGCTAAGGTAAATAGAAGAGCTTAGGAAAGCAGAGGCTAGGGAATGAGTAAACAGAGGAGCCAAGAATGATGGAAATTCTAAGGCAAGATGGTCTGAAGAGAAAATGAGAAGGGAAGATGCCCAGAGGGAAGAGTCTTAGAATGGAAGAAAACCTGGAAATAGAGTGAGCTGAGAAAGGAGACACTGTTAGGAGCTATGGAGATGAATAAGGTTGAAGTTCATATAATGGTTTGAAATAACTGGCTACGTCTTTGGCTGCAGGCCCTAGAATTCTTTTAAAATCCCATCTCATTATATTGGCAGGGAAACAGGGATTTACATACAGCTATAGCTAACTCAATTTGATTTTATTTTTTTTTCAGTGAATGGTATCAAATTAGGTTTCTGGAATGCTCAGGTATTTGATTACCATGAAATGCACTATTCCTACTGTTACATCCCTCTGAAGAGGAAGGATTCAAATTAGTCACACTGTGAATTCTTTGATGGATTTAAATATATGCTTTTATATGCTGGTGTCAGAGAAGGGATAGCAGCAGGGTGTTTTTTTTTAAAAAAAGCACACTCAAATGTTGGAACAGACAAGCAAAACAAAATGGTGTAACAGAAGAATGAACAAAGGAAAGAATGATGAACAGAAGGAGTTGGAAATCTGAATTAGGGGTAGGATGAGAAGGTCAAACTAGACAATAGATCACTTTTTTGCAGGTGTGCTCCCTCAAGTGGTGAAAAAATGTCTGTTTGTTATCTTTCATGACTTTGCTCACATATGTTGCTTTTAGCATGCTTTTTTGTTTGTAACTGGTCACTGAGAGATAAACATGGGCTTTACTTCCAAGTCAAACTGCTGAGCCATACCTCTCTGAAGAAATCACAATGTGTGGGAGGGGGAGGGGTTATTTGTTGTATGCATTCCTATTAACATCTATGGATGACTTTGGGTTAGAATATAGGAAAAAGTTGTCATTGAGAGCTGAGAGATTATTAGGTTGTTAGAAAAATCATTTATCACTGTTTAGCAGGTGAACAGTTGTTCTGGATGTTGAATAATTACCAAAATAAATATATGTTAAATCTTTTGAACATCTGTGTTCTGGTCTGGGTGAATTCCAAGTTTGGTTTATCTCATGCCATGTGCTCTTTCTGAAGTAGGCAAACAAGAATTCAAAGAGGAGAATGGGTCTTCTCTCTACAAATCAGAGAAAGGAACTTAAATATTGGTGAATCCTAGCGATGGGTTCCAAGTTCCCCGTATCTCGCTTCTGGGACTCAGTGGGAGGTCTAAGAGAGCCAGCCTCTCTCAGCAAGTCAGCAACCCTGCGGAGATTGTTCCCAAATACTTCCCAAGAAGTTGTGGCTGGATCCACCAAACCTAGGGCCATTTTTGTTTCATGGTTTAAGCCTCCATAAAGGAGAGTTTTGAATTCCTCAGTGTCAAAGTTGTGCCCATGGGCGGTCAGGGGGACCTTCTCTGCAAGAGTAGCCAGTAGCTGCTTCCGTGCCACGTAAGCCTCAGGGTTTTCTCGAGGTCCCTGTTGCTCCATGACATAGAGTACCCCAGCACTCTGTCCTGGCCAAAGGATTTTTACTATCTCTCTCATCCAGTCATGCGCCTCAAGCCTAACTAGGCTACGAGCTGCCACAGCTGACTCAAGAGTAGGAAGTTCCGAGGGAGACATACAAAGGCGAGCTAACTGAGTTAAGTCCTGACCGTTAGCGGTGGGGTGTGAATGAATGACTGCATTCAGCCACATGATCCCAGTGGACTTGTTTAGGGGACCTAGTTGGTCTGCGATGGCTTTTGCCTCAGTGGCACGCCAGGGGACCCTAGTTTCAGTGATCTGTGTCTCCTGTTCTTCTGCCTGTCTGGAACTGCCTTCTCCAGTGGGGATGGTCCTGTGGGTCATAGACCTGGTCTCTACCGGACGGACTGGGACGTTACAGCCACTCCAGTCCGGGTTAACAGGAGGAGGGGCCAAAGCTTCCTCCAGCAAGGGCTCATCATTATTTTCCTGCACAAATGATGAGAGCAACTCCGGGCACACAGCTGATATTAAAGCCTTCTTAGTTTGGAGCTGACTCTCCAGTGTAGCAATTTGCTTCAGACATGCAGAGTGGCTGACTGCATCATTTTGTTCCTTAACTTGCCCAATCATGAATTTTGTAGAAACACGGGCATGATCCAGCTCAGCCTCTAAGGCATGTGCTTTCTCTTCCCATGTCTGAGCTACCAATGTTAGATCACTCAATTTCTGGGCTGAGGCTTGTGCAACAGACGCAAAAGTTACCTTGTCTGCTCTCAATGCCTCAATCTCGGCTTGAAGCCGGGCAATCTCTTTTTCTTGTTCTGCTATCTTCCCTCGGGTCTCCACTAGGGCATTACTAGCATCTCTGGCCACAGGCCATAAACCCCAAGCTGCCAACGCATCCTTTGTTGGCCCAAATGGGTTTCTGGACTTCCTTGCCAGGGCATACGCTTCACGAACTGCTTCAAAGGGATTTGCCGACTGGAAAACTGAGTCTTTCCAGGGGCACTTGCCTTTACTCAACACCCATCTTTCTAACTTCCCTCGGATCTCTTCCTCACGCATGAGATCCTTTACAGTAACAGGGCTCCCTTTAGCCATCTCAACACTTCTAAATTCACAAATCCACAAACCACAACTAAAGCTCACAAGCTCAACAACAAGGGACCAGGAATCTGGAGGGATGGGGAGGACCACCTAGGTCCCTGGGGGGAATTCGGTAAACGAACTCACTGGAACTTCAGAAGGAGAGAGGGAGGGGAACCAATTCTCCAGCCTGCCCAAACAAACTCTCTCTCATACAAGAGGACAAGGAAACGGTTGGCGAATGGGATGGGAAGGTCACTAAGACCCAGGAGACACCTTTCAGGAGTACTCGCCTGCCTGAAAGGGGGGTGACGAACCCGATGGAACTTACTAAGCTGCTTTGCCGAGCAGCTGGGGAAAAGGATGAAGGATTCAAAAGACAAACCGTTCCTAACTGGTTTTCTGGGTGAGGGGCGCCTTCCTCTACCTCGGGATAAAACCTCTGAACCCTAAGACTAGTTTGAGATTCACCACCCAAACCTAGTCAGCTAGCCAAATTTTTAAGAAGCCAGGATGAACCTGCGCCTCTTTAACAAAAAAAACCCAAGCCAAATCTCAAAGAAGGGGACGAAGGGGGAAGACAGAAAGAGCAGAAGGGAGTTCTGCTTTTTCCTCTAAAGTGCTTTGCGTGTGCCTTGCTGGTTGCTAAAATGTTGAATGTGTGTAGACTGTTCCTTAACGCTATCCACTAACGCCAAGAGCCCAGCCCACGATAGACCCAAGATGGGGAGGTGATTCCCAGGACAAGAGAAAGGAGGGGGAGAGATTCCCACCCGAAAGAATGCTAAGCACACAGAGAACACACACACACAATGTTCCTGCCTAGCTGTGCTCTACCATTGCTCACTGACCGTTCCCTAAGTCAGCACCACCTAATTTGAGGAGGTTCGCGATCCCTTCTCAAAAGAGGGGTACTGGGGCTGCCCGCATTCTCCACCAATCTGTTATCCTGTATTTAGGGGTGCTGGAAAGGACACCCAAATATCCAAATATTAACACAGATGGGAAATTAACTAGAGCACACTTGCTGGCTAGGAGAGGCAGGGCAACCTTAGCGGGGGATTTTTTAGCCCTGAGTTTACAGAGTCAGGTCAATGAGCCATACAATTTACAAAATAAACCAGTTAATGTTTTATTGAAAAGCAACATATAAGACAAACAAACACACCACTAACTAAATAAGAAGTAGGAGAGGGAAATGAATTTTAGGAATAAATATACGACACCTGATCACATAGTCCTGGACAGCTGAAGGAAATGAGTCTTAGTAGATTCCTTGGGGGCTCGCTATACAACTGTCAGCAAAGCGGGATGAAATTCAAAATGCGGCTCACTCAACTATCAGAACTAGGGGTTTTTATAACAGAAATTGTGCCTGAGGTTCATGTCATAAACTTTAAGAACAAAGTTAGCTTTGAAATGCACCAAAAGGCTTAGAAGTGGATCAACATCCGTGGTAGATCAATCAGATGGCCCAAGTGTCAGTTGGTGGGCATCTTATTTATGGACTTTGTTTTTCATGGATGCAAATCTTCACCTTGTGAAGTGAAGGAAGTAGATCCTCAGAACAGCAATCAAGGCTTTAAGTGCCTGCCTGAAATCCTGTCATAAAACGGCTGCAGCCCTGTCTTGTGTCCTGGAGACCATTTCTACAAATGCATACGCCAGGGTGCCATGGAAAGGTCAAATCACCCGATATCACAAAGGGATATCCAGTACCATCAAAGTTTATGCTTAAATCACAGTTACAGAGATCCTTAGGTACATTATCAACAGCCACCTCTATACATAACATATGTCCTTAGTAAAGCAATCAGATTGCCAGCTAGGACAAAGGAATGAGTGTGGATTTATGGACAGGATCCAAATCAGTCCTTTTGCTGACAGAAGAAACACATTAGGAAAACTCAGAGGCAGCAGATTTGTCCTTATTTGTGCACCCTGCGTAGCTCAGGCAACTATGAGGGAAGGCAAAGAGAGCAAGGAGAGTGCCCAATGGCAGCCACACAGAGGTTGTGTAGCAGGTGAATCTCCTCCTCCAAGATCTACTAAAGGACCCCATTGAATCCTGATCCATGGAATTAATTAATTAACAAACTACTACTCATATTGCCCAGGTGACATTGGATAGCATTATGGATTTTGGCATAGCTAACGGTAAAAAAAAAAAAAACATGGGAAGAAATCCAAGTGCTAAAAAACTCACACCTGCTGTCAAGTCTTCTAAACACTGGTTGATTTACTATGAGTTGCTGTTTGGTCCACCATAGTTGTAAGGAACAGCTTCAATGACCATATTGCTGTCCTGGATAGATGAGATGCAAAAATGGTCATCTTATTCTCAAATCTGCAGTTTTAATTACTAAAATTCTTGGGCGCTTTCTCACTGACATCAAAGAAAGCAGGACTGTCCTCAACTTATGCTTATAGTTTTATCAGAAACTAACAAGGTAGAGCCAAGAGTTAGTAGTAATGTTGTGCAACTAATTTGGCTGCTTCCTAAATAATTTAATTGAATTTGGGCTGATTTATATCTGTTCTGGAATGTATTGGATTGTGTCAATTTGGTTATGATGTGGAATGGTACAGTTCAAAGCACTTCAGACCAATCTGGACTTCAAAAATAGGCAGGAAAAGTTAGACAGTGTAGCTATATAAGGAAGATCCCAAGATGTCATAACATGGTGTGAGAAGACAGAACCCGAACTCTGCTCATAGATAGTTCCAATGTACTATCTGGGGCATGAGTCTCACCAGAACTTTGCAGTTATAGTGCTGATGGGAATGGTTATGCAAGGTTGCTGGAGTTATGTATAGTCAATCTTTCCTGATATTTCTTCATTCTGTATTAGTGGGATATTATGAAACAATCGTAGTGAGCAGTTGGACAGTTGTTGATCCTACTGAGTCTTTCTTTAATTTTGCTTTGTCTTGTTGAATAGGCAAACTTAATCTTCTACTTCCACTCTTGTTGATTAGTCTGTTTAATCAGTCTGGTGTGTGTGTTTTAGGTAGCAAAATGTATTCTCCTTATTCCTCCTTGATTGTCCACTGTTGTTGTTGCTGCTGCTACTACTAGAAGACACGCCTGGAAAGTCCTCATAGAAAAGGCACAGCATTTTCTGGGACCATTTTGAAATGGGAGAGGATTCCAGCATTGCTACCTGTCCTCACTGGAAAGAGCACCAGCAGCCTACTGCAACACCTTAAGAGGTAGAAGCAGAAAGAAAAAGGATGAGGGCAAGAATTCTCAGTCCCCCACCCCTACCAGAAGCTTAAACAGGCAACTCTAGAATAGATAGATGAGGAGTATGGAATCAGGAGAAGGACATGCTAGCAGTAGTTCAGATCACCAAGTGTCTTGGAGGAGCAGAGGATCAAATCATCATAAAGATCTCAGTGCTTGGACTAGTAGTAATAAATAATAACACATTCTCTTGTCACTTTCCTACTTCTTGTGCTGTTTTACTGAATTTCACCAGTTGGCTTGCTGGTAGAACAAAGTAAAAGTACCCTCTGACTATATAATATATAAATTTTATTTATTATATATTGTTATATATTATACAGTATATATACCATTGGCATGACATGGATCTCTACGGAAAGCAACTTTAATTTAGATATTTTGCATGGTGAAATAAACCTGTTAATTTCTCTGTAATACTTCTAATTTCTGCCATCAACTGTTGCATTTTTTATTAATTGCTAATGAGTTGTATATTATTTCTATTTCCTCAGTTTAATTTGTATTCACAAATTTAAGACTGAAAAAAGAATGAAAAATTAAAATGATACAAATGCCTCTTTAAAAATGAATACATGCTTTACCCTTTTTGTGATCTCTTGATTGTTGTGATTCTGGCAGAAGTAAAATATAGAAAACATAGAATACTGTCAAACCTTTGCATGATATTTATCAGAAACTTCACATACCATGTACTGTTGGAAGTCACAGATATTGCCAAATACTAAATACCTCTCCTTGCCAATCATCAAAAATAGCCAAATATTAAATAATTTTGCATGCAGCAACTACTGCATACAGTTAGATAACAAACTCCACTCTATATCAGCCTATGTGTTGCCTACAAAAATATTGTCAGATTCCAAATCTTAAGTAGAAAATAGTGAAATAAAACATCACTGCCAGAAAATACATACATATTAAACAGCTGACAAATACTGGAGTATACAAAAGTATGTGAAGAATAATTATCACCAAAATGCGTGAAGAGGAATTGTGGGGAGCAAAGTAGTTTCAGCTCTTATCTTGTGGTAAGGCTGGGCCCCATCCATCCCTTGATCCCATATGTGCCGGTTCTAATGTTTGTTCATGTTCTTTGATTCTTTTGGAACAAGTCCTCTCTTACTCTTAAATTTCCTTTGGGGTCAGAAGACAAATTTTATCTGCTCGATCAGGCAACACTACTCTACATCCCACAGCAATGTTGTTCAGCTTAGTACATGTCAAGAACATCCTGTTAACCCTTTGGGGTGTAATGAATAATGTGCTAGAAGATCGATGCATGCCCCACCATTCATTTCAAGAAGGGCAAATGAATGCAAACAGTGCTCAGGTAGAGTTCTCAATGCACTGCTATGGCAAGCAGGTATCCTAACAGAGATTCTGTAGGGATGGTGAGAAGCCTGTTTCTCACAGGACTGGCAGCTAGGCAGAAGAAGTAAACAGACACTCAAAAGAAAATGGCAAAATATTCCTTAGGATTCTTAGAACCTATATTTCAAGGATCTTCCAGCTTTGCTAACACAGAGGAGCTACAGGTAGAAGCAATCCACAGAAAGTACAGGGTTGTCTGCATTTCTTTTTTTTTCCAAGCCCATGACATTTCAATATGTTTTCACCACATGTCATTCATTTCTGTTCTGTTTCCACATTAACTTGCATTTTTAAAAAAGTCTTCCGAAGAAAAATGTGATAGTGTGTATTTTATACATTTATTTTTCTCTCCAAATAATGTTATATTCTCATAGCTGGCAGTAAGCCCCTCAGACCTCAGTTGGATGTCCTTATGTGTTTATACTCTTGTACTGATCTCTAAATGTATATTTTCTCTCAAAATACTCACTTCAGTCAGTGGCAACTGGCATTTCCCATGTTAGTAGAGCAGTGAATCCATTCCAAGTTTTGAATAATATTAAACGAGCTATCCAAGGTAATGAACCCATTGAGGGGTAGAAGTCAGCCCTGTTAATGACTTCTTTAAAGTCTAGACTAAAACATGAAATGGATCCGCCACCCCACTGACATGGGAACCATGAACTGCCACTAACTTAAATTTGCAATATTTTTAAACGGCTTAATACGTTGTCATAACCACCTAAGTGGCTCCATATGCAAAGCCCTTAATATATCAGCAAACTGTTTGAATGAATACCTCTTTTTGTGCTTTCACAAATAACAATATTTTACAGAAATTCAGGAGGAAATATGCAGATTTATTAATTTTTTTCAAAATCAATATTATTTCTCTTAATTGTTTGTGATTTAACATTCCTTCATGGTAAGGTGAACTTCTCTGAAATCTAAACAGCTATTTTCTAAGTGACTTGTGTATTAATTTCACTGCACAACAAAATCCCAAGAGATCTGTAGCATTTTACAGTGACTTTTCTATTTCTCTCTCCTGGAATTGATTTTTTTTACAGTCTATAAATTCAACTCTTTCCACGGTTAGCCACTTGACTAGACAAACAGCCATATCTGCCATCCACCAAACCAAAGTATTTAGAATTAAACTCATTACCGTTGAGGAAAAAGATGAAGTTAGCTTGCAGTCTTATGCACACTTGCCTAGGAATAAGCCCTATTTGACACAATGAGACTTATTCTCTAAGTAAACATGCATAGAAACATACTCCTTGGTACCTATTCCCATTGAAATCAAAGGATCCTAAGCAAAAATTAAACCCAGTGGAGCTTAAATACCTTTAAACTGTAATTTGCAATGCACAGTGAATTACTGCAATGCACAATACTATATACAAAACTCTACTTCTGCTGCTGTGAGGAGAATAATCTGTTGCACTATGCCAAATCATTTTTTTCCACATGTACAAAGTAACTTACACATGCATGTCTCACTAGAAGAATGCCAGCCATAGTTTTAATTCAATAGAAATTCTCAGTAGGCATATATAGGGTTGTACTGCTAGCTTGCCAGATTTACCTGGCTTAAATTTTGATAATTTGTTTTAAAAAGAATAGTAATTGTGTATTGGACAGCAAAACACCTCTTCCACCTGTCCCACAGACTGGGGAGTGGCAACATTCCATTGATTTACAGACAACCATCACAACTTCTGGAAAATAAAGTTTGAAAATGCAACAGCTTGTCTAAGCTGCCCTGTATGATATTAGTATGCTATGCACTTATAACTTTCATCTAGATTTAATAGGAAGTTTAGCTGCTCAAAATCTGACAAAATTTAGCCACCTCATGCTTATAGAAAGCAGGATCTCTGCAAGCAAATAAGCCCTGAGAGCTGCACATCACACTTGGAAAAACAATGCCATAATGTTTTTATCCTCCAAACATTGTTCCCATTGAGAACATATTATAGACCCACTGTCCAGCAATGCCAAGATCTCAGGGGGAATCCCACTGGAATCCACAGGAACCTAAGAGAAAGGGATCCAAAGCCCCAGCCAGGAGGACTGCTGAATGAAACAGCCAGGAAACAGGTACAGAGATTTCAAATGGGAGGGGGAAAACAAATTCACCACAATGATGGAAAGACTGCACTGACACTGGATGGGGTCATGGTTGATTTAATCATATGTGATAACTTGTTACATCTAGACTCAAAATGGCCAGGACATACCAGCCTAGCCAGTGCTCATATCCAATCTCTTAGCTATGGCTCAATATATAACAGGAGTCAAGTGAGAACTGAAATCTTTCAGTTCCTGCCAAGAATCCTTCACCCACTCTTACCCTTTGGTTGAACCTTCTTCCATGGGCCAACCTGACATGTAAGTGGGAGAAAGGCCATACAACAGCACTGAATGGCTTGAGCTAAAACAGGAGAGACAAGTGGCATTGAACAGCAATTCACATGAATCTTGGCCAAAGTAGCTAGTCCTAGGATGTTACGCCAAAACACAGGTGCCACAAAGGCCACCCTGCAATGCCAAATACCTCCTTGAAAAAGTGGGGAATTAATTAGCTCAAAATCAGGAGGCTACGAGAGGGGGGCAACTTAGCGAGATCTTTCCTACCAGCGTTTACGGGCACACGCAGGAAAAGGACCAGCTAGAGATTCAGAAGTAAGCTAAAATTGTGTTTTATTGAGGGGAACTCACTCATGCATGCACACAAGATACACACAGTCACACAAGAGCTAGCTGAAAGAGAAAAGGAAGAAAAATTGTAGAGAGACTGAGGGGTTTGGGGGGATTTATAATTGCCAGTCCAGAAGAGTAGTGAAGAGCAGAAATGTGTTTTGGCTTAGGTAGGACCTAAGGACAGTTCTCATTCAGGAGCCAGACGGACAGAGTGATGGGTAGACCTTTGAGAGACTACACTGGGCATCCTGAAATCAGGGGTATTTGTACCCTGAAAATAGCCTGTTGAAGGGCTCAGTGCTTGATTGATAAAGACATGATGGGTGTTGTAATAACTGTCTATTGTGGATGCTGTGAGGAAAGAGGAAAGAATCCAGGTGTATAAGGGATGGATATCTGTCAATCAGTGTCCTGGTGGGCTCACTGGAAAATTCCTGCTTCTATTTAAGCTTATTATCTACAGGAATGGTGTATTTGCCAGACAAATGACTCAGTCTTACCTGGAGGAAGATTTGAGTTGACCTATCCTTCTCACATCTACAGTCAAATTCTTTCTCTCACTTGGGTTGACCTCTCTGTCACCTCTCAGGCTTGAATTTAATATCAAAGCCAATAAAATGTGTTGCCAATTACATATGACACGAATTAGGCATGGTGCCCATCCAAACCATACTAACATCAGGGATCCCCAAAGCGAGACCTTACAAAAGACAAAAATTAACAGTACAACAATATCTATAGAGCTACATGTTTCCCTTCTCTGAATTAAAGGCTGGATCATGTCCTATATTTACATTTTTACATTTCATTATATGCAGATGACTACTATACAATGGCTCCATTGACTTCAATTTGTTCACAACAGCACAGTATCCATCCAGTCTTTTACAAAATGGAAGTGAAAGAAATTTGAACACAGAGACAGTTGCCAGGTGTCTGTACTTACAAAGTTGTCACTATATTGGTTCCTTTCTGTGATTGCTTCAGTTTTTATAAAAGGTCATTCTCTATCACTATGACAGTTACATTTTGCAAGAAAAAAAATCTGTTTGGCAAAAAAAAATTGAAATTTTGGAACAAACAATACTTTTAAGCTTGGGTAAAAAAAATCTTGTTCAAGACAGAAGTAACAAAAGCCATTTTACGAGGCTGCCGACACCTAGAATTTTGTACTTTGCAAATGCAATATAAGCTCTTTTGCCCTCCAAAAGTATCTCTTGTTTATTTGGATTCATTATACACAGAGAAATATTATTTGTAAAAAATGTTCACAAAAGTTCTTCACCACCAAGCAATGTATACCAGCATTTGTCAAATCTTCTACCTTCAAAGAGTCCTGTTTCTACACCAACCTCATTACAAAGGAACCTTTGCACAATCCAGGTTTTTCTGAAAGGTGCTGTAGGGCACATGCTTAGACAGTGCAGGGTACTGGCTACTTTAGGACCATCTGTGGGCCTCAGTCTCATCCTCGGAGACCAAAAGACACTCCTCTGTATCTGTGCATTGCAGGGTAGTAGACGGCATCTCCTATCCAAGACAAGAGCTGGTCATATTATTTTGGAATCTAGGTAGGACTGCAGGACTAACCCAGGCCCTGAGATTTTGCACCAAAACCTGAGATCCAAAGACAATCCCTGGTGATTGCACAGGGATGTGTGCCTCAGTGTTGTTACAAAGGACAGCCTGTGATATCATGGGCTTGTATTGGGAAATATTGTTTAATGTAATAGTTGCTGTTGGGAGGCGGGACAGAATGTAATGTTGGAATGAACGCTGACTGGTGGAATGTTTGAACAGATTTGCATAAGGCTGATGAATGACAGTTGGCAAATGGCAATAGGACAGTTGGTACTTTGAGTTTAGTTAGATGGTTGGGATTACTAAGGGGTATGGATGACCTGTGTGGAAGATTTATGATTAAGAGTCAGTCAGGTATAGAAATCAATAAATGCTTTTAAGGGTCTGAGTCAGCTAAAGCAGAGTGTGAGAGAAAATGTGTGGTGTTTTAAATGTAAGGAATAATTATTCTGTCTTGTTATGTTTAATTTATGTAAACAGAGAATCGTGTTTTGTTTTGTTTTTGTGCACTTTTGGTCTCCAGGAATGTTATCTATGGCCATTTCCACACGGGCTAATAGAAACGGTGCAAAGCGTCCTCCAGGGAGGACGTCTGCACCTGGGAGCAGACTGGGTCAGACCTACTTAATGTAGATCCGCACCTCAGCCTGCTCTGGAATGACCGCAAGTGGTGGTCAAGCGTGCTTTTGAAAGACCACTTAAAACAGGTCTTTCAAAAGCATGGAACATGCCATTCCGTGCCTGCTCTCTGGTGCAGATTTGGAGCTCGCACCAGTGCGAGCCTGCGATCTGCTGGGGGCGGGCTTTAGGCCAGCGAACTTCAGAGACCCCCGACCAACCAGAAGCCACCATTTTTGTCCCTGGAGCAGTGCAGAGCGATGAGCACGCACTGTTCCAGCACAGCGTGGACCAGACCGGGGAGCCAAGAAGTCCGGTAAGTAGTGGCGTGGGGCGATTCCCTCGCCCTGTGCGGAAAAGGCCATATCAAAGGCTGGGTTTAGACAAGGTGTCCATGGTGGCAGCATTAAATAAAAAAAAGTTGGTGTCCATTGGGGATAGAAGTTGTGTAAATCCTCATATGAACCCTGAGGATGTTCAGACAGTCCCCACAATTGGTGTCACACAAGGGGGACAGGACAAAGTCCATGCACTAGTGGCAAAGGTGTGGATCAGGGAAAGCCTTCATCTTGATAACTGCAACACCTTAGAAGTCTTCAAGTTTGGTCATTTAAGAAGTAGAAACCCCAGATTTGACTGCCGTGGTGGGATTTCCTGAGAGGACCCCCCCCCCAAATTTGGTGGTATAAGTATTGGAAAACTCCACACAGCCCCTTTAAATGCTATCAAGCATGGTATTTTAAGCATCAATTACAGTTGCACAGAGTATGCCACTGAAATAAAAACACCAGGGCAAGCAAATAAATAAAATACATGTGCATACACATTTCTAGAGATTAGTTTCACTCTGAGTTTGTTTCCTCTAACTCTGAGGAAGGGAGAAGGGGGCAAGTCCTAAAAACCATGAGCTATATCTGAGGCAGAAAAATCTCTAGAGCACCTCTTACCCTCTCTGGCAATAAAATATCTTGGCTGAGATCCTGCATTATCATTGTAATAATGACAGAGTTTGATCATCATAGTTAAAACTGATATTACCCTTCCTTCAAAGCCAAAAATACTACTTTCACAGCCTGGCAGCACCCCAACCAAAGTATTTCTGAGGCTCAGGAGATCAGAGTACTAGGAAATGACATCCATAATGCTCTCTTGATCGGAGGTGCCTTGAGAACAGGGAGAGGAAGTGAGACCTTCAGCCCCTGCAACAACTGCTTGTACAAAGGCACTCCATGACTGGAAGAGGACTATGAACTTCATTTCCCAGTGCTTTGATCTCCATCACCTCAGAAATGCTTTAGTCAGGGCACTGCCAGGCTGAGAAGGTAGGTTTTGGGGGACACATTTGGTCCTTCATGACTGTAAATGTGAATTCCTGCAGTTAGGAAATCATAGAAGCCAACATGGTGTTGTGATTTGAACATTGGACTACAACCCTGGAGACCAGGATTCAATTCCCTGCTTCTCCATGGAAGCCCACTTGGTGACCTTGGGCACATCACACACTCTCAGCCCCAGAAAACTCTGTGACATGTTTGCTTTAGGGTTGCCAGAAGTCAGAAATGACTTGAAGGCACACAAATAACAAGGAAATTGTAAGTCCAGTTTACAATATAGTAAATGCCAGCTATAATATTCAAAATATAATGTTCTGTTTGCTGCACTTTAATGACACCACAAGCAGATTTAAAAGCAGCTTCATACTTCATAATGATAGCATTGAAGCCAAGTTTCTTTTCAGGTAGGATTGTCTACTACTGTTTAGATCTTCTCCAAGAGGACCCCCTCATGAACCTTCATGGAACCAATGGTGTTCTTCATAAAGATGGATGTACAATTTGAAAACCATGACCTGTACATGGTGGTCCAGTTAAAACTAGACACAGATTAATACCACAACTTAGTTGTGAAAACAAAGGCCACCACAAAAACAAAATGCAGCTTTTAATTTTTTTTTCTTCTACCTAAGGATTGATTTTTTTTCCCAAGCAGGCAGAGCACTACTCCATAAAAGGTAAGTCTCTAAGTGAGAGAATTTCTTGAAGAGCAAGAAGAAGGCTTCACCATGACAGATGGGTCTGGTGAGTACTTTTGTGGAATAATAAAAATAAATATGTCAGCTTGTCATTAAAAGAAATAGGTTGTCATTCTTTTTTATTAGTGCTGCCTGTGACCTAGGGTTACCTAGTCTGTATAAATAGGCTTGACAGATATCTTGATTCTTTTTTTCTTTCTTGAGCAAGAAAACATTTCTATTTCAAAGTGTTGCCTCATTTATAATATATGGGAGTGTTAAGATTTGTTTTTCTATTGTTCTATTGTTTTAGATAGCATATAAAGCAAGCAGAGTATTTGTGATAAAAGTCTGTTATATCTGTAATAATGAAAAAGAACATTTGTCTGTCTTGGCAGCCAAAGCCATTGGGCATCAAAATTTTACAGAGTGTTTTAGGTCATTGTACAAGTTGCAGTGCCCAGTTTCAAGTCAAAATTCTAAATGCAGACTCACTAGAAACAAAATGGGGGTTAGCCATAACTCCTTCGAAAATAGTGGCCGATGGCTCAAGATCAGACAAAATGTTCCATTTGCTGTTGAAGTTATAATATCCAATTTGAAGTCAAAATTCAAAATCCAAGCAGACAACTAAAAAGTTATAAGTTAAAATATTAGTCAGGGGCTTCCTAGAAGCAAAAGAGGGAGCTGTCTTATTTCATTGGGAAATAATATTTTAAAGAGTTGGAAAACAGGGGTAGGTTCACTGAAGCACTGCTACTAAGACTCCTGGATTAGGGAGGAAAAGACACAAAAACAGGAAAGAGCTAGGGCACTACTGCTAAGTTGTATGTATGTTTTAAAAAAAGAAGGGAAATAGGAAAGGATTCCCTGAAGTACTGCTGGTAAGATTATGCAGGTAAAAAGTAGGGAAATGGGAAAACAGCAGATCCTATGAACAGCTTTGAGGATAAAAGGTACAGACCTGGGAAGCAACCAGTACACTTCAGTTGTATAGAATGTACCCTTCAGTTGTATAGCACAGTAACTTAACCCTCCACAACTGCAGATTTTGTATCCACAGATTCAACCAACCTTGGCTTGAAAATATTTTTTAAAAAATTCCAAAAAGCAATCTGTGATTTTTTTTTATTTTTTTTTATTTATTTTTTTTGCCATTTTGTATAAGGGACACCATTTTACTACACCATTGTACATAACAGGACTTGAGCATCCACAAATTTTGGTATCCATGGGGGGGTCCTTGAATCAAACTCTAGTGGATACCAAGGTTCTATTGTAACATGGGAGCTGGAATGATAGCTACAATTACCTTTAAATGTAAGATTCCAAGCTCTGAAATAAATGGTCCATGAGATGTTGAACCTTAACCTAAATGCTGGGTTTGCTTCTACATATCCCCAATCTTTTTGTAGGTGTCTCTGCTTATTTGTTGAGCAGAATACATATCCTCTGATTGCCCTGATTTCTTTCCAGTCTTCTAGAAACTCTTATCTACTTTTCTGCCTTTCTTGTGCCTTCTCTTACTACCCTTCCAACTGCTTTCACATTGACTCTTCCAGAGCCTTCCTGACTCTTCCATCAGCCTGACCCTCCAGAACTGTGCTTTCTAAGGTCTGCTCGGGCCCACCTATAGGATCTCCATTAAATTTTAACCTCACCTCTGATCCCAAATTCAGTAGTAATAATCCACTAGTGTGCTTTCGCCCTGTGGCTCATATTGGCAGCAGCTGAACCTGTAGAGTTCCAGTAGAAATTCAGTGGACTGGGCATTCACAGAAATTAGCATATTTTTTCCTGCAGCAAGATTTCCTTACAAATGTGTGCCTGAGCAATCAGACTTATAAATTAACCCCTGTCCCTCCCTTTGAATTACCAATCAAGAAAACAAAGCATGCTAGGGTGCCAGGGGTAAGAGCTTGGAGTGTGTGGAGGTGTGTGTGTGAAGGGGGCGTGGCCACTGCATGGGGCATGCCTGTGTTGTGTGAGGGCATGGCCAGGGCATGCAGGAGCATGGCTATGAGCTGGGATGCCCCAAACACTTTGCCACCTGGGCGAAGTCACCCTTGCCCCCTTGTTCTTAAGCAATTGTAGGGTGCAAAATACAGAGATGAAAGAAAGCATGTGCTGGAATAACAGAAATCTTTCACCACTCAAACACCACTTCTAAATACATGCTAAGCATATTTTCTCATTTGATCCATAGTGAGTTGGATTCAGAGAAGGAAAAGACTCAGCTCCCTTCCATTCTTTCCCACTTCCCTGTAGCTACCCCCAAAAAGCCTCTCTAGAAAGTGGACAGGATTACAGAATAGTATGATACAGAAAGCAGGGGGCTGCTGAAGGAAAAGCAGATGAGAAACTTTCCTTCCACATGTTTTCTTACATTAATTTTATTTAGGATGCAGGGGTCATTTTTGACATCATAAACCTCTTGTGCTGAACTTTAAAAGATGGGGAGGATCTGTAGTTTTCATTTGGTACAATGGTGCAATGAAATGTGCTCATTTCAAAGCCCTTCTTTTACAGAAAAATCATTTGTATACTTAATCTAGATAAAACTGGAAAGGGGTAATGTGTGTGTATGTTTGTGCATATGTGTTCACATGCACTTGCATCTTTTCTGTTCTGATGGTCATTCATAACTGCACTGCACTACATTTTTACTGACCACAGCATACCTCTGATCCAAAGACAGATCCTCTGCTGTTAGGAAGATATGGTATTCACTTTCCAGGATGGAAACAATAGAGAAGGGCAGGAGACTGAGAATCAGGATGAAGCCCCTCTAATAAAAGTCCTGAAATGTGTTTATTTTTGGACACCGTCCATCTCTTAACCCTGGTGCTCCTGTCCCTGATGAGCACACCGTGTGAAAAGGCACAATGCAAGCTCTCAGACGGCGCCAGTACCATCTAGTGTGTGAGAAGAAGGTAGATTTTGATGCCTGATTGACCTGAACTCCTTCCAAGTAGTTTGCTAAATTCCCACCGGTTGAGAAACTGCAAACCTAGAAGTGCAGTAGATGGAAACCAGAGGTTACGATAATTGTACCAAAGCCTGCTGAGATTTTCTTAACCACTTCCAGTAAAAGGAAAATGTCCCCTAGTAACAGGAGCAAGTCCCACAAGAAGGACGGAAACACTATGTTCACTCATATATGAATAACACTTATTTTATCACATGGAGTTATGGATCCAGGTGCCCTAATGGAAATGTGAAAGGGAAGCCAGGAAGGAGGAAGCAAACAGAAAACCAATTTTTCATTAAAAAGTAGCAAACTTCATTGGGTATTTGTAAAATGTTGGTTTCACGTTGGCATGAAAAATACTGATTTGGTGAATGATGGCATCACAACTGCTATATAAATTAGGCCTCAGGGGGGCAGCCCCCACCCCATCTCAGCTATTGCTCACAAGAATATTGTTTTATGAACATACACCTTTATTTTGTTGCTAGGGGAACAAATGCAGCCTTTTATCTTTAGCTAACACATATAAATACAAGAAATGTTCAAATTGCTCAGAACCACTTTCAGAGGTAGAATCCCAAGTCTTATAGACTTCCTGGTATAAAAGTGAAAGAGTCTTTAATTCTCTAAGGTATTTTAACCAACCACTCAAACTCCACTACCACCACCACCACAGTTTTTCATGGAAGAAAAACATTCTTCTTTCATTTGCTAACTAGCAGAACCACTATAGTCATCCCTTACTTTCAAAATATTTGTCCTTCAGAAAGGTAGTATATTTTTCTTCTCCAGAAGGTAACAGTTGATTGTTTACCAGTACATATTATCTCTAAATATTTCAAGACTGACTTATTTTGTGAATTCTCCTTCCTTCCTTCCTTCCTTTCTCTCTCTCTCCCTTCTTTCTTCTTTGCCCTCTTCTTAACTAATCTTCTGCTTTTCCCTAAGGTAATGTCTTCTGTCAGATAGTGCTATCCTTGAAAGGAGACTTGTCTTAACAAAACTGTTGGTCTTGATAATAATTTGCTGATGCCTAGGAAGAACCATTGGCCTGAACTTGCCACTGACTTAAAATGGGTAGAAAGAAATGTTACATGAGCTATGAAATATACTACTTAGGATGAAGTGATTAGTAATATCATAACCAGGCTTTCAGAAGTCTATCCCTGTTACAATGCCACCGGCACTCCACACTTCTTAACGATATTCCTCTGTGAATAACAGCATCATGGACACAGCTTCAGTGGTTCCTATCCAATCAGCATTAACCTTGAAAGAATGTCACCTTTGACATTAAAATCCCCATGCTGAGAGCAGGGCTCTGTCATTGCTAACTCCTGGAAACTAAGCAGGAGAAACAACAAAAGGCTTAAACAAAAGCTTGATGCTGCAACAAGATACATCAATAGGATGGGCTTCTTACTCTCTGTATTCTTTTTGATAGTGTCTCTGGGGTTATGTCCAGCCACTTCCATGTAAATATATATGTGATACAACAGATCTCATGCAAATTGCTTGCATATGCATGTGTATACAGAGCCAAGCAAACTATTAGACTCAAAGAGGAATTTTCCTCAAGAGGAAGACCTGGGATGTCTCAGGAAACGGTAGCCAATAGTTGTATAATTTATTCTTATTTTCAGGACTATCAGAAGTGGAGGAGGAATTTGAGGGATTTTTTTTTCCTTGTGTGCCAAATCAATTGGCTATAGGTACTATGCTGAGGTGGCCAACCTGACTGCTACTCTGTCTCAGGCAGTAAGATAACCTGGTCAACTCTGCATGTACAGTTTTATGTTGTTGTTATTGTTGTTGTTTATTTATATAGTACCTCAAGGTGTAAAACTCTTGCCAGAATGGCAGAAGCAGAGGGGATAGCCCCAAGGAGCTTGAAATCAAAATCTCATTGATGAGAGAAACAACAGATGATGGGGATGATAAGAAGGGAGGATGAGGCAAAAATAACAGCCAGGAAAGGATGTGAGCAAGTGGAAGTACGTGTATTTAAATCTGCTGGTTTCCATTGGGGATTGCAGTAAAGGTATGAAGCCAAAGGCTTTACAGAAAGGCTGGGTAGTATTTATTTGTTTATTGGATTTTTATAGTAATATGATAAGGCTCAAGGGGGCTCAGAATGCTATTAAATAAAAGAAGAATGGAGCTAAAATACAAAACAAGCTCAATCATTATAATAGTTTTGAATTAAAAACTTAATTTAAAAGAATTTAAAATACATGTTCCCAAAGAAAACGATAGTATCTAGTTGGTAACAAAACATGTCCTCAGTAATTAGTCCGCTGCCAAAGGCCTGTCTAATTTTTTAGAATAATTTGACCTTCCAGTGAAAGAATAACACAGAAGGAGCCAGACTGGTGCTTCTGTTGCTTTGGAGCAATGAATCCACATTGGGTTTCACAGGAGTTACTCTGGCTTTTAATAGGGGACTTTTACAGGAGCGAGCCAAAGTGCTGAACCTTATTCCCAACATAGGTTCAGCACCTTAGATAGCTCCCATAAAATCCATAGCAATTCCTGCAAATCCCACATGGACTCACTGGCCTGAAGCAGAAATGGAACTGGATGCCTCTGAGGCAAGTCTGTCCTCTCCTGGTAGAGAGTTCTAGAGCCTGTGAATAGCCACAAAGAATATTTAGCTATTAAGAGTACTAGCCATGATAGCTTTCTCTTCCAAGAATTAGTCTAATCACCATTAAAGATGCTGGAGGCCAGCATTACATCTTGCAATAATATATGTCATAATGTGCATCATTTGACTATATATTATACGAATATGTAGTTCCTCTTATCTGTCCTGAATCTTCTACGATTGAGCTTTATCAGATCTCCTTGGTTATGAATATAAAGAAAGAAAGGAAAAAAGCTGTTCATATTCTCTATAATATGAATAATTTTATGCACTTCTATGATGCCCAGTTTTTACTCGCCAATTTTCTAAACTAAGAAGTCCCAGATGGAGGGTCGCTCCAGTCCTGTAATAATTTTGGTTGTCCTTTTCTATACATTGTCACATGCTGCAATATTATTTTTGAGCTGTAGTGCTGTATAAACTTTTACAGGTGTGGTCACACCAAAGATCTGTATAAGTATTACTGTAGTGGAAGTTTTTCCAATCCCTTCCATGATATATCAATCTGTGATATGGCTTTTTTCCATTTATAGCTGTGCTGTTTGTGGAGCAGTTAATGTTTCTATTGCCCTCATGCCCTGCTGTGGGCTTTCCATTAACATCCAATTGGCAACTCATGGAACAGAATGCCAGATTAGATGGATGGATCCAGCAAAGCTCTTCTTATATACTTTGGTTCTTATGCTCATTAGAGATTAAACTACTTTGGTCACATAGGCACATTTTTCAAGTAAACATGCTCAGATGGGATTGCACTGCACCTATTTATTTTCAAGTAGTATTTGTACATCATTTATTAGTTCTTGGGATGATAGATTTATTTATATAAATACATAAATGTATTACCCGATAAAACAAGGAGTGCTCTGAAATAGTGGCCCTTTTTTTTTAAGCCAGTTCTTGGGCTATCCCCCATCAACACTGCTATCTTACCTGAAATGAGTTTCAATTTACTGACCCTCATCCATCTCATTATTGCTTTCAAGTAATCGTTCTGGGATTCCTCTGCTTCACTAGGATTGGAGAACAGAGACAGATATAACTGAACACTGTTAGCATACTAAAGAGGATCCTCCCGGAAATGCAGCCTGAAACCCTTATCACAAAAATTCAGCAGTGTGTTATTAGCCACTTTATTTGTTTATTTTCAATGTATGCCCCACCTTACTGCATATTTACCTGCCTTACAGTTTACATAAAGTAGTGAAATAATATCACAAGAGAATCACACCAGCAGTTCATGGTGGTAGTGATGATAGTATTAGTACTAGTAGCAGCACCACCACCACCAGTAGCAGCAGTATTAAAAACATTAACAGTAGATCAAAATTACTAATGTTTCTGCTCAACTATGTTCCATATATTATGCTAAACACTTGCGCTGCAATCCTGTGTCATCAGCTGCAGCGACATAACTCTGATGACAGAGCTATGTTGCTGACATGACAACATAACCATGTTAGAAAATTGCGCGGGACATCACACAAGATGTCTCCTTGCACAATTCCCTTGTGTCCATTGCACACAAGGGAATTGCAAAAGGTGGGAAGATTTTTCTATCTCTGTGCACAGCACCAATGACTCTCTATTGTTCTCTGTTCTGGATTACTGGTGTCCCATGGCTTTGTTGAAGGCCATTGCCCCCCTTTTACTGTCACATGGGCAGCCGATCCCACAAAATGACACACTGTTACACATCACAGCAGTCACAAACAGCCATGTTGCTTGCTGTGCTTGTGCAATGGCTCAATACATTGTCTTCCTCTGAGGCTGAGAGAGTGTGACTTGTCTGAGCCATGGCCAAGCAGGGATTTGAACCCTGGTCCTAGTCCAGCACTCAAAGCATTACAGCAACCTGTCTGTCTGTGTGAGTAGAGTGATGATAGATAGATAGATAGATAGATAGATAGATAGATAGATAGATAGATAGATAGATGATCAAAGGGATGTTCTACTTCTATATCATACAAAGATCATGCACACCAACAGTCTTTGCCACCCCCACTCTCACTACACATTGCCATTCAAGTGTGGCTCTGATGTCTCACACAAAGTAGACTCTACTTTAGAAAGTCCAAAAAAAGTCCTCAAATCAGCCAGGGTTGTCAAAATACAGCCTAAACAGGTCATCATACAACAGGGAAGGCACTGGTGAGCTAAACTGCTACAGAAAGTTACTGTTAAAGTAGAAATAGGGATGGCCAAACTTGCTCCCTATCTTACATGCCTGTTCTTTGCACAACACATTAAACACCTATATCCAGATCCATGAAGCTTAGAACAGAGAGACTTAAAAGCAGAAAGACTGCAGTGAATCCATGGATGTAATAGGTATGTCCATAAAAATAAGGAACCTCTGAGGCAGATGGGAAAATAACACATTTTTCCCCTATAGATCCTGACAGTCTCCATTTTTCTAATTCACATGACTTTAAAATTCATGAAGAAGTTTCTGCTTCCTGTCAAATGGCCTTGGCAACTTCTAGTCATTGATTCTGATCTGTAATAAAGCTGTATAAAGTTCATTAGATATTCATATGATAGTGAGAACGGTTTTTGGTGGCAAAGGAGCACTGACAACTCACAGACAGCAGCCACTGATCAGACGAACCGTATTGGTATGCACTTATAAAATTACTTATTCATAATACAGGCATGGAATACAATGAAAAATAAGGTACATTATGTTAGAAAGCATTTTATTGTCTCCTTCTGTATCTCATTTTATGCCTAAACTCGTAAATGGATTTCTTTCTAATGACATAGCCGTGTTATTATCAAAGTGCATATTGTACTGCCCAAGATGAAAGCAGTGTGTTTGGAAATCCAATTACAAATTCTTTCAATCAAAAAAAAAAACCTACTGTCAAAGCATTTGAGCATTCCTTTAACCCAAAAGGATCAAAATTACAGGTAAAACGTGAGTTTAATGTGGAGTTTCCTCCCCCCACTTCAATTCAATCGTTAATTCCATTTGAAAAACAGATAAGGACCATTGCCAGCTGATTCCCAGCATGGCATTAAACTTCAACACTGGGAAATTCTGTCTGCATTTTACGTATGATGCCCCTGAATTGACATTGTTAACACCAGCTAGCTTTTTTCAAATTAAAACAGATAACTTGTCACTCTGTCTCATGTGGTCTGTATTTTGTATTGTTAAAGAAAGGAAAACAGTTTAATAAATTCCCCCCATTCCAATGCAATGGTATAATAAAATCATTACTGAAAACAATTCATTTGTACAATACATTTGTGATGCTGCCAGTAGTTCCCAACAGTTACTTGTTTGTGTGGATTTTCTAACAATGATAAGACAGCCATTACTATCTGTTTTTGACACCTCCCACAACACCTTGAACATAATCCATGTCTGCACTGGAGCCTTAAGGCAGGGGCTTGAAATATGGAACCACCTACCAATAAGTAACTTGCCTCTTTCATCACTACTGCAGGGAATAACTGCATTGCTTCACAATTACTGCCTGATGGGAATAATATCACCACTCCTATTGTACTGTAACTGTAACTTTTAGCTGGTATTAGAGTTATATGGGTGGGGTACCATTCAGTGGCAAAGAACTCAACCAGAACAGAGGCTTCTTCAACCAGAGGACTCAATAGTCTTGTAATGTTCCCTTATGTTCTGGTGTTGGTATGACAATAAAATGGCTGGAAAGAGGGAATGTTTTGTACCACACAATATCTGGTAACATTTAGATGTTTTCAAGTAACCAAGAAACAACTATTTTAGTTGTATGTGAGAAAAGGGAAATAAATCATTACTTTTAAGTATAGCAGTACCTCACTACTTTGCAGGACTTGTGATTAATTATTTTTAGTAACTTCCCAAGCTCTGCACTTAGCAGAAGTAGCTGTCCTTGGAATCTATACATGAGTCACTGACCTGATCTTTCCCTTCTCCTAGGCCCTTTCCGCATGTGGGAAAGGAACCGCACAAAAACGGGACTCACCGGACTTCTTCAGCGTCCGGGCGAGTCCGTCAGGATGAGGAGCAGTGCGAGCTCGTCTATCCGCACTGCTCCAGCATCCAAAATGGCGGCTTCCGGCTGGTGGAGGCTCTCCACCAACCAGAGAAGCTCGCCAGCCTAAAGTCCACCACCAGCAGATCTACAGGCACGCACTAGTGCACGCCTGCAAATCTGCACCAGAGCGCAGCGATGGAGCTACACGGGGTTGCATGTTCCGTGCTTTTTAAAAACCTCTTAAAACTGCGCAACCAGTTCCGGTAGCTCCAGAGCGGACTGAGGTGCGGAACTACGAAAGTAGTCTTCCCCAGTCCAGTCCACTGTGCAGAAGACCTCCGTTAGAGGTCGCTCTGCACTGTTTTAATAGGCCGGTGTGGAAAGGGCCCTAGTCAGGATGAATAAGTTGAACCTCAGGGCCTTTCCACGTTACACTGTTAAAGTGATGTTATTACACTTTCAACATCCTGTGGAATTTTGGGATTTGTAGTTTACTGAGGCCAAAGAGCTCTTTGCCTGAGAATTCTAAATGCCCCTCCCTAAACTGCAAATCCCAGGATTCCATAGGATGCTGACAGTGGAATAACAACACTTTAACAATGTAGGGCGGAAAGGCCCTCAGTCTAGAGTTGCTGTTGATGAACACTGTACAACCCAGTTAAAGAGCATCTTTCACAATGGCACTTCTCAGGTCCCTTGTGTAGTAGACCTGTACTGCTTTGCATACAGTCTCCATCCTTCCCCTCACTCCCAAGCTAAACTAGCTATTCACTAACAGATATGGGGATAGGGACCTAAGCACTGAGCAGACCCAGATACCAGTCCTGTACCAGCATGTACACACACTCACAAGACTTAATAATGTCATCCTCTGGTCTTGTTCTTGTATGGTATAGACCATCTTTTGCCATGAATGCCCATACAGGAGGCCAGTTGCTGCGGGAGAGAATAAGCAGACATAAATCTGCTTCAAAAATGTCAATATTCCAGTTGGAGAGCTGGCCTTAAAATCAGGGCTTGACCAAAGGAATTTCAGAGGGTAGTGGCAATATTAGAACACTGAACTAGAATACATGAAGAGTTTTAGTTCTATTATCTGTATCTTGAATTGAGAGTATGGCTGTCACCGTCTACAATTTCTGCGCTTCTTTTCCCTCTGACCTTGGTATTCTGCCTCAACTCTGTGTGTTTGTGTGTATGTGTACACCTGTAACAGAGGCACACACTTCCTGCATGTGATGAAGTTCTCCCTAACCCACATAAGTTTATGCCATTATACTTCTCTCAAAAGGGTTATTAACCCTACAAATGGGTATTTATTACATTCTTAGACTAAATTTTCTACAGTCTGCTTCTGAACATGCCAGCACCATCAGTAGCTTATAGTGCCTTTAGTGCATGCTTTGGTTGGTGTCTTTCCATAAGTCCAGAGTCATCTACATCCTAGTAATATTCTGACAAGATTATTGAAATGTGTAACATATATAGAGTTACCTTCTACCTTACCTTTAGAGTTGTGCTTCAATCATGCCACAATTGAAAGATGTTCACTGTCTGTGAGTTTGGCCATTTCCACATTACACTGTTATAATGCTATTATTCCACTTTCAACATCCAGTGGAATTCTGAGGTTTGTAGCCTCTGAGGTTTGTAGCCAAAGAGCCTTCTGGTTGAGAATTGTAAATGCCCCTCCCTAAACTGCAAACTGCAGAATTCCATAGGATGTTGAAAGTGGAATAATAACACTGTAACAGTGTAGTGCAGAAATGGCCTTTGTTTCTGGGCTAAATTCAGTGATCTAAATCCAATTGCTTCTCTCAGCTAGAGCAGTTCTATTGAATCAACTGCTGAATGGTAAGCCAACTCTTATGTAAATCCAGTTGATTCAGTGGATTTCCTCTAGATGGAACTGTAATCTGAATTTAGGCCACACTGATGGTCTTGGCCTACAAAAAGTTAAAAGGTCTCAGACTATGGTATCTTTAGTGGTTCTCCTATTTTAATAGATCGGGTGCTATTTCAGGATTCTAAGTCATCAGACCACTTGACTTTTAATCTGATGTTTTACATGTTATTATCTTGTTGCTGTTTTTGTTATTACAAATAATTCCTTAATTGCCATGAGAGTTACACAAAAGGTGGGATTTATAGGACTGTATCAAAGACAGATTACCTGCATAGGCAAGAGCAGAAATCCACTTGTCTGAAATGAGTAATCTTCCCTTCCTATTGCATCTTTTTTTATCACCCACAGGCCTGCTCAAGACTAGAAGACTCTATAGAGTCATTTTTGGTAGGTCCAAGGTGCTGGGAAAATTCCAGCATTCTCTCTCCCCCACATCTTGTTGTTAGAACAAGTGGGAATAGCTAGCTTAGGGCTACCTTTCTCTTTTGCATGCCAAAGCTCCACCATTTGCCTTTCTCTGCCCTTTATTGCATGATCATAAATGCCTTTAGTTCTCAGGTGATCAGATCGTGTGACCCAGGACTGTGCTTAGGTCATCGGTCTTATAAAGTTAAGACCCCTCCTTGCTCTCTCTCTCTCATTCTTCTTTGTTTCTCATGGCTGCTTCCTTCTGAACTCTTAGCATGCTTCAGAGCTACCATCAGGCAGGATGGTGAGTTAAAACCAAAGATTCTTCTATTCACTAGTTAGGCAGGTAGCAGGCTTTCAATACAGATGTAAATGAAGAAGCCATTAGTGAAGTATTTTAAGTCTTTTATTCAAAGCTGCCTGCGCTTCTGTTTATTGCATCAGTCTGAAGCCACAAGTCATTAGACAAGCTTTTAAACATTTCTCTGCGTATCTCTGCTAAATGAAGGCTGAATCCTAACAGTTTTAGTCTCATTTCCTACACAAGGACTGCAAGGAAGGAATTTCTATGATGTGAGCTAATATCATCTTGAATTTTGCCCATAATTAATACTAAAATGCTTGCAGACAAACACACTGAGGATGGATTCCTCTGAGAGTGGGTAATCTTCATAGATAGGTAAGTAGATAGCTTTAAAATTTATTTGGCATTTTCTCCAGCTGTTTAATGTAAATAAACATGACCTTTTTGAAGCAGTCCCTTATATATGTTATACCTTTTTAGAAAACTGTTTTTAAGAATGTGTGATACATTGTTCCTTTTCTTTTATTCAAAGATACTGTTACTGTAGTTTCTAGCCCGAACTTGAGGGATATTAGATATCATTTTGATATCAATAATTTGGACTACTATACCCCTCTGTCCTCCATGTGCTTGTGAGGCCCCCGGACAAGCTCGCAGACAGGCACGGCTGCTAATCACTGTAATATTCCAAACAAATACAGGCAGGCCAGAAATAGCTGACTCACCGCTTCAGGAGACCTCAAGGCAAGTACCACATTATGTATGCACGCTACTTACAAAGAACTCCCTGCCCCGAGCAGGCATCCTGCCTAGCCAAATACTCATCTGTCAAGCACTCTGCGTTTACATACTGGCTACTTTATTGACAATTCGATCTTAACTCAATCATGTAAAATTCTGACCTTTCAGAGGCTTTGTCTCCAGCCCGAAACTCATTGTTATCCCCAAGTACAGACTAGCTTACGGCTACATTTTCCCCTATAAGAACCCCTGACTTTGAGCACTTCCTCAGATCGCTCCTGGCTTCCATCCCACCTTGCTGCTGCTTCGTTTGGCGAGCCTTCCCCTCAGCTCCACGTGCTGAGAAACTCCATTTCCACAAACTTCTTCTTCTGAGTACCTGGGCTTCAGGACAGGTGTAGTATTTCCCATACCAAAACCTCCTCTAAAAATCCCTCTATCCAACTCCAACCTTTATTTAAATAGTTCTCTGTGTGAGTGTGCTGAATACACTTGTTTGGCTGTATTTTAATAAAAACAACAATATTATTTACTTCTGTTTGCTCCTTGACTCGGCCTGATTCTGTAGACATTGGGTAAAAGATCTCGCTATGTTGCCCTGCCTCTCGTATTGCTAGCTTGTGCTCTTTTGACTAATTCCCAACTTTGTAATTTGGAGTGCACTTAGGTGTCCCTCATGGGACCCCCAGAAATCAGGGTAACAATACAGTTACTGTTGTATAGTTTTAATAACATTTAAAAAAAAAAGCTTTATAAAAATAGCCACACTGGAAACATTCACACTCTGATCATGAAATCAAACAATTTGCTAAATAAATATAAATATTGACTTGGGAAATGCTTGACACTCCTTTACTTGGATATGCACTTCGTGTATCTGATTAAATGGATCCTAATCCATGAAAGCTTATGTTACAATAAATTCATGAAGTCTTCAGAAAAAAAATAATATGTTTTCCATAGCTGTTTTGGGGACTAAGAATTCATATTTTTGCTCCCTGGCCTTCTCAGGAAATGCACCTTCCTATCCTTGGATCCTTAAATGGGGGTGAGAGCTAATATTTTCATTCATACATGGTTTTTCAATAACAAACATACATGACAGCATACAATCCATAGTGAAAATTCCCTCGCATCCTTCCTCTACAGTTGTTTCTATATATTGCCTACTTAATTGTAAGGTATTAGTCAACTTTTTCTCTTAACTGCATAGGAATTGGTTCCTTTTAACAGTATCTGTTTCAGTGATTTACAATATAATACAGTACACAGTATCAGAATCTGTTTTGCAAGAATTCTAGTTTCAGTCTTGACAAGCAAACCTTTTCAGATGTGAAAACAATGTGTGCCTCCATTTTAATTCAAGGGAGGAAATGAGTTTCAATGAGACATTTTGGGGAAAGTCCCTTAAGCAGTGTTTGGAAAAGGAACAGAAATTCCTGTCAAACTTGCTGGGAAAAGCCATTGTTGCTGAGTTTCTAATCCATACAAATCTCTATTCTTCCAGAAGGATATTCAGTTCAAGAGGAGTGTTATTTTTAAACGTTGCTTATTGCTTGGATGGAATTGGTTGCCATTGCATCTTCAGTGAACTGTTAGTAGTCCTCAGAAAGCTTTGCCATGGTAAACTTTTGAGTGCTGAAAACCTTCCGTAATGTTAACATGATGTTTTGCTAGCATTCTGCAGTGCTGTTCTTATTCTTTTCTATTTTTAATGTTTATAAAGCATTATTATTCTTGTGCTATTCTCAGGTAGTTCTTCATCCACAAAGCATTTCATTGCTGGAATGTACTGAATTAGAACTCTTTAAAAGTTCATATGGGAAGGTAGAAGAGAGCATCACTGTTTTTTCCTGTTAGGAAACACTTCTAAAAATCATACAGAATGAGATGGTAGAACTATGTGATGCAACTTCAGGTGGGGGGATCATATTTTTATGACTACTTGCGCTCTAGCTGAAGACTTATTGCACAAGACCTGGTCAAGCCTTTATAGAGCACTTCCTGTGAAAATGTCCTAGTGGCCTAACTTTTGCCAGGTTGTTGGCAGTCCTAAAGTTCAACTCCAGGAAGAAAAAGAGGAAAGATAACATGAAGAATATTAAGGCCTTAACAGAGTTTAGAAATGTTACCTTATTGACTATAACTCCCATAATGCCTAACTGAGGGAATTCAGGAAGTTATATGCCATAAAAGTAAACTCTTGTGCTATCCTCAGCCAGTAAGATAGCTTGGAAAAATACTGACACACAAAGTGTCATTCCTTAAAAATATGTCCCATCCTCCCAGGGCACTATGAACCTCAACTCTTCACCAACTGTGACAGTCTCCAATTGTTTCAGAAGGAAAGAAAATATCTAATTACATGAAGGCAAAGGCCTTTTAAAATTTGCAAAAGATAAATGAAATATTCATGGTCATTAAAAACTCGGGACATTACACATGGGAAACAGTGGAGAAAAGAACTAGGGATCTCAGTGGGGGATGGGAACTGGAACATAATTTGGTTCCCATCCCCCATGCAGAGATAATACAGAGATAATCCTTTATAAAATAATTTCTAATTTCTAGCATAATCCATCAAGATTTAAAAAGAAGCAAACATCTAGATAACAATGGTACTGTGGGAACATATACCTATACATGGTGGGACTGTCCAAAAATCAATACTTTCTGAAACATGACAATAAGAATAATGACATTAATGAGATGTAAACTCTCTTGAGATATTATGCCCCTTGCATAATGACAGGGGAAGCACTGATGGCAACAATTTGCATATTCTCATAGCCCTTCAAATGTTGGAAAATTGAACTGGATTTTGTGAGAAAACTCTGTGAGTAATAAAGTCTTCCTACTGCAAAAGTTTGCCTTCCCAATATGTTCAGATGCAACAAGGGGTGTGAGGTGAACAGGCTCATTTCTAATCTCTTCCTCGTGAGATAGTAGTTTATAGTGGCAGGAAAAACAGCCAGATAATTCTGTAGACTGTCTTGAGATCCAGAAAGAGTTTTAATAGATAATATTCAATGGGGTAGATCTAGACCAAACCAAAGTTTAACTTTTCACATTGATTTTAACAGGACTTAACTCCAGGCTACTAAAAGAGATCTGTTAAAAGAGGAATATCTGAATAGGACTGATTCAGTTCAAGTGTGTGAAGGCAGTGGATCCACATGTGGAAAGTCCAGCAAGACTAACAGAGACTCACATTCCGTGCTGCACTTGTTAAAATGACCATTTTAGACACAACAGAGAAGATTCAGAGGTGATAAGATAGCTCCCTTCACTGACATTAACAGTGTTTAGGTCCTCCTCCTTCTCCTATTTGAAGAAAACAAACAAGACTTTACCCTCTCTGCCCAGATAGCTGCCCATCTTTGCACTGGAGTAGTTCTATAACTACCTCCTCCCCCCGTCGCAGGAAACTTCTGGAGGTCTCATCTGAAAAAGGCTTCTGAGCTGGGAATACTTGAAAGTCTGAAAGTGGGACATGTGAGAACTGTAGATGAGGCAGAAAGATGTTGTGTGGGTATTGTGTTTTTCTTTTTTCTGGGTACAATAATTGTGCTTACAACTGGCTGTGTTTTCTGGTATACTGTTTGGAAAGAACAGAGATATAAAACTCAAAGGAAAATGCCAAATGCCATTTAACTTCACCAAAGAAACACATTGAGGAAGGAGGTTTATTCCAGTCCCCAGTGGGATTTAGGTTTTAGTTATAATCATTCACCTGTTTTTAATACTACAGAATGCTTGAATGTTGAAGAGCAGAAGGCAAAAACCAGCTGAACCATGAAAAAATATGTACAGAGACAAATATTGATTGCAGGGCCTAGATTCCTTTTCCATTTTATTTCCCTTTCTGCTATAGTTGTACATAATTTCATGGTATTGAACAGTAATGTTCAGAATAGTGTAAATTTTATTTGTGAAAGCCTCTTCTTTTTTTTCCTTCTGGGTGCTTTGAGAGGAAACAAAATCAGTTACCCTTCTTTATCTATGACAGCGGTTTTTAGACTACCTGAGACACACTTATTTTTGCAATGAGCAAATCTCTCCCTCCTTCCCTCATCTCAATTCTGGTGAGCCTTTTTTTAAAAAGGCACAACCCAAGTTTGAGGCCCAAAACATTCCTCATAATGTCCTTCAGGGTATAATGGGGCCCAAACACCTTCCTAGACATTTTCCCATGTGCCTTTCGAGCTTAGATCCTGAGAACCCAGGGGCAACAAATGTACCCCTGAGCACAGCTATCCCTTCCATCTTCTCTGTTAGGACAGTGATTAAAGTGCAAAGCAGGCAGCAGCAGGACACCCACAATTGCTGGAGAGCCAGAGCCCCCGGAACCATAAGGATGCCAGATCTCAGGGTCTGCAGTAATCCTGACTTGGCAACCTTACCCGGAGACCATGCCCTTCCTGGTCCAGTGGAAGTTATGGCCCTTCCTGGTCCAGTGGAAGTTATGGCCCTGTTCTTGACTGCCTCCTTCTTTTACTCTAAAAGAAAAATGGTGATGTGAGCAGCAACACAGGGTGTACTCCAAATAGGACAGTCTGGTGCTGAGAGTCAGATCTGCTTAATATTATTGCCACCTTAAGCTCAACAGTAGGCTCCCTAGGAAATCTAGTCTCCTAGGAGTGCTTAATTCTCATTGTCATTGGAAGGATTTGGGGTTCAGTCATAATGGGTTTAGGTCTTCCAACTATAGAGGTATATTTCTCAAACAAAAATTTGAAATTCATGATATTGTTTCTTTTCTTTTTTTCCTCAATTAAAAATGAAGGTATATTTTTCTCTAATGGAGTACCTCTCTCCGTGAAAATAAATGTTACTTGTAGATTGTGTAACAGGGCACATTATTCTCCTTCAGAGAAATTTAACCCCTGTGTTTCTGTGTGAGCCTGTTTTCTGGGCATGCTTCTTCTCAGAGTTCATAATATTATGGTATCTCTATACACTTGCATTCTCTTAGCAGAATGTATAGGGCTTAGCTGTAAACAATCCATTCAAGATGACACCAGTAAGTCATGAAAAGATGCAATCAATATCTTCTGTGTTGATATTTCCATTTTTATGGGTTCACAGAAGTTTTAATTCGTTTATTTTGCAAAGCCCAGTGGCATTTTTCCTGTTATGATCAGTTACAGGAGCAAGTGGTCTAAGAGTTATATTCTGTAAGATTCTTTTTGATGAATCTCAAATTTTAAACAGTTAAAATGGGTTAGACAAATGTACATTAATACATTCCACATTCTGCAAAACCCCTTTCTTTGGTTCAAGTCCAGACTTCCCAATCTCTAACCTTTCTAACAACTCTGGAGTGTCAATTACTGAGGTCATTTCTACACTACACTGTTAAAGTGCTATTATTCCACTTTCAACATCCTATGGAATCCTTGGGTTTGCAGTTTAGGGAGGGGCCTTTAGAATTCCAACCAGAGAACTCTTTGGTCTCAGTAAACTACAAAACCCAGAATTCCACCGGATGTTGAAAGGGGAATAATAGCACTATAACAGTATAGTGCAGAAATGGCATGAAACTTCATAGCTTTATTAATGAAACTACTGCATTTGCTGAACCATGTTAAGTCTGACTATTGAATAAAGTCTTTACTTTTGGCTGCTGAAAGTACTTCAAAATCAATTCCCTCCTTAGGAATATCTTCCCAAATAATTTGGGGATGTATATTAAAGGACTAGAAGACACACAACAACAACAACAACAACAACAACAACAACAACAACAACAACAACAACAACTTCATTTGCTAGCAACATGTAAAGCTATCATGATAGAAGTTGATACTTTAATCCTATGGGTTTAAGGCTAAGACAGACTTGTGTAATCTGTTTGAGGATTGCTTAGAAACTGAAAACTTCTTGTAAATATTTTCAATAAATAAATGAAGGGACATTTTATTTACATATCAAATTGCACATGTCAATGTAGCAAAGCCAATAAAAAGTAGAGGTCACTTTGTTTCCTCAGCAAAAACAAAATCCAAAACTTGAGCTCTCCAGACCTCAAAGATCAAACTGAATGTATGAAAAGCAGAAAACAGGGAAGGAGAAACAAAAATATTCCAAAAATTATGTCAGCTGCCATCGCTATTTGGCTAGTCTAGGCCCAATGTCAAAATAAAGTTTAGAATGTGAATTCCAGCCTTGTAGAAAGTATGAAGTGAATTTTGGGGTATTTAATTTGTTCTTACAATATTTTTCCCATCAGGGATTGGGAGAGAATGCTTGTCAGATTTTCTGCCTCCTATTTCAAAATAACCTTACTAATCTAAGGAACGGTACTAGTTTTTGCCCTATCTGAGGCAGCAAAATATCAGGGGGTTGTATCTCTGCCTTTACTGGGAGTTGAAGTTCTCAGATTATGCCTCATATTTGGGAGAAAGAAACAAAAACCTGCACTCATTTTTTAAATATGAAAGCTAGCTGTTACCTAGATTTGTCACTTGCCTCTGGCAGGAGAGAGAAAGAAGGGGGAGAGAGAGAGAGGCCATTTCTTCACGAAGTTGATACATCGTAGTAGTGTCAAATTCTTACCCTCCCATCTGCACATTGTAGCATTTTTGCTTCCTGGTTTTCCTCATGGTTCTGTATGTTTTCAGCTCCTAGCATGGTTCACTGAGATGAGAAACCATTGTGTGTAAAAACTGGAAAAACTCTGATGTAAATCTCCCAAATCAGTTCTGCTTTGGTTTTTGCCTACATGCAGAAGTGTAGCATCAATTCACTTCGCAGAAGTGGCTGGCTATGGGCATTCCCAGGCTGTCCCTTCCATCATTTCCATCCCTATCTATCTCTCTCTGCCCATCAAATGACAGGCTGCCGTCATGATTGTCTTCATGCGTTAAATGGACAGAGAGAAGAGAGTGGATCTGATAATGGACCATTAAGACGTGTTTTTTTCCACATATCAACAAACATACATACCTACGGACAAACGTAGCAATGCAGACATGTGTTTAAAATGGGGGGGGGTTAAAAAAAAGATCAATCAGTGATGGCGGGACGGGGTAAGGGAGGGGAATGGGAGTAGCCAGGGATTGCTGTTGCAGATGCACTGTTCCCTAATATGGTATAAATTGGAGAGGATGCAGACAGCACAGTTTCTGAATTGGAGTATAAAACACCGCTCTTGACACGTGGTGAACTGCTCCTCCCCCTTGTGCAGAAATGGCCAGAGAGAAGATTGTTGCTCAGATGGAGAACAATACTAAAGTGAAACATGATTTTATACTAGAAAATTAATGAATCTTAGAAGGTATGCTGCTCCATCACTGCTGCCTTCTCCTCTTGAGGAATGGAGAATCCCAGAGCTGTGTTGTGTGGCGTTGCGTGGGCAGCAACTAAAGAATGTGGAATCAACATCAACAGATGTAATTTTTGTAAGCAGCACACCTCATCCATACTACTGCTTGCTGTTGCCTCCCCTTGCTGCTGCCAGAAAAGAAGACCACAACCAACCTCTGTTCATGGGGAAGTGGCTGTGGCAAAGAGTTTCAATTCTGAAGGACAGAAGGAACCAGGCAAGTGGCTCAAGCATAGCAGCAGTCAGTATGTCATTGTGTTAGTCATTGGTAGAATGAAAAGTAATTTCAAAACATTCCTTTTGAGTGGAGTTGTCAGGTAGGCACTGTCCCAAGCACTGAGTTTTCAGAGTCAAACCTAAGATGTAGGGATGACCCCTTGTGATGTCACAAGCAGATGGGTTCTGGTGGTGTTAACAAGGACAACAGTACAAGAGGCAGCACCTGGTGATGTCATTAAGCATGATACATTAAATACTAACCAGAGATGCAAGAGTATGCTATTCAAATTTTAGAAACGCAAAGTCTTACCAGTGAAGAACACACATACACTTTTCAATATGCTGGTCTCACCCTGAGATTCCTCCCTGTGTCTTTGAGAATTGGAGAAGAGATAATCCTAATGTTGAGCCTCTATAGTTTTCAGGTAAGGTGTAGGAATTTCTAACTGAAAGTTCTTTATTCTGAACTGCAGTCACAAAATTATCTGGTTAAGTTGGCATATGCTTCTACATTGCAGAGAACTCTTACATTCTTCATCAAATGTTGCCTTTAGACTCTCTAAGTCTTCCGCTAGTTTGTAAGTAGCTTGGAGTAAAACTCAGGATAAAGTTTTTTAATAGCCAAAAAAATTGTTCTAGTACAGAGGTTGGATCTTTAGTGCAGCCCTGAAGTCACAGGTGGCTTTTAAATGTAGCTTTTAAATGCAACTAGATTCTCCAGATGGTCCTTTTTCTGATCTCCAGAAGACTGAATTGTCTCTTGGAATCCTCCAGAAACATCAATTTGCTTTTTAAGTAGGTTGCAGCTCCCAGCATTGCTTAATATTTTAAAAATAAAAGCTGTTAATTCAACATAAGAAGTGAACTTTCAGCAATTTTTTATTTTTGTTTAGGGGCATTATTGGCTGTTCACACAGCTCTCAAAGGTTCCCAGAACATAAAAATGGTCCTTGGATCTACTGCACTTGCCCAATCCCAGGCTAGTACAAAAAAATACCAAGCTATGAGGCTCCTAATGGTCTCCCTCTCTCCATATGGGAAAAAAAAGTCTAAGCAATAGGTCATAACACAACATAGCCACCTTGAGTCCTCATTTTGGGGGAAAGACGGGGTATAAATAAGGGTCTGTGTTCTACATCAGCTACCTCTCCTGGCCCAAGCCCTGTAAACGATGTAAACATCATTTGCATGTGTTCCAAATGCCATGCTGTGACTACCCCCTCTGTTGTCACTTCATTGGTGTACCTTTTCCATGGTGGAGGGCTTTTATATGAGCAACAATTCAGGGATCTGATCTCTTGCTCATGTGGAGATCCTCCACTAGTAAAAGAACCTCTACTCTACTCTCAACTGACCAAAGCAATTATAAAGGAAGATGAGGCCACTACATGCCCCTCTTCCTGTTAACACGCTTTTAAAAAAACACCGGAATAGGACTACTGTCTTCTTTTTATCTGCAATTTTATCCCCTGATCTCTGATGTGTATGTTCCAGTTATGTTTCTTCAGCAGTAAAGATCAGGGAATTTGGATATGTTGAAAGATGCTCTTTTCCTTAACAGCAACTTCCACGTTACAGAGCTAGGCTTTCAATATCAAGGCAAAGACTCTGAGAAGGGCCATCTCTAAGTATACAATTCCTGCAAACAGATCAAACATATGTGGAGACTGGTTATTACAAAGGTACTCACAGCCAAAAACAATAAAATGGCCCTGGGAGTGGCACAACCATAACATTAAGAGAAGAAAGAAAAAGTAATAAATATAATGACTTTTCCTTGAAAGCCTAGTTCATACATAAGTGCAAATAAGGTGCGTGCATAGCCATCTACCTTTTAGAATTTGATGGGGAAAAAATCAATAGGGATGTCTTCCAGAGTCACTGAAGGAACTCTGCAATAATTTGCCTAATCTGCTGCAGTCCTATATACACTTGAGTGAGAATAAGTCCTTTTGAATCCATATAGCTTACTTCTGATGGACCTGCATAGAACTATACTGTTAATAAATTGAAGCTATCAGGCACTGCTGGAAGGAAAGGTTATTTTCACTCCTTATTACTGCAGTAACACATAGGAGCCAAAAGAAGTAATAACTATGTCCTTAATGCACTGCACTTAACACTACCACTCATTAATTAACTAAAATATTTGTAAATTAATCTGTCAATGGAAGGAATGGAAGACAGCAGTCTTATTCGAATACTAGCAGTTTGGAGTAAGATTTTAAAAGCTGTTGGAAAGGTTTGCAGAAGCATTTCTATATTTAAATGTTCATCAAACTGTTAAAAGGGAGTCTGCATTTCATGCGAGTGTGAGAGCACTGTGAGGCTGGTGTGCGCTGCGTCGTCTCTAATGGAAAAGTCAGGTCATTTGCTCAGGTATGATGTACTTCCTCCTGAAAAAAACATGATGATTTGTCTCTTTTTATTACATATTATTCTGATATACTGCTAAATAATTAAGTTATTTAGAATTCAGAAATCTGTGACACTGCCATGGTAAACAGAGATGATAATAGGAAAGGATCTTGAATACTTTTACTTAGATTTTATGCAGTCCCTACAGGTTTCACAAGAGACGTTAAAGTTATAAAAGCACCAGAAAATCATTTTTGAGGCTCTGAAAGATTTATTTGGTTAAAGGTAGAAACACTGGGGACTCTTTTTCAAAGCAGGCTTCAACAATTGAAAATGGAAAGTAAAAATGTGGTATTATACAGAAATATGAAATTTTCATTGTTTTGTGGCTGAGGAAGTTATTTCACTGTATTAATTAGTAGAATGCACAGGATTTCATACACATGAAAGAATGGACATCTTTGAATTATGCAAGTTAATTATTGAAATAATTGTGTTCATTTTGTTTTAAATCTATCCTCCATTACTGAGAACTAAAGTTCCAGAAGACTGACCCAGTTAGGCCAAGACTAGATGTTACAGAAGATGTGAGGCTACCAATGAAAATGGCATCCCCAAACCTAATTATCCATGGCTTCTCCATAATGCCTTCCAAAACTCACTGTGAAACACAGCATCATCTGCCTTGCTTCACATCACTGACTGGTAGCAGAGCAGATGTTGTACAATAGCCCACTGTCATGGCTCCACCCTATCAAATTCCGTAGCACATACAGCTCTATCTTCTAACAGAGGGGAGAGCCCAGATGGTCCAGAGGAATAACTGAGAGGCTGCCATTGCTGACCTCAGCATCTGCTGCCTGAGGTGGATGCTTTACACAGCCCAGTGGAAAGGCTAGACTTGGAAGGTGATCCAGACAGTGGCCATTTCTGCACTACACTGTTATATTGCTATTTTTTCAACATTCTATGGAATCCTGGGGTTTGCAGTTTAGGGAGGAGCATTTAGAATTCTTAACCAGAGAGCTCTTTGGCCTCAGTAAACTACAAACCCCAGAATTCTACAGGATGTTGAAAGTGGAATGATAGCACTACAGCAGTATAGTGCAAAAAGGCAAGTGACTAAAGAGTGCTGTTGTCATCTTCATCCTCACTCTCCTCTCCATTTGTTGCATGAACACGGAATGTACATGAAGACAGAGCTAAAAACAAGGCAGATTCCAAATTTTGGTACATACATACCCAACACATCTACAGTTCCTCCATTTCCATTGATAACAGACCATCGCCCCACCCAGATATGCTGTAGCCCCATCCACCCACACTGTACCCCACCCACATTTGCCATTGCCTCTCCCAAGTGCACCATAGCCCCACAAACACACACCATAGCCCTGCCCATGCACCTCCACCCACACTCCTACCCTGCTCGCGCCAAACTGCACCACTTTATGAATGAATATTTCAATGTGCTGATCATACTCTGTTGGTAGGCAGAACAATGAACAGCTTTAGATTGCTTTCTAGGATGAACTACACCAGCAGCAAGCAAGCAAGCAAGCAAGCAAGCAAGCAAGCAAGCAAGCAAGCAAGCAAGCAAGCAAGCAAAAAAAAATAAATAAATAAATAAATAAATAAATAAATAAATAAGCAAGCAAGCAAGCAGGCAGGCAGGCATGCAGGCAAGCATAATAGAAAGTAGTTTACTAAGAACACAGGAAGAGGCCCATCTAATCTAGGATTCTGTTCATACAACAGGCAAGCAGGACATGTGGCAAGAACACCTTCTAGAACATTAAATGATTGCTTGTGTTGCATAGGTTTGGGAAAGGCCACTGCTTACTGTTTGAGCACTTATACTGATGCAGAAGGTCCCAGCTTCTGTGCTTTCATCTCCAATTAAGGAAGATCTTACATGGCAGAGTTTGGAACAACATTGAAAAACAGCTCTGGAGTTGATGGACCAGGGGTATGAAGATGGCTAGCAGAGGAAGTCATGCATACTCATACAAAACACCATTACAATTTCAGCACGGCTATCCTCCCTTCCCCACTCCAATCCTTTCAGTTCACATGAATAAACAGCAATGAGGAAGGGAACTGGTTGCATATTACCCATGTTCGTTAGTGGATTATGGATTATCCATTTCTGAAATTTGAGTGTTTGTCACACAAGATAGCAAAATTGTCAAGGCTCCCTTGCAGTTAGTTTTACCAAAGCTTGGAAAGGTAACTTTTTGACCTATCAGAATTCCACAGCCAACATGCCCAGCTTGAAAAAAGTCAGGTTTTGGACTACAGTTTCCAGGATTCCACTCATGCACCCCCTGCAAGTCAAAATGACCAGAATCCCCACAGCCAGCATCCCCTGGCATGGCTGAGAGATTTTGGGACTTGAAGTTTAAAAAGTAGCTTCTATAAGTTCTAACATTAGCTTCTTGTTTGATAGTTGTTGGTTTAAATTTTTGTCCTATTGACAAAAATCCTCCATCGCATTCTTACTTACTTACTTATTTATTTATTTAGAGTATTTATACCCCTTCAGCTGCAAAGGAACCAACAGCAGCTTACAAATCATTAATTTGACAGTTCCCGGCCCAGTTACATTCTAAAAAAAAAAAAAAAGGACACAAAAAGAAAAGGGAATGGCAATGTAGAAGAGGATTAAGTCCAGAAGATACTCTTCTCTCCCCACAAGGCCAAAGCAGTGGCAGTTGAGGCGGAGGGAAGGCCTTGCAGCTACTTCTGGACCTAAGCACAATGGAGCTGTGCCCATCTCTTCTTCTTCTGCTTCTGTAAATAACAAAGAAAAATTTAAAAATATCTATTTAAAATGCACAAATAAACTACAAATCAGCAGCAGTAGAGCAACATACTGGAAATTCTGATTATCAGATTAAAAACAAAAACAAATGCTGCTTGATTGAGTCTAGGTTACCTAAGGACTGGAAAAAAGATGCCAAAATATAGTTTTCATTTCTGATTCTGGAAAACAGATGGACAAAGAGGTGGCAAATTTCAACATAAGAAAATAACTTGGGTCAAGGCAGCAGGCAACTGTGTTCAATGCCAGAGGAGTCAGCAGAGAGAGGTGACAGCAGAAGCTGATGACAGGTAGCGTTTCAATATTAACACATGCAAAGCAGTGCACAGTAGAGGGAATAAATATATTTAACTTCTCAGCTGCTTTAAGCTGTCATCCTCGGAATTTTCAGAAGCTTTAGGGAACTCAGAATGGATTTCCTCTGTGATTGAAGTGGAATCTGAAATTCAAAACAATCTAGTTCTGATCACAAAGGGCAGGACTACATGTTCCAAGGCACACAAGGCTGCTGAAGAAAATGGCAGTCCCATGTCAAGTTCTCCCATTCTTCTCTGCAATGCCTAGCTCAACATAACTTGTGTCCTGACATTATTATAATAGGCATTTTCCTGTTCTGGCTTCACATCATTGGCTGAGGCATCAGGGAACCAAAAAGCACGCCATGGTTATGTCAGGAAATGGGCTAAACTGAAATAGAAGTGAGGACATTCTTGACTCAACACATCTTCATATGGTGTTTTTTTAAAAAAAAAAATACTTTAAAAAAATCTTCCTAACACAAAATGCTGCAAGACAACAGCATTGGCTGTTGGTTTTGGTCATTTCTAAGAAAAGTTGTACATTATTGTGAGTTGTCTTTGCACATCTCTATAAATCATAGAGTGCAGTGTGGTTCTTCCATATCCCCAGTGGCATAGCTATGGGGGGGAGGAATAGTCTGCCTTGAGCGGCACTTTTTGGGGGGCACCGCCAAAGGCGCCACTGCCTCCTTGGGAACTTGCTGAGGGAAGGCAGAAGAAAAGAAAAAACTGAGAGATACAGAGCAAGAGCAAGGCACTGTACAAGGTGGTGACTGGTGGCCCACAATCCAGCTGTGAGGGGACACTGACTTCAGAGCCCAGTGTTGGCCAGGGTTGCTAAGGGGTGCGTTTGGGCCAGGCAGGTGCACTCACACACACAAGCACAGGGGAGGGGGACAAGCAAGTGCCGTGGTGGTTTCTGAGAGTGAAAGCAGCACAGGGGTTGGGGACACAGAAGCTTGACTGGAACTCCACCCAAAGAAGGGGGGAAAGGAGTGAGGAGGGTGCACTGAAAGGCTGAGGTGCCCCCCACCACTCCTGGCTCCGCTAACTGCCCCAGTTTCATGAATGGATGTTGAAGGAGAAGGAAATTGAGTTCTTTTTTTCCCTGGGGGTGGGGAGGGTTTGCATTTGAGGCAGAGGTGACAGAGGGAAGGGGGAGAAGAAGGGTAAACTTGCTTGCCAGGTCATGGTTGGGTCAAGACTTGGCCACCTCCTCCCCAACCTAGAGATGGATTTAGGAAGGCTCCTCACCCTTTTGAGCACAACCATTATGAGATCAATGGGTGGAGAAGGAGGAAAAAGACCCTACTCAGCATCTGCCTCTAATGAAACCAGCAGCAGTCTCACTCCTGAGGACATTACAGGCACACCAATTACTGACCGAAGTTACTTCTGAGGAAGTCATGCTGGCAGTTTTACTTCTAGTCTGCTCAAGGCTCCCACAACACTTTAAAATACTTTAAAAACCCTGAGACTAGAAGACAAACCAATAGATTCAAATTCAAGAAAAGAGATTCTGGCTAAACATTAGGAAGAACTTCTTTATTCCAAGAGCTGTTCAACACTGAAACAGGCTACCTAGAAAGGTGGTGGACTTTCTGTGTTTGGAATCTTTAAAGAGAGGCTGGATGGGTATCTTTCACAGTGCATTCCCCCTCTCCTGCTTCCAACTCTTAAGATTCTATGATTCTATGACCGCTATGCAGTTGGGGTCCCAATAGCTTGGAGGATTCTAAGAGCACTGAAATCAGGGCACAATGTGTTTTTTTTCCTATCAGTTCTTCCCCCTCAGTGCAAAAGAAGACCCAAAAAGCTGGGGCCAGGGCCACATTCCCCCTCATCTCTTTCTCCTCTTCAAATCAATGGGGAAAGAGCTTAGCAAGGTTGGAAGAAATTAGTAAATAGTTACTTGTATTGGATTCCTTTTCTAATAACAAAGGCATAAATACACTATATTACTACTGTAACTTAATAATAGCATGACTCCTTGAATGGATGGGATGAGTGGGTAAGAAGACAGTACTGCATACCTGTGGCTTATAGCATTTAAGCTGTGTTTTGATGAGTAACTACAAAGTAACTATTTACTTATGTCTCAAAATTATAAGGAGTTACTTTATTAAAATTACAAATATAACTTATAAAATTATAATTTGGTAATTTAACTTTGTTAAAATTATAAGAGTGTGTACTATAGCTATCTACTTTTGAAGGTCTTTGTGTTATAACTGTAAATAACTACTTTTTTAAAAAGATATTATAAATTCTGGAAATAAATTTTGAAGGGCCTATTGACCACTCCAAATTCCAGGATTTGGGAACACAATGTGTACCATTGTTCCATGTAGGGGGCATGTTCTGCTTAGCCCAAGTAATCTAAAATCTTGTAATTTCTTTCATATAGTACTGAAGAAATCTCCTGGCTCAATCAGAGCTAAGTGATTAAACAGAATCTGAAAAGTGCAAGACAAGAACGAAAGCCACCTTAAGTCCCATAATGAAGTTATCCATCACACTCCTTCATTGGGAAGCTTCAGTAATATCTTGCTGTAAAGGCTGCCCAGCTAGCACTAGTGAAACAGCTTTAACTACTGATGTGCTGCAAGCAGGGAAAGCCTACAGCCCAACAATTCATTTTCAACCCTCTCCTCCTCTCATTTAATTATAAATACAGTAGGTCCTTCATAACCGCATGACTAGCATCCACTGTTTCATGTATCCGCAATCTGCTTCAGGACCATGGCTGCCACCGCCGGGTGGGATTCTTGCTCTGTGCAGCCAAGCCAAGAGAAGCTCGTGGTGAGGCTCAGCTGGGTTTTCTGCACCTCTCTTGGCTAAGGAATGGATATTCCTTTGTCTGCAGAGAGGCACACAAAGCCCAGTATAGCTCTTCTGTGCTTCTTCCCACTCAGCAAGGAGATGGATGCTCCTTCCTTGGTGGACAGAAGCACATAAAGCCCTGCACAGCTCTCCCCATATTTATCTCCACCAAGGAAACAGATGGGCACTCCTTCCTCAGAGAAGAGAGGAACTTGTAGTCCAGAATGGCTCACCATCATTCCTCTCTTGGCCAAGGAAGGAGACAGACATTTCTTCCTCAGTAGAGAGGAATGTGAAGCACAGGTTGGCTCCCCCCACCCCTCCATTATCCACTTTTTCTCCGTCCACATTAAGTCTGGGAACATATGCCTCACAGCTATAGAGGACCTACAGTATATCTCTTACCATTTGGAGATAGGAAATGAGAATCACTATCATTCACCCAAATTTATTACCAGTAAAACTCTATCTACCAAACTCAAACTAAGGATTTTGAAAGCTTACACCTTCCCTTAAAAGTGAGAACAAGAGGACAGATGGTTGCAGCAGAATACAGTACACCACTGCAAATTAGTTGAGAGTGATTCTGCATTTAAAATTTCACTCTCCTCCTCTAAATGGTGAAAACATAGCAAAGGGGAAGAAGTGCCTCCACGGATGTTCAAAAGTTAAGATATTACAAAGTAAAAAATAGATTCATAAAGTGCATAAGAACAAAGGAGTGGATATTACATAAGTGGGGATGACTGACTAGCAACTTGAGAAATGCAGTTAAATGCAATATGCCAAATGCAGTTAAATGCAGTAATCAAAATACCTGAATTTTGAAAAATGAAAACAAAGGTAAAGGATACTGTATGCAAAACTATATTAGTACTTTTAATTTACATAATCTATACAGGCAGCATAACTTGACTTTTTATTGTCAATACATTTGTAATACTTTGATTCAGAAGTTTACAACATTCAGTACAGAATATGCCAACCACTATTACTGGTAGCATTAAATAGAAAACAAAGGATACAGGCCTGGCATTGACAAACTTTGGGCAGTTTCCGGGTTCCCCATAACAGCACACTATTGATATCTGCCATTTAGAAAAAAAAATACTACTGGGTATTCACAACTGGGGCCATTTCCACACTACATTGTTATAGTGCTATTATTCCACTTTCAATATCCGGTGGGATTCTGGGGTTTGTAGTTCGCTGAGGCCAAAGAGCTCTCTGGCCAGGAATTCTGAATGCCCCTCCCTAAATTGCAAATCCCAAGATTCCATAGGAAGTTGAAAGTGGAATAATAGTGTTACTGTAGTTTCTAATCCGAGCCTGTGGTCTATTAGATATCATTTGATATCAAGAAATTGGCCATCCCAAACCACTCCTCTCCACGTGCTTGCAAGGCCCCTGGACAAGCATGCACACGGACACAGCCGAAAATAGCTGAACAATACAAAATAAATCCAGGCAGGCCAGTAATTGCCGGACTACAGCTTCAGGAGACCTCCAGGCAAGTACACTTTACATTATGTACATTATGTATGCACGCAGCATACAAAAGACTCCCTGCCCCGAGCAGGCAGCTTGACGAGCCGAATATCCAACTGTCAAGCACTCCTCGTTTGCATACTGTCTGCACGACAACTCTGTCGTAATTCAATCATGCTAAATACTGACTTTTCAGAGGCTTTGTCTCCAGCCCAAAACCCATTGTTTTCCCCAGGAACGGACTAGCATACAGGCACATTTTCCCCTATAAGATCCCCTGATTTTGAGCACTTCTTTGGATCGCTCCTGGCTTCCATCTAGCCTTGCTGCCGCTCCGTTCACCGAGCCTTCCCCTCAGCTCCACGTGCTGAGAATCTTTGCTCCAATTGACTTCTCTTCTGACTACCCGGGCTTCAGGATCAGGTGTAGTATTTCCCTGAAAAATTCCTCTTAAAATCCCCTATCAAACTCCTACCTTTCTTTCACTAGGTCTGTGCGAGTGATTGCTTACATACGTTTTGACTGTATTTCACAATAAAGAAAACAATTATTATTTACTTCTGTTTGCTTATTGACTCAGCCTGACCCCGTAAACAATGGGTCCAAGATCTCGCTAGGTTGCCCTGCCTCTTGCATTGCTATAGCTTGTGCTCTTCCTAATTCCCATTCCCCAGTAACTGGAGCACATTGAGGCATCCCTCACGGGACCCCAGAAATCATGGTAACAATAGCATTATAACAGTGTAGTGCAGAAATGGCCTGGGAGCTGCTATTTTAATCTCCCACAATCCTCCTCATGTAGTGTCAGTCCAAGGCATTGTGGGAGCAAATATGTCAGTGGCTGCTGGAACTTAAAGTATTTGTTACCATAGTTCTCAGGAGGGAGTCTTTCAGATACTATGGGCCCAAGCCACATGGGGTTTAAAGATCACAACCAGCTCTTTGAATTCTTCCCAGAAATGAACTGATAGCCAGCTGTTTCAACAGGGGAGAAACCCTGGCCACAGCATTTTGGACTCAAAGGCAGCCTCATGTATTACACATTAATCCAATTGAGAAGGAATCAAGACATGTGTTACTGTGACGAGATCTCATGTGTCAAAGAGCAGTCAAAGAACCCTAGCATAATAACAAGTGGAAACCGAAAGAAAGAAAGAAAGAAAGAAAGAAAGAAAGAAAGAAAGAAAGAAAGAAACCAGAACCAAATGAAATCAATGATGTCAGTGATGTCACAGGTTCCATTTCTGAATTTCAGGTGTGATGAAGACAGAGGAAATTGTAAGCAATCCAAAGATTTTCTGAAGAAGACAAAGAATGAAGAAACCACATACAAAACAGAATTAGGGCTAGAACCATGAAACACTACCTTAATTGCTCAATGTTATAAATAAAGCAGGTTGCCTTAATATCCTTTTCTTTAATTATTAAGTGGCCTCTGTCTGCTCTTCTGTATTATACTGAATTTAACCAGCTGCAGGAGTACAGCTATGAGGGGGGGACAAAATGAAGGTTTGCCCCCTAGTTGGGAATTCTTCACACACATCCCATTTAAATTTTCTTTCAGTACCCAAATTTCTAGCATAGCAGAGAGTGAGATACTTACAAAATCATTCACACTTAGATTGTCTTTGCTTGCTCTAGACAGCCATGCCTGCACTTTCTTTTTGGATGTCTAAACCATATTACTAAATGCTCAGCTGAAGTGCAATGCTAGAATTGTGGGAATTAAAGGGAAAATTCACTTTGAGTCCCAAATATTTATTTGAGGGGGCAGGGTCCTCATTTTGCCCCTCCCCCACTATACTCTTGAGTTTAAAAGTACATTGATCAATCCTACAACTGTCAACCAATCAATCAACCTTTATTATGGTTAATGACCAGCACTATTCAAAAAGGAAAAATCTTCTTAGTCTTTTGCAAAGATCAAGTGTCATATCTGCTCTTGTCAATTTGCAGCTGATAAAATGGCAACAAACGCATTTATGATTCTGACATATATTTTCTATGCACAGATAGTATTGGTACCATGTCCTTGTTAGTGCAGAACTCAAGTTGTTGTTGTTGCTGTGTGCCTTCAAGTAGTTTCCAATCTACAGGAAACTTATCATGGGGTTTTCTGGGGCTGAGAATATGTGGTGCACCCAAACTCACCAAATGGGTTTCCATGGCCGAGTGGGGAATTGGACCTTGGTCTCGAGGGTCATAGTCCAACACTAAGCCCATTTCCGCACTAGACTGTTATAGCGCTATCATTCCACTTGCAACATCCTATGGAATCCTGGGGTGTGCAGTTTCGGGAGGGGCCAGCCGGAACTCAGAATTCAGATACCAAATCTGGAATCAAAAGAGGCTGAGTTTATTGAGGGGAGAAGGCAGAGGGTAGCTTTTGTTCTACCTGCAAGTTGTATTTAAGGACTGCTAACTGGAATATAAATTAATCTGACCATTCTGCCTTCATCCACTTTCAGTTTTCCAAATTTTAACTTCTTTCTGTTGAAAATATATGAAGAAATTCTTAGGAAGAACAAACCAAACACAGGCCTTTTCCACATGGGGTTTTTGAAACGGTACAGTTCATTCTCCAAGGAGGACATCTACACCTCGGACCGTACTGGGTCGGACCTATTTAAGGTAGATCCGTACCTCAGTTCAGTCCGGAACGACCCAAGTGGTCCTCCAGTGTACTTTTGAAAGACCTGTTTGGCCTTTTCCGCACCGGGTGAAGGAATCGCCCTGCACCGCGACTCACCAGACCTTTCGGCTCCCCGGTTCGGTCCACGGCACTCTGGAGCAGTGTGTGCTCATTAATATGCACAGCTCTAGCATCCCAAATGGTGGCTTCCAGTTGGTCGAGGGTCTGCATAAGGGGACAGGCTCGCAGTGGCGCAATGTGTGCTTTTGAAAGACCAAAATAAACAAGTCTTTCAAAAGTACGCTGGAGGATCACTTGGGGTCATTCTGGACCAGACTGAGGTATGGATCTACCTTAAATAGGTCTGACCCAGTCCAATCTGAGGTGTAGATGTCCTCCTTGGAGGACGGACTGCACCGTTTCAAAAACCTCATGTGAAAAAGGCCTCTATTTCAGTCTTTCAAAAGCACGCAGTGCGCCACTGCGAGCCTGCCCCCTTATACAGATTCACAGGCTCACACCAATGCGAGCCTGCAATCTGCCCGGGGGCGGGCTTCAGGCTGGCAAGCTTCAGCGGTTGGTTGAGACCCTCGACCAACCAGAAGCCGCCATTTGGGATGCCAGAGCAGTGCGTATTTATGAGCACGCACTGCTCCAGAGTGCCGTGGACCAAACCGGGGAGCCAAAAGGTCTGGTGAGTAGCGGCACGGGGCAATTCCTTCGCCCGGTGTGGAAAAGGCCAAAGTTCTCATCTTCCTATAGTGGCCAAATTCAACAGGTAAAACTGTTTCAGACACAGAGAGGACTATGTTTGGGTGTTTAAAGTCTCATGTTCTTTCCATCAAATATACAAAGAATTTGGCAAATTTCATTTGGTAAATGGCAAAGAAAGAAAATGGCCTCATACCCTACCACGGGTAGGACCATGGGCAGAATTTGAATTGGGTAATCTCAACTGCTCCCTGTAAGCAGTTGCTGGAGCCTAGGTGGAGCCAAGCAATTACAATGCCAGGATAGATTGTGACGTAGTCCAATTTAGAGTAGAACAGTGACACTGGAAACATCCCACAATAATCTTTTGCCCAAGGTGTTTCCCTCTTAATGTATGGTATTATAATTCCTGTCATCCACTACTACTGATAAGGGGAAAAGTGCTTAGGATGACAGGAAAAGTAGTCTAAAATATCTAGAGAGCTTCAGGTTGGGAAAGTCTGCCAAGGTATTTGGACCAGACCAAAAGATTTGGGTCTCAATATGATGCTGGGGCTGAGGTACACATGCAGTATCCTTCCATGCATGAGAGGATGGTTCTACACTGTGACAATGGTTGAACAAAATACCAGGGTTGTCAGATCTATTTTGATAGTGGAGGGTCACACCCTCAAATATTCTCAAATGTTTTGAAGAAACTTCAAAAATCTCTCTTCCAGTACGATCAGATACACAATACAATGAATCATCTCCCTAAGAGAAAAGAAGAGATTTGTATGCAGCAGGATCTCTCAGCCACAGCCAGCAATTGCTTGTTCACATGATTGCAAGCTTTCTATACCTTTACACAGAATATGCCTCTTTGCAAAACACTCACAGAAGAAATCATTACATGGAGTCCATTTCTTTCCCACACTGAATGCTCATGTTGAATATTGCACCCACCAAATGAGCAACTGGGTTGGATTTCCACTGAGGAGATGGTGTGGAGAACAGAAGGAATCCCCACACTTCCTTATACACATGTACACACACACCTCTGGCCTTCCCAATATGGACAGGAAATAGCACTGAGTCCTGCAGCTTTCTATAATCAGTGATAGGAATAGAATCCCCTGTTCACCTTTCACCAGAGGCACTGACCAGAATCTTTCTGCATTGATGGGTGGGGAGTTAGAGAAGAGATGGGGAAGAAGCCCCTCCAGGTCCCTCCATGGACCAGAGATTCTATTTCCTTGATACAGTCTGAAAATTCCAGTGAAGGGAGTAATAATGGGACACTCTATTAGCCACTAGTAGACTACAGCCATTTCCACACAACAGGGCCGTGCGGATGGCAGTGGTCAGCAGGTCATGCTTCCACAAAATGTCAGCAGAAGCCCACTGCCATCCTGCCCCCAAGCATCGCACTTGCACAGTTTTTGTAAAATGGAAAAAATCCATTTTGCACCTGCGATTGCACAGTGCTCCTGTCACTCCTGGCTGTGTGGAAGCCACAGAAGCGCAAGGCAACTCTTTCTTCCAGAGCAGAGCAATGGAAAGTGCCCAGCTATGCTGCGGACAGAAGAAGTGGTGTCATTGCACTCCTTTCCACATGGAGCGAGCAGGTGTGGGAGAGGAGTGTTGCTGATGCACTCCCTTCTGGATCCAACAGCAGGGAAGAGCATCGTCATGCATAAGTGGCCTACCTCTTGCATAACAAGCACCATCAGCAGCAACTTGTATTTCAGTCATCTTCTACCCTAAAAGCAGACTTTCAGCAGGGCAGTGTTACACATTGGAAATGTTGTGCAAATTGCTGTATTCAGATTAAAATGCATTAATGCAATTTTTTCTTCTCATGGACACATAGCATTACAATTTCATACAGAAAACTATCTGTTTTGCAAAACAACGATCTGAATATTTTATAGGTCACTGTTGTGTTCCCCTGTTGCTTTGTTCTGCTGTCGGTTGGGAATCACTCTTCTTCCTTGTTGTTTTCCTGGTTTCTAGAGAATGAACCATCATAAGACACCTTCATAGAGTTGACTTTGTGATTGTAATTTGCTGTGAATTTTCCCATTGTTCACTGACCCCCAGCGCTCCCCTTTGCCAGCACAGTTGGTGGGCAGAAGTCCACAGAGTTATGAAAAATGTGTCAGAATAACCCTTAGTTCAAAGAAGCTCACTGGAATTGAATGTCTGTACTTCTGAGTGAGAGTCTTCATAAGTTTCTTTTCTGATGACATGTCACAGTTATTTCCATCCACCTCTTCTGCTTCTAACAAACCACAGGTGAGTGGTGGCAAACTTTTTTCTGGGTCTGTTGAACTTGATGGTAGCTAACAATCCACGAGAATTTCCTTTCAGTTTGTTTTTAATATAAATTTATGAAAATTCACAAATTTCTTCTGATTTGGAATGAAATGAGCTCATGATTCAGGAAATATCAATGTGGGAGAAACTGAACTAACAGAGTTAACTGCCAAAGTCCACAGCTTGCAGTGGTGAACTCTCCAAGCAGAGTGGGGGTAATTAAGTCATTCTACCCTCCAATAAGCATTCTGCCCATGAATGAAATTTCCCTTCATTCTCCAAATTTCTACCATTGCAGTAACTTAAAACCTCAGTTGAGCATTTAGAAACAGAGGCCAGAATCTTGTTGAATGATCTCTGCCTGTTGCATTGAAGATTACTCACAGGAAAAGAATAGAACATTAGCTGCTTCCTGAATGACAAGGGAACAGATCATCACTGATTGCAGCAGCTGCTACCTGGTAAATGGAGATGGGGTGGGGGATCAGTTATAGTGTATAGCACTAGTTAGCACTGTAAGTATGGTACTTACAGATTTGTAACTCCACAATAGGATTCTGGCCAGAGTTTAGGCTTCCAAAGGAAAAGAGCTGGCCAAGTTACCAAGTAATTCTGAGAGTTCTGGGTGTGAACCATTTTTGATGTCTCACTCTTTGCAATGCTAGAAATTTGGGGAGTGAATGAAAATTTCATTGGGGACAGAATTCTTATGGGAGGGTAATACCCTCATTTCCCGCCCACTCCCTCATAGCTACATGCCTAAATCCAAATCTGGTTTTCTCTTTTCAACCATTTTAGTGTTGACTTCAAATTGCTGCCTTCTTAGAGATTCCTCATATGGCAAAAGGCTGCTTGTACAGCTGGTAGGTGCAACATGGTTCTCCTCATGGTAGAAAGTGATGCCCTGTATTTAATTTTCTCAGGGTAGAAATCATTTCAGTGTGGATCTGAAGAACTTACCTGAATTCTCAAATTTCTTTGTGTTCAGACTGAATATAATCTTAAAAAGAAAAGAAGAAGAAAAACAGATAAGGGATAAGATGAATAAGGGATTAAATGAAGCTGATAGATTCTTCCATCCTTAATGGGGTTTCAACAATTTGTATTGAATTAACCCTTGATTTTTTGTAACTGGCTATAGAAGAAGGTCTTCATGGCAAAGTCAGTTTGTTTTCACAATGCACAAATGCTTATGTAGTTAAAAATTGCTCTCCACAATAAAACTAATAGGCTAAAGAATCAGATTTTGCCACTCCGGTCTACAAGTAAGAGCTCATATTTTTGTTGCTTTTTAAAAATTCCTGTTTGTAATAAGGTCTTTTTCATATCACACAGTTATAGCACTATGATTTAACTTGAACTGCCATGGCAATCCTGTCAAATTTTCAGGTTTGTAGTTTGGCGGAGGATTCTAAATACCCCTCCCTAAACTTTAAATCCCAGGATTCCACAGGATGGAACCACGACAATTAAACTAGGAACATAGTACTATAATTGTGTAGTATGTAGCTATCATACCAATCATATAGCTACCATGCAGTTATACATGTGCACATGCACATATGTGCACGTGCACGCGCGCACATACTTTCTGAAGGCTTCTGCTACCAATCCTAAGCATTTTAGTCTGCTAGGTCAGTCTAGATCAGAGATAGGCAACTTTTTCATTCTGAAAATTGCTACACATTGCCTGGTGGTGTATTACAAGCTATGCCCACACACACACGCAAACACTCACAAGAACATTCCTTTCTGACCCATTTCCCTCTCCTCCACCTCAGAACACAGGGATTGGAGGGTTTAAACCATCCCTTCCATTCCACTATCAGAGGATCAGTATAGGAACGGGTTAAAGCCTCAATCAATCTCCCATAATCCATATCAAGATTGCTCCTCTGTCACTGAGGATAATAGCATTCTTTTCCCTGACACCCAGTTAGTTGCATAGGAAAGAACCATTCTGGAGCAGCTCCCACCCAGCAAATGGAACATGAGATAGAAGAAAATGAGAAGGAAAGGGGAGGGGGACAGCAGCTCAGAAGTACAATTGGCTTTTTAAAAGCAACAGAGCAGTTGAACAATGGATAACTGATCATACAATTGGTTCTGTACAAAATTAAACCTTTATTCTGAAACTATTGTAATGTTGTTGTTCTTTTAGGGGACTCCCTTAGCAGATGGAGCTGCATGAAACTCAGATCACCACTAGCATGTAATCTTTCATTCCCTGCCATTGGAAGGCAGTTGTTGATCAACTGGGTCTCTCTTCCATCTTGGTCATAGTGGCACTAGCATAATGGGTGTAGTAGGATTGTATTTGGCCATGCTTTTAAATGCTTGGTAGAGAGAGGACAAAGATTTTCCCCTTACTATTTAACATTATTTTTTAATCCAATTGCAATGTTCAATGTGACACATAGGCAGAGCCTGGGACGTTATTTTTCAGACTACAGTTCTCAGAATTCCCTAGCCAATATGGCTCCTGGCAATGCTGGCTGGTGGATTCTGGATGTCTTGGTCCAAAAAAGTAATCCTCTGAAACTTTCTATACAGGAACATAGCAGCAAGACAGTTTGCCTGCCTAGCCCAGTTCTGTCTGCTCTGGTTTTTCAGGGACTCAGGCAAAGATTTTTCCACCTCACATTCTACTTGATCTTTCCACAAGGATTGAAACTGAAGCCTTCTGCACATAAAGCATGTGTCTCATGGCTGTAGCATGAAGTTCATTCATACTTACGGACTTATGAGCCAGAACATATACAAAACACTACTAAGGTCTGGTTGAGGTTTCACTGTGGTCCTGGACATCTAAGTGAAACTTTGAATACCTCATCTTGAATACACTCTTACCATAAGTTCATTTTGAATCCCTGAGCAGTCTGGTCTGTTCTCAGGATGGTAAACCTGTAGTGCTCCAGATGTTGCTGAACCACAGCTCTGAGCATTCATGGCCTTTGACCACTTCACCTCAGGTTGACTGGAGCTAGAGTTCACTTATATCTGGAGGGCCTCCAGATCTATATCCCTGGTTTATTTTATATCATATTTAGATTACTGAAATCTGGTACGCTAAATGAATGTGGGGGAGAGCCGGGGTCCCAGATCATGATGAGAAGATGAGCACTGTATTCGTGGCAGAGTTAACTTCAGTCTCACGTCCTTAAGATGATGCCAAGTAACAAATTAACTAAAACATTTATAAAATATGCACAACACAGTCAGACGTGTTCCTTATTCAAGGGCAAAATTGGTTCTATGTGTTCTGTTTCAAAGAACAGTTAGCACCAAGGTCACAGCTTGGTGGGGAGGAGGGCCATGCCTACAAGCTTTTCAGAGGGGGGTTGTTTGGTTAGCTTTGTACAGTGAGTCTGGTGGTACAGTGGCAGAAGTACCACAAATAAGAAGACTTGTAACCTTCTCAGGATCCACCTTGTGCAGCTGCCTGCACATGACGAAACAGCATCATCCATGAATTGTTCATTACACTTTTATTCCATTTTTTCTGCAGCAGCTCAGAGTGATATACACAGAAAGAGACAAAATGAGAGTACATTGAATAACTCCTTTTTAAAAAAAATCCAAAGACAGGTTTGCAAGTTCTTATTTTTCATGTGGGCCAGCCTGAGGCTTTCCTCTTCATCTGCCTTCTTGTTTTTAACATCACCTTCTTCTCATTCCTCCACACCTGATAGATATAAGCTCTATTCAGGCGTTCAGAATAGGGCTAGCCTATCTCTCCTAAAGGCACCAGATCCAGTCTGATCTTGGAAGCTGAGCAGGGTCAGTTCTGGTTAGTACCTAGATGAGAGGCCACCAATGAATAGCAGGTGTTGTAGGCTATATTTTAGAAGAAGGGACTGGCACAACCACCTCTAAGTATTCCCTGCCTGAGTATTCATGGGGTCAACAGGAGGCCTGGAGGCACATACACACAAAAATGTGTGAGGAATGGGAGCAGGCTAGCCCTGTCTCTCTCTGTTGTCACTGTCATCCTGTGGAGAATGACTGCCTGAAGATTACCTCATCCTCTGTGCATGCAGCCTCAACACATGATCAGAAGCCTGGATTTCTCAGAGTCCTGGTCTTGTGTCAGAGGCTTTCCTTTTCAGACTGTCACTACTAGCCACTATCTCATGAACCCCTGAGCAGTCTCAAATGTGAAATTAGCCTGCTACCTTTCCTCAATCATAGTTGTATAGCTAATATCAAAATTAACAACATCCTCAACAACTGAACAAGTTCACAGGGGTGGTAACAGATGTCCAGTGATGCTGGCAGAATTGAGGGACAATTCTCCAAAGGCAAAGCCAAGGAGTTGCTACAGGCAAATCCATCTTCATGTAGTTTAAGGTCTAGTGGGATCTTGGACCACCTGATAACAGGCATGGATATTTGGGGCTTAAATGGAGATCCAAATCAAGAACCACCTCTGGATATAGGTATCTAGATTTGCTGACAGGTGTCTATTCTTTGATCACTTTGATTTTCTTAATTAAGGAATTACTTAATGTTTTACCCTTCCTTTCTCCCAATATGGGACTCAAGGTGGCCCACAACATGAATGGCCAATAGTGGCCAGTAAGTAATAACACAAAAGAGCATTTCTAAAACCATTAAATGAATCGTCATAGTAAAATGAAGCTCTTAACTAAAACAGTTCCACAATATTTTAAAAACATAGCAAGGAAGAGGGGAAAGTGAACTATAGCCCCCCACCCCAGAAGAACCTCATACTGCAACCATTTAGTGGACTAAAGCCTTTCTAAATAAAAAGGTCTTTGCCTGGCAGTAGAAGTAAAGCAAAGCGGGGCAGGGCAGTCCAGCTTCCTCTAGGAGGGAATTCCACAGCCTGAGAGCAGTCACTGAGAAAGCCTTTTCTTATGTCCTCACTAAGTATGTCCATGAGAGAGGTGGGACCAGAGAAAACCTTCCCCTGAAGACTTCAAAAGCTGGACAGGTTCATACAAACTTTCAGATAGTCTGGATCCTGGCTGTATAGGGCATTATAGGTCATAACCAGCATTTTGAATTGTGCTTGGAGATATACTGGGAGCCAGTGTAGTCATAACAAGGAGTTCAGTTGTTACTCCTCTTTGCTGTGTGATGCATCCATCTGTTTCACCTTTCACTCAGCCTTCATAAAACAGGGAGAGACAAAAAAGAGTGGAGCCTGCCGCCCCAGGAATTCTGTAGGTTCTGACATCACCAAACAGGCCAAACCACACTGAAGGCAAAAGAAGTCCTCCATTGGAAAGGACCTTCCCAAAGCAGCCCATAGGGCAGCCCAAGATATTTTGCTGGCTGTGGTAGAGCAACAAAATCATTCCCCCCACCCCCAAGTTGGGACACCTAAAGCCAGTCACATTGGCATCTGGGGGCTTCTACATCTCAGGCATATTAAATCCACTGAGCATTTTATTCCAGATTTTTAAAAAGCTATGGGATGTACTGAACCCAATCCTCTTAAATAGTTTCAGCACCTTGGATAGTTCCTTGAGAGCCTAGAATGAAATCCAGAGTAGAACCGCTGCACCCCTTACATAGAAGCCACTCCACTGAACACATGGTAGAAACTCCAACAAGTACCTCTTTCCCATCCCTGGCAGTAAAAATAGAACTATAACTAATTAAATAAGTAACCATCGGCTCAATTCACTCAGCCTAGTGATAAAGCTAGCACTGGTAGTAGTGCCCTGCTAGAATGGACCACAAGCCCTCCCACTCTAGTGCCCTGCTTTCAAAAGCATCCAGTCCAAAACTACCCGATAAGCTTGGCATGCGTTTCCCTGTTGTTTGCTTCCCAGTAACTCAAAAGTTCCATTTAGCTACAACGTCAACACCAGGGACAGAGTAGGGGAGATACCTTAAATTCTGGATGTCTTAAAGAGCAGCACATTGTTAGCTATTTAATCTGATTTTCCTGTGTCTTTTGCTGTTTAGAAAAGAGAATAGATCTTTGTGGGCTTTTCTGCCTCAGGTTCCAAATGATTTGTCTGCCTCTGGATACTACATACCTTGATTTGGAACAGGAAAGGGAATCATTTGCTGCCCTGTTCCTGACTGCCAAATGTCTGAGGCTGGCCATAATAAATAGCTAAAACATGCCAATCCTGGATCAGAGGACTGGTTCATCATAGTTGTGGGGAGGGGATTTGCGTGCCAGTGGAGAAGTTGGCGAGGAGTGCCTCTCAGGTGGTTCAGGATCAGGAAAAAGATATTTATACAATGCCGTGAAATATGAGCATAAAGCCTATAAATGTAGGTCTCAGCAACCCACTTTTATGTTTTTCTGGCCTCTTTATCATGTGTCAACTGGAAATTCATAATACCAATTCTTTTAACTGAAGGCTGGTTTTAATTACAATTTCTTTTACAGGTTTCAACAGCTTTTTTCCTTCTTTCAGTATCATAGGAAATGAGAACAATTCTGTCTCTCCAGCTCCAAAAGAGAAAATGAAAAGGCTGTTAAACATATAAGTAATTTTAACTGATTCATTGATCTGAATACTTTTTAAAGTAATACTGTAAGTATTTTTGTCACACTTTGAAGTTCAGCTCAGAGCTCAGTTACATCCCTTAGGGTTCCTTTACAGCCATTAAGAACGTGTACCTTTTATCTGGTGCCTTCAATTAATTGAATTTCAGAAATATTCCAAGATGTTTTTTAAGAAAATCATTTTACTCCTGGAGGACATTCCACTGTGATTTATTGTTACAGTAATTAAAAACACTCAGTATTACAGTGGTCACTGTTGAAACTCCTGTCTGCCCCTGGCTATATTTTGCTTTAACTTTTAACACATATAGGCAATGTGAAAGACTTGTCAAGCCAAGCAAAATTGACTCATTTTCTTTCTCCAGCCCCCTCCACCTCCGTCATCCTCCTACAGTTTTAGACTGACGCTCAGTGATATTTACATGACAGTGATAAGCAAACACAATTAGACTCCATATCAAAAAACAGTTGAATAACATATTTGTATTACTGTAAATTCCGCTTCTCTTGGGTTTTTTTTTCCTCCCTCTCTCTCTCTCTATCCACTCTAATCAGTGACATAAATTATTTTATTTTAATTGTTCTGGCTTTATATCTTCTTCTGTAGCAATGATACTTGTTAAGTGTAGGAAAGGGCTTTTTAAAATGCTAATTACAATCATTAGCAGACAGTTTTGTTCAAGCAGTTCCTAACAGGAAAATGTAAATGTTGCATTAATTATTGCATTATGGCGTAATTGCCACTGCCCTATCAACTCCCATGTGTTATTAATCTCATTTAAATATAATAAACTCAGGTCAAGCCCATGGTTTCCTGGTCTTGGTCTCCTTCCACAGACATTCTTATGGCAGAGGTTGGGAACTGGTGATTCTTCAGATGCTGCTGGGCACCAATTTCCGACATCAGTGAAGGATCATGGGAGATCATCAACACCTAGAGGGCCAGAATTCCCCAGCCCTATCTTGTGGAAAGTGTCTTAGGCCAGATCTCCTGATGGACCTTAGGGCTGCTTTACACATGACATTTTTTCAGTGCTAACCGAAAATGGACAGTTAAAAATGTGTTGTGTAAATGCAACAAAAAATTGATTGAAAATATATATGTTACAGCAATACATACAGTGGTGATGGCTGGCTGTAGTTAGCTACCTGTTTCCCTGGGATAGATCTAGTTTCCAGCAGACCCACTGGAATCAATGGGACTTAAATTAGTTATAACATAGGTTTCAGTGCTCAAAGTATAGACCGAGCCCAGATTCTATACAAGACTGGTTTGCTCTACAAGGTTTCAAAGAGAAATACCTCTATTTTCTTCACACCGAGAATCACTATATGAGAGCCCTTCCCAGTTTTCTTTTCTGCTTGCTATATGTACGACATAGTAATGTATTCTAGAATCACCTATCCTGCATGCAAGACCAGCTGAAAGGCATTTTGCAAATGGCACATTCTAATCACCCAGGGCGCATAGTACCAAAAACCAACTAAGTTATTTGGCCCATGAAGCAGAAAATCCCAGAAGCACCATCCCTATTCCTACAGTAAAAATACAATAATAGCCAAAGAAGTAACCATTTGTTGGCTTTTATTACAGACTAAAACTATCTCCCTGTGTCTAATAGGAGTGCCAGCCTTCCTGCCCAAGCTTCAGAAGGAAGAGAGTGTATGTCTTCATTAAAGTTTCAAAGCGTTTAAGAGAAGACACACTTATAGCCCAATTACATGCATGCATACTTAAGAGTAAGTGTGTGCAAGGTGGCAGCTCTTGATGAAACAGAACTGGCATCCTGTTAGTGACTTATAAATCCAACCCATAACTCTCTTTTTTGATTGTTGAGGAAACTGGAATTCTCTATTAATCACGCAATTACCAAACTCCTCACCAAAATCCACCTTTTAAGTTGCTGCAGTCCCCCTCCACACACACACACACAACCATTTATAGTGGCTGGTGGAAGTGAGGCAGTGGAACAGTGTCCAGCTGTGTTCCTACAGCCTCCCAGAAAATGTCTGTTGATGTGTGTCCAACTATAGGAAAATACCTGGACACCTCTCTGCCACTCTTCTCACTCTCTACTTGCCAGTAAATAGCCATGCGGAGGAGAGAACTTGAACAAGTTAAGAGTTGGATTGCTGGGGGGAGTGGAGATGTGTCACAGTTCTTCCCGTGGGGAATTTTACACCTCCTGAGCCAGGATCACAGCCAAGAAGGTTTATCTCCCCACTCTTTCATCCCACTGTCTGCAACCTTGCAGAAACAATTTTCACTTATCTCCATGGCCCAAATCCAATTGTTAGTCCCAACTAAGGTAAACCTATTAAACCAATGAGAATGTTTGTGTTCCTGTAAATCCCATTGTTTCAACATGTCTATTCTAGTTGAGAGTACCAAGTGGATTTTTATATCCATGTGTGCAAGGTTTCTAGTCCAGGTTCTGATGGCTATATGCTTGCAGTTATGATGGCAATGACTAATAAAATCCCTGCACTAAATTAGCTCCTTGCCCTTGCAGTGATCAGTAGCAGCAGAATAAATTATGAAAAATTTTAAAATGTTGCAGAAGAAACTATGCATAAAGAAAAGCATGCTAATATATTCAATTTACCTAATGTGTGCCATTTTTCAGAATTCATCTTTTGTGGTAGCAAAATTTAGATTAATATAATTCTACATTTTAGTTTTTATCATTAAATAAAATCAGTGCTGATAATGTACTGTAAGGCCAAAATGCTGTCACCAATATGAATCATCAGTGCCTGATGTAGAAAAAGTAATACAACTCAGTTCACAGTCAAAACAAAATCTGACAGACCTTCAAAAATTATCTGAATTCAAAATGATCATCTCTTGAGCTGTAATTTTGAAATATGTCCATTTTGCAATCTGTATTTCAAGGTTAAGGTTTAAATGTTCTGAAAGATATGTTTCTGGCACTGATTCAGTTTCTAGAAGGGAAAAAAATCAAGGAAGAAATAAAAGAAACTTATCTACAAAAGAAGAATATTTTTTAACCTATAATATGTATCAAATGAATACACTGAATTCTGAGCACTCAATTTCTGTAAAATTGTTGATGGATATCATAAGGGATATTAACTTCCAAAATAAATCTGTAAACATCCCAGCTGTCCCTGGCACATCCAAAACTAGACATGTGTGATACATAATTGCCATTGAATCCATTGTTGAATGGTAGGTAAAAGCAATGAATTCAATGTCTCTCCTGTACCCATGATGACTAACAACAGGATTTAGCCCAGAGACATATGTATCTCTGTGTACATCACCCTCATTTCATGTATGGTTGTTGTTATGTGCCTTCATGTCATTTCCAATTTATGGTAACCCTAAGGCAAACCAATCATGGGGTTTTCTTGGAAGATCTGTTCAGAAGGCATTTGCCTATATATGCAAATATATATTTGCATGTGTACTACATACATCATCTTTCTTTTCAACTGGTAGATCTATTTAGATTCCAGGTGCATCTACTATTCCTCATTGCCATGGTATGAAATATTCCAACCTTCAAAGAACCCCCTCATGTTGATATATCTATCAAGGAACCTTTTCGTATCTACTCCAGAATCTGTAAATATTAAAAGTTCTGGGACATAGGCCATTTCTGCACTAGACTGTTATAGTGCTATTATTCCACTTTCAACATCCTATGGAATCCTGGGATTTGCAGTGTAGGACCCTTAGGCCAGGATTCCACAGAATGTTGAAAGTGGAATAATAGCACTATAAGAGTCTAGTGTGGAAATGGCCAAAGTCTAAGATTGAAGACACAGTCTATATAGAGCTCTGCACATGTCTACAGGTCTTCATAGTTGCCCTAGAAATATAAGAAGAGATGTCCTGGATCAGAACAAAGGCCTTAGTGAATGTTTTATTCCAAGAATGGCCAACCAAATGCCCACTAAAAAAAAAATATATCAACAGGACAGGAATGCAGTAGCACCTTCCTAATTATGCTCCCCAGTAACCAATATACGGAGAAATTACTACTTTTGGTCCAGGAGGGAAAGAGTCCATCCTGCCACATATCCACTGGCAGGTCCACCTTCTGTGAACCAATGGCCAAACTGCACATGTTGTTTAATGCATAATCGTTTGTTATTTCTGTTTTTTTTTTTTCCTTTTTCTTTATTTAATCACAGGTATGAGGAGGCCAAATTTTCATTCAAACCACACCACACAAAGAGGGAAGGTTTGACCTTTCTTTCCCCAGCCACAAACCCTGTGAATATTACTCAATTCTTCCACAGCTATGATGGAGACAAGAGCTTCCAGAGATGTTCTTGGGAGCTTTTATTTTTGTCCAAAGCCTGTTGGGGTGGGGGGATTTTGCCAGGATCATAGATGAGGAGGAAAGAGTTACAGTTCTCTGCACTCTGTGATCCAGCTCAAATGGGAAGGGGGCAACTGTTGCCGTTGCATCTAATAATGCATTAAGCACCATGTGCAGTTTGACTCTGAGAGTCCATGCTACAAGGATACCTAAGATTCTGATACCACAAGGGAGGATATATTGTTTAGGGCAAGACACCTTCTGGAAAAATGTAAGTTCTGACAAGTTTTTTTTTCTCTTTTTAACCATCCAGTCCAAAATTCTGCAAGCTAACAATACCCTAATCAATTATTTTCCCCTTCTGCATATTTTGCACTCACTCCCTTCGACACTTCTCTGCTTCACTTCCCCACTCCCAGCACCATCCTAAATGCACTAAAGCTTCACCCTTTTATTAAATGTACAGTACACAGTTCATCCCTAGAATGCTTGCTGGCTTCTGCTAATAGACTAAATTTTCTGGACTTTAGCTCAAGCAAGGCCTGAGCCAAAGGATTCATAACCTGAAATTCAAAACTTGCTACTGGCCTCATTAAAGAGAATGATCTCTGATCCCACTAGGAAAATTGTGAAACAATACTTCTGTTAATGTTTCCCTGTGTTTGATTGATTGATTGATTGATTGATTGATTGCCAGCATGTAACAGTGGTTTTGAATATTGGACTAGGAAACCAGGGGACCAGGGTTCAAATCAACTTAGCCATGGAAACCCACTGGGTAACTTGGTGCAAATGATGGCAGATCTCTTCTGAATAAATTTTGCCAAGAAAACCCTCTGGTAGGGTTGGCATGAGCCAGAGTCAACTTGAAGGCACAGAAGAACATACTATAATAAGTGGTGCTGATAAAAGCAAAAAGATCATCTGAAACAGATCTATTTACAAAACTAATCATCCATTTTACTTTTATTTAGGAATTATTTGATGCAACACCTCCATCTGCACACACAGCTCACCCTAACTATGGTTACTTGAGGAGTAAGTCTCGGTGCTTTCAGCACAACTGATCTTCAAATATGTATAAAATCACAGCCTGAGATGTTTTCCATATTCTAACTGCACTTAAAAACATATGATTTTAATGCTCAGCACTAGTCATCATCATGTTTTCTTTTCACCAACCCACATGCTTTTTAAAGCTCTGCTGTTCTGTACTGCTGTAGATTTTGATAAATGCAAGTCCATGCCAGGTAAATAGTTAATATTTAAATATACGTGCTGCCATCTTTGTTCAAATTAATACCTTCCCTTTCAGTCTGAAAGCCCTCAAGGCCTTTCTAATGTATTTCAGTCCTTTCAACAGCTCATCATGAACTTGGTGTAAGGAAAAAGAAAAGAAGTGTCCTTCTTTGCAGATCCTTGTACATTAAGATCAACGTTGCTATTTGGAGATGAACAGGAAACAGAGTATCATAGTCACAAGGGAGCTCCAGTAGCTGCAGTAAAGATGTGGCCACTTCCTTAGTTAATCCTTCTGCCTTGGACAAGGTTGATTCTACTGGACAAAAAAGCCCAGACACATTGCTACATACATCACAGTGCTGCTTGAGAGCTAGAGTTCTTTTTCCTAGCCCATTCTTCCACTGCTTTCTTTCTCACCAAGTATATTATGTATAAGTTAGGAGGCTCTTCTCATTTTTAAATAATTTCCTTCATTTCCCTGGACAGTAAAGCCAGAAAGATGATCAATTCAGAGACTGAGCTGATTTGAATGCAGCTTTGTAAATTGTGTGAATTTTAAACTGAAGGTTTCAACTGTAATTGTTCTCAGTCTGCCTGCCTATACAGGCAGAGTAGGCAACTTGTGGTGTTCTACATGTTGTTGATCTAAATCTTCCATTATCCTTCACAATGGGTAAAGTTGGCTAGGAATTTCCAACATCTTATTTTCAGACTGCATAATGAAACTCCTACATCTGATTCAACATAGCCTTTTAGAATGTATCTTTCTTGCAGACAGATGTTATTGTCAGTGCCAAGAGACTTCCTTCAGTTCCCCCCGCTTGGGTTTGTGTTTATATAACAGTACAAATAAATATATTTCTATATTGAAATATATTGTGTAAAGTGTATAATATGGCATGCCTGTTTATTGTTAAAACAATAAAGAAACTGATTTTTAGTGTTTAAGCAAAAGGGGGCTGATGTAAGAAGATGTAAGAAGCGATGGCAAAACATGGGAAAGTCACAAATGCAAGACTCAAGTCAATGAATCCTTACCATAAAAATCAATGAATAAGACAGGATAGTTGTACAATAGCAACCTGGCCCTGTACCTATAAAGTGTTTGAACTTTTTAAAGTGTCAGTCCAGATTATTTTCTTCATAAAATATAATGCCCTACACATGGATCCATTTCAGACTTTTATTCCTGTAAACTACAATGGAGAATGTTTTGTTGTTGTTTCATGTCTTCAAGTCATTTCTTACTTATGGTGGCCCTATCTCAGGGTTTTCTTGGCAAGATTTATTCTGAGTTGGTTCACATTTTCCTTCCTCTGAAGCTGAGAAAGTGTAACTTGCCCAGTTACAAAATTTAATTTGTCTTCATTTAAATTCTCTAGCACACCCTGCAGCCCTTAAAAGGCCATCAAGTAAGCTTGCAACTGTAGACAATCCTAGTTTATATATGTCTGTTGACACTGAGCTGAAGGGGGTTCCCTACCAGGTGAATCTCTATAGGACTGAAGCCAAAATACTTCCAAAGGTATTGCTTCTGGTAGGACTTTCACCTTACTTTTTGTCCCCCACTTTTTAACATAAAAAAAGGAAGACAGAAAAAATATATGAACTTTGAAAGTGAAAGACTGCAACATTCTTAAGATGGCCTCATGAATTTCTTAGGGTTTTCTTAGGCAAGGAATACTCAGAGGTGTTTTTGGCAGTTTCTTCCTCTGAAATATAGCCTACAGCACCTGGTATTCCTTGACAGTCTCCCATCCAAGCAGGTTTACTCAGATGTAAATGTGATTGATTTGGATTTGCTTCCACATAAACATGTGGAGAACTTTAAATGGGTGCAATATTTATTCATGCATGTTCCTTTATTAGGAGTGGGAGCTTTCCTTTGAATTCAAGCTAGTAATGTGGCTTTGGTGGTTGTGACCATAAGTTTCACTGTGGCATTAAATGTCCTTGGAGGAAAGGTGGAAGTATAAATGGAACTGAAGAAGACAATGATAGAAGAGGAAGAGATGTCTTTGGAAAGATCTTATCTGAATTTTCTGTCCTGTGATGCTAGTTTTGAATATGGATAGGTCCTCCTCTTTATTTCTCTGATGCAGAATTCAAACCCAAAACTCCACCTGCTTGTTACCTGAAGTGGTCCAGACCAAGCAAAACTTTATCATTTGATTCTCCTGGATACAATCAAGGGATCCAGCCCAGGGCTTTTCAGCTTCAGTGGCCCAAACACAAAAGACAGCAATACTCAGTTTAGCAACCTTTCCATGAAGATGTAAATGTCTTATATCTCACCTGTCAAACTAGGAGCCCATCAGAATTCAGGAAAGTTACTTTTAAGACTACAGCTCCCAGCATCCCTTACCCAGGATGACCACTGGCCATGCTGACTGGGTGGTTCTGGATGTTGTAATCCAATAAATAACTTTTCTGAGCTCTGCTCATCCTCACCTCTGCCATTGTGAATGTGTTTTTAGTTGTCTTTTGTGTTTTCAGGTGCATAAAGCAACTCTTTCTGTTTCCTTGTGTAAAGAATGAAAGTTAACAGTACAAATTCACACACACCTACTCAGTCATAAAGCCCACTGAGTTCAATAGGACTTGTTCCCAGGTCAATTTGTATACAGAAGACTACCCTCTCTAGCCCTGAACCGAAATCTTCCTCTGCTCTTAATTTTACTTAAATTCACTAGGATTTACTTCTATGTTAACATATGAGGGACTACAGCTTCAGAGTTCAATTCAGTGGGCATGGACTTGGGAGTAACTTTTGCTAAACTCAGTGGGATAACTCAAGTAAATAACTTAAGCTCAGTCCCTTGGAACAGCGATGAAACCCAACTTTTTGGTTACTTTTGCCTTGAAAGATTATGGTGTCAGAGGTCAGCATCATCCACTTGATATCCCATCCTATGGTGGCCATAGGTCTGAAAATAGCTTTATGCCATGAAAGTGCTTCAGAAACAATTATGTGAGCCATCCTAAGATAACTAGAAAGAAAGAAGGGAACCAGGGAATGCCAGGTTCAGCTCTTACCTCAGCTACAACCTCCCAAAATTGAGGACAAACCCCAGCCCCCCTCCTGAGGTGCCCCTATGAGGAAAGAATGAGGGATTGCCCTCCATAAAGATTCTGGGCCCCAATGAAATTTTCCTTTGGTCCCCAAATTTCTAGCCTTGCATTAACTTAAAACATCAGGTAAGCATTTAGAAATGCTTGCTCGGGCATCCAAAGAAAAAGGGCGGGCAAAGTGACTATGGAAAAGTGAACAAAACAAAGAGTTGAATGCTTTTCAATGTGCCAGTCTCTGCTGTGCTAGAAATCCGGAGGGTAAAGGAAGATGTTCATGAGGGAGCAGAACTCTTATCTGGGAGCACTGCCCTCATTTTACCCCCGCTCCACACCCCGAGTCCTTCCCCCCCCACACCCTTTTGCCAACCTACCTTCCAGGGTTGTTGTTGCACGAAGCGATCCTGGGAAAGACCACCTGCGCTAAGCCTGACCATTGGACGCGTTTGAGTCTGGTGGGGGACTCCCCCTTCCAGAAAGAATCCGTCAGAATCGCTGTCCCACCCCAGCGCCTGGAACCGGGGGAGGGCTGACCTGGGCCGGCCCCCGCCGCTCCGAAAAGTTGCGAGCGGGAGAGGAGTGGCGGCGGCGAAAGAGGGCAGAGTCGGAAAGTGTTAATCGGGGTGGCGGCGGCGGCGGTGGCGGCGGGGAGGGGGAGCCTCGGCGCGCGCGGGGAGCGCCGCTCTTCCCTCCAACGTCACTCTGGACCAGGGGGTTCGTGAAGTGACTGTGGCGCCTGGGGACCCGAGGCACTCACTCGTCGGACGGACTCCAGCCCGGTATTATAGACACCGCGCGATGTCTCCATTAGCGCGCTGCCATCGCCGCCTCTGCTGCTGCTGCTGCCGCTACCGCCGCCCCTACTGCTCCTGCCGCCTCTTCCCTCTGCAAAGCGAGCTGGTGCGAGCCAGGCGCAAAGAGACGGCCGCCCTTCGCCATGGAGAGCAAGCGCTCGCCCGGAGATCCTAGGCGCAGCCCGGCGTGATTGCAGGTAAAGGGGAATAGGAACCCCCCCGCGCGCGCGATTTCCCCGCTCGCTCGCTCCTTCCTTCCTTCCTGGGGAAGGTAGCCTCCCCCCCCAGTCGTCCTCCGCTCCCCCATCCCCCCCCCGCCTCACAATAGCCTGCCTTTTGTAACAAGCCGCCGGCTGGAGGTAAGAGGAACTCCTGGGAATCAATCACGCGGCTTTCACCGAGGCTGACCGCGCGTGGTTTCTGGGCGAGAAGGTTCGAGGGGAGGCTTCTCGCTGGGTAGAGAAAGTTTGGTTGGCAGGGGAAAGAAGTCGAGGGTCGTGTTGGGCGGGGGAGGGGAAAGGGGGAGTTGATTGGGGGGGTACGTGCAAAAGTCAGCGTGTAAACGGAGGGCTTGGCATCTCCATCCTAGACGTGCCTACTCGGAAGTAAGTCCCGTTGAGTTCACATCAGCAGATTCCTTCTTGGATGGGATACAGGATCGGACACATTTTTCCCCTCTCTCTCAACTGAGAGGAATGAGGACCCAAAGCTTGCCTAGGCAGGGAGTCCCAGAGCTCTAGCCATCCCACTTCCAGGGCTGCCAGTTTGTTTCTTTCTGAAGAAACTGGCGGTAGTTTATTCAGAAATCGCGGAGTGGCACTCTGCACATGCCCAGGGACAGGGTTTTTGACTGTACGATTCCATAGCTTTTGGCTCAAGTGTTCTGCCCTTTGGCCTTGCGAACCGATGGACGGAGCGGGATTTCTAAATAAACCTGAGTTTTTGAAGGTGCTATGTCCACACCCGCCGGCCAGCATCTCAACGACAGTTTCCTTTTCATGTTTGCACATCAAGGGGAAAAAAAATTGGGGAAAGACTTGGTAATCGGGTGGGTCTTAACTACTCCGAGAGTCCGAACAAACCGGGAAATTAATCCGATTGATTATTATTTTTTAACAAGGGAAAATTCGCCCGGAGGGGCTCTTAAGGGTTACGCAACGGTTACGCAAGAATTTTAAACCTGCTCGAAAGCTTCACGCCGGTTTAGGAGGAGAGGCAAAGCGGGGTGAGGGAGTCTCTAGTAGTTTTGACTTGGCGTATGTTAAAATTAAAGTCAGTTTGTGGAATCGTTGGTCTCAGACCCGCCCTAGGTCTATTCGGGCTAACGGCGGGGTGTCAGGTGTAGCCACCGGCCGGGAGATTTCCACCGCTTAGGGCTCCGAACCCCTTTTTGAGGCAGAGAAGCTGGCCACTCCCAGCCACTCCCGAAATACAAATATTATTTGGGAAAGAGCAAGAGAAGGTTTCCGCCAGGTTCGCGGAGGGTGCTACTACTCCGCTGTTTACTCCCGAGGAAGCCCCTTTGGTTGCCCGGAGGTGTCGCCAGCGAGTGAGTGATGCCACCTGAGTGGTCAGACTGAGCGGGAAAAGGCGGGGGAAAAAAAGACCGATTTATAGACGCTTTAAGGAATCCCTGTTGACGGGTGAGTTGCCGTTTCCGAACCCGGGGTGGCGCTTATTACTCCTGGGCGAGGAAAGCGAAGTAACGTGGCCGGGAGTGTTCGTGTGTAGCAACAACTAGAGCGACAGTTTACTGGAAAAGCTCTCCACAGGTCGGGTTCTCTTCACAGTCGGCGTCCCTCAGAGCCAGCCCGCTCTCTTGCTGGGGCCTGCTCCGGCACCGCTGTCCCGTCCCTTCACGGTGTTTGAAGGGGGAAAAACCACGCGCCCTCAGGTAGAGAGGTCGACTTCAGGTTTCTGGGAAAGGAAGCTGAAAAAATCCCCAGAACAAGAAAGAGTGAGGAGACGCGCGCGCTTGGGCGTTTGGTTCTGGGAGGTTTGATGGTAACAGGGCGGCTTCCTTTGGTTCTTTTGAGGCTCCTGTGAGGGGGGGGGGAGAGACAGGTCGAGGGACGTTCCAGACTGGTTTGCCAGAAGGTACTGGACAGAGAGAGGGACACGGCTCCGTCTTGTGTAGGGTTCTGTGCGTTATGTGTAGAACTAGCTTGGGGTTACACACCACCAGAGGAAGTTACTCTGGAGAAAGGGGTCTGGCCGATAAAAACAGCGTGCCGCCTCTTTTTCTTGGATCTCAACGGAAAGCAAGGAAAGCTGGAGGCAGGAGGATGCCTTTCGGTTCGTCACCCTTCCCTCAGCTCCCAGGTTCTACCATCTGGGGGCTGACCGTAGAACCTGGGAGCTGAGGGAAGGGTGATAAAACTGAAAGGCATCACCCTCCTTTCTAGAAAAAGCCCCTTCTTCGAAAATAGAAGGGCGTCAAGGGCTGCGGAACCCTTTTTAAAACGGAGAGCAATCTGCTTTCAAACAGGTTTGTGAGGGAAGGACAGGAACGTGACTTTGCTGGGGAGAAGTTTAGCGTAAGATGCAGAAAACTAAAAGAAAGAGGGGAAGGAGAGAAATGTCCGGGGTTCAAGGCACGGGCGTCTTTTGAGCCCACTGGATCCCAGCCAAGGCTCGACGGCCGCCAAGAGACGGGGGACTTCGAGCCCAAAGCCCAGGGCGCCATTTCGAACGGCGGCTCTACGGCTAAGTTAAGTGACACTTGTCCCCAAGTTATCATCTGCGCCGCGGCCTTGTAAATGACACCGCCTATGGCAGGCAGGGGAGAGAAGGGAAAGAGAAAGTATGGAAGGGAATCTAGTGGCATTGATTTCTTCGATACAGGATGCCTTGGGCTCAGGGCGGCCTTGTGCTGCGTGGCTTCAGAAGGAGGCAAGGGACTCGCTGCGCACCTACCGTTAGTCACAAAAGAGGACTCTCTTCCCGGCTAGAAGCGGTTCCAAATCCTTCTCTACCATCCCGAGCTAATTATAGCGTTCCAATCTTTTAACTTTAGAGATCAGAGAAGGTACCCACCCTGCGCGCGCCCTCCCCGGCCGTCTCGCGCGCTCCCGCCGTCACCAGGGCCCGGTGAGTGATGCGCCTGCGTGGTGCGGTAAACAAACCCGAATCCAGCCGCGTAAACCTCTGCTGGGAGGACTAGACCCGGAGGGTCTTCACCGTTGGGGTCATGGGGCCTCGCTGCCTCGTAGGTGAGACGCCTAAATTGGCCATCTAAATTTAAAGGTCGTTCATGCTTGGTAGCAACTTTCAGTTCGATCGAGGACGGGTTTGACCTCATTCGGAGTATGCCTGGCTAGGACGGCAGCCCCTGTTTCATCTGCGTTTTTCTACAGGGTCGCTAGATTGCCCGCTTAGAAAAACGCCGGCTCGCTGGGTTTGTGAGGAAACCAGGAAGAACGGTTTCCGTTTCTGGAAAGAATCCCCGCGCGGCTGGCTGGTTCCTTCATTCGTTGATGACAGGCCACTGTGTGGACAAGAAGGGGAAAGAGTTTTCACTCTGCGAGAAGGCAAAGGAATCAGTTTCCCAGCCTGCTTGGGAGACGTGGCGGGAAGGGGAGGCTCCCCTAACCCGGTGCCCACCGCATGTGCTGAGAGCTAAAGTACTTGGGGAGCTGGGTTGAAGGGACTCCAAAGAAGCCGATTTGTGCAGCCCCAGGTCGCGAACGAATGAAGACGCTTTGGTTGCATTGTGAGCCGCGGCACGGTCCAGGACTCAGGAACCCAAATCCAGATCTTTAGCACCTGAGTGGGGATGAATCCCAATCTTCTTCCCAATTAAACCAGATTTATACCTCAGTAGAAGACTAGGGTGTATGCCAAACGACGTAAATCTAGCCCATTCTGGTTTAGCCAGTTTGTGGATCCCTTTACCCCAAGAACTCTGCACGTTTCTCACCTTCACATACATACAGGAACAATCTGAAAATCTGCTGTACGCCCTGAAAATATTAGCTTCCTAAATTTCCCCATAGTATCCCCCTACCCTCACGCGCGCACACAATTTCACACGCACACCTTATCTACTTGAAGACAGTTGTCCTAACATACGTGAAAGTAAGTTTCTACCGCTTTTACTCTGATCTAAACGCTGGTGTGCCAGTTTAAACGTGTCTACTCAAAAGGAAACCCCACTGAGTTCAGTGCATGCATAGGATCGCAGCCTTACTAGTGAGGATCATCCCACAGCATTGTGCAGAAAATCCATGTTAGCCTGTCTAATGAACCTGTTTTTATTTTAACATAAAAGCAGTCGCCATGTTAGAGAGTAACCACAGAAGAGAAAGCGAAAGGCCGGGGTATTAAACTCTCCCTGGTTTCCAGTATTTGAATGCCCCTCCAACTGCTGTTTACCCCATTTCTGTGGAACAAGCGGAGCTTTTATTTTTAAGTAATGCGCAAGATGGGGCTGCTCTGTGGAAGCAGGCCCCTTCAGTTTGAGCGGCATCTCTTGTCTTTTTGTGATGTGGAAGAAACGGGGGTCTTGCCAGCCCCTCCGAGGCCAAAGAGTTCTACTTCCGAGAAAGCCTCCCTGATACCTCTGGCGCGGTTTCTCTCGGGGATCGGGACCTCTCCTCTTTTCAAGATGCAGACATGCTCCTTCACTGCCTTCCACCCGATCCTCTTGGAGGCAAAGCTTTGCCTCGGTAAATTATAGCAATTACGCCGCCGATATGATTATATTAGGTGTACTGCGGTCTCCAGATAGTCATCCATCACCCTCAATCGAGCTGTCAGAGCGGGCAGATTCGTCCCTGGGAGGCACCAAGTCTTCCAGCTGGGGAGAAGAAGGGAACATCATCATTAATTAGAGTGTGACCCTGGGGCTATTCACATGTCTGAACCCAGGCAGCTCTCCGAGCAAGTCTCCACTCCTTTCCTCCCCTCCCTCAGCCCTCCCTGCTATAAACACACACACACACACACACACACACCGCCTGCAAACTCCCATGAGAATCTGGCGAACTGGCCTACTGTAAGTTTCCCTAGCCAAGAGACCCCCATTTTGAGATATGGCGTTCTTTCCTCCTCCCCCCTCCACTACCAATGTATTAGCATATTTATATAGTGTGCCTTCAAGTCGTTTCCGAGTTGTGGTGACCATAAAGCGATCCTGGGGTTTTCTTGCCAAGATGTGTTTGCCATTGCCTTCCTCCGAGGCTATGACATGTACCGAGTCACCCGGTGGGTTTCCACGGCTAAGGGGGGATTCAGTCCCTTGTCTCCCTTAGTCAAGTCCGATGCTCAAGCCCCTGCACCACACTAGCTCTACATACACAGGCGTGAGAATTCTGGAAGGAAATTATATTCACTGGGCTTTGCCAAGAAAGACCTAAATAAAAATTAACTGGAAGCGATAGGGCAGGAAGGTACACACTGGTAGTGTTAATATTTCTAAACAACTTCCTACATTTACTCCTTAAGCCTAAGAGGATTTTGAAAAGTCCCACTGGATAAAGATCTTAGGGCACACATGTCACTAGAAAAATGTTTGGACTATTAAATATGTATCACTTCAGGCACCGTTAATCGCATTAGCTTCTCACCCCTCTATGATAGTTACTTTTGAGTAGTAGGTCTGCTGAAAATACTGTCTTGTGTTTACTGTTATGTAATAGATACTTCATAAAGGAAAGTTTAAACGATGTCTAATTGTTTAAACTTGCAAGTCTAATAGGAAGTAAGCCCCAGTGAGTTTAGGGGGGACTTATTCACAAACAAGTGTACATGACTGCAGGTACAATGTAAAAGCTTTCTTTAGAATTAAACCAAGAGGCTAGAAGTAAATTCAAATGGCGCTTTTTGAAACATAGTTAATGATGAGTTTACATCATGAGTGGGAGTCATGTCATACTTCAGATGTTCTTGGACTATAGGTTCCATCTCTCCTTGCTATTGGCAATGTTGGCTAAGGCTGCTGGGATTAGGATTCCAACACCATCTAGAGGACTTGCACCATTCCCACCTTATATATATTGTAGCCTATCCCTCAGCTAGGAGAGATCTTACACACACACCTACACCTATCTTCTACCCAGGCAGGCATCAGCTTGCCCAGAGGCCTACACTGCTTGTGTGCTTAGGGAAACCCCCAGGGAATGAACCACTCTGAACAGAAAGGTGGTCCCTAAAAACTCTCCTGACAGTCCTTTTACCCTCTAGATTCACTTTTGCATCTTCATAGTGATCCTACCAAGATGCTGTATGCTTTTCCATTTTTGTCCTCTTTTTTAAAAAACACTACAGTCCAGCTTCTGTTAATCCCACCTCACAGAACAGCAAACTGACATTGTAACCTCAAAGCAACCTTTTTATTGTCGGATTCAAACTGGATTTAGTTCCTTTCCATGAAGACTGGATATGGAAACTGGTTTAAATTATATTTTAGGATGTTATTTGTTTTAAAAGTTTTCACCTATGAGTTTAATGTTTTAAACATGTTTATTTGATCTACCTTGCCCCTGGGCCTTGGTGGGCTGGGAGATGATACATAAAAATGCTTTGAATTAACAAATACATAGAAGTTGAGGCCACAAGAGAGTCTAAGGACCCACAAGTCAAAGTGTTTAGGTTCACAACCCAGATTTTAAAGTGTAGCCCTCCTGATGTTGTTGAATGCAACTCCCAGCATTCTCCACCATGAACTGTGCTGGGAATTGTAGTCTAACAACATCTGGAGTGCCACACAATTCCCACTCCTGTTCTAAAGGCTCAGGAATGGGCTTTTGAATCTTCCAGGCTGTGCAAAACCTTTACTCAGCTCTCAACAACAAACCAACTCCATAGAAATGAATAGACATTTTGCAATTAACCTCAGTGAAAGGATGATTATTCCTCTAATAATAATATCGATGATATGGGCTAGCCACAAAAAAGTGAAATCAACAGTTCCAATTATTACTGCTGCCTCACTAAAAATTTAAGGCTAAATTCAGTTATTAGTCCCAGTCAGAGTAGATCCATTGAATCACTTATCATTTATCCAAGGGTTGACACATCAAATACTTCTTACTTCACTGTATCAATTCTAGTTTGGACTAATAATTAGATTAAGCCTTAAAGCTTAGGAAGCTATTTCCATCCTTGAAGTCCTATCCTTGAACCTCCAAGAAAATAACTTATATGTACTCTTGTCTGTCTGTTCAAGTTGAATAAGAATAGATACAAACTTAGCTTCACTCAGTAACTTAAGCATTTCTATCAGAATAAGGGAAGAGTGGGCTTTTTCCTCTTTCCTTCTTCCAACAGCTACAATAACAAGATGAAAATTTGTAATAAGGGAGATTATTTTTAGTGACTGGTCCTGTTGACCCTGCCTCCCAAAAAAACTTTATTTGTCATTCAGTGCCATAATTCTTGTGAATTACAATGTTTACTCCCTTCCTTGACATCTTTCCTGTTGCTGATGTATGTCTTCAAGTCAGTTCCATCCCTAAAGTGAACCTATTATGGGGGCCCTAAGGCAAACTTATCTCAGGGTTTTCTGGAGCTGAAAGAGTATGACATGTGGAAGGTCACCCAGTGGGCTTCCATCTTACATGGCCCTAATTGCCTATCTCTGGATTTTGGAATTGCTGGTGTTTGCTCCCACCACCACCCCAAAATGGCTATTTCCAACTATTTTGAAATGGCTATTTCAAACCAACGCATGTGAAGTTTTAATAACAGGAGTTAGGTTGTGAATGTATTACTTGTACAGGAAGCAGGGAATAACAGAGGAACAGACAATGAAAAGCTGAAGCAGGCCTACTTCTGCCTCCTACCCTTATTCAAGTAGAGCTATCTAGAGAAGAAGCAATCTCATTTGTTGCAAGGAGAGGATCAAGGTGTCACTTCTGGGGTTTTAGGGTAGTCAGTGGAATTCTGAGAGTGAATGGTTATCATCTGGACATTAGGAAAAGGGGGCTGATCTGGATTAAATTGCAAGGCTATTTGATAGTTCTAGATAGTCTGTATTTAGTGAGGGAGAAACATTTATTTAAAAAAAAATTATTTGCTGCCCTTCAGCAAAATTCCAGGATGGCTTATAACAAAAATGATACATTTCTCAGATAAAGATCGTGGATTGAAAATGAAGGGTGAAAAAGCCACTCTATTGATTTGCTCTAAGATATGTGAGGGATAACTGGTTGCATGACAGAGAAGAGACCAGAGGGAGGATAGCAGACTTGAGGCAGTTGTCACCATATTGGTTTTAGAAAATCATTACTGCAGACTTGGTAATCCTATCGTGCCCACAGCCTCCTGGAGTAGGAATGTTAAAATTGTTCAGTGGCACAAAGTACCTTGGTAGGAACACAGTTAAATCAAGACAACTCACATGTATCCATGCTACCATCATTTTAAAAAAAAAATCAAAACATTGAAAGAGAACTTCAGCTTTAGAATAGTTGGTGATAGATAGAAAGCTGCCTTACATTGAGCCAACCCACTGGCCTGTCTAGTTCAGTATTGTCCTTTCAGACTGGTCACCGCTCCTCAGGGTTTCAGGCAAGATTCCTGCCTGGCCCAGTCCAGAGACCCTGGCTATTGCTTATTGATTTCCCACCCAAGTACGCATTAGGCTCAACTGTACTTAGCATTCTAAATCAGATGAGATCAGATGTATTTATGGCAGTGACTGGATGAAAAGAATCTAAGCTATGAGCTAGGAAGTCTCTTCATGTCATCATGATGTTTCCAGGATGTCTAAGGGAGCTGTTTTATCACCCTCAGTGCTGCTCCTGTAGGGCAGGCATGATAATATTCACCTATCCTGCAAGGCAATTTTTTAAAATATATTGTTTTTAAGTCTTAAAAGCAACAACATGTTTCAAATTAATAAAAACTATGCACATTCTTTAAAAATTAACAAAAACACAACAGTTGACAGCAATCTTTACAGAGAACTTTAAGGTGCGGGTTTTACATGAATGATAAACTTACTTAATTTGGAGAATATCTGTAAAGAAAAAATCCTGAGATGATAGTCTGTCTAAACATTAGTTCCAACTGCCCCAATTGGAACTTGGCAAGTTAATACTTAAATTCCATTGGTTTCAATGAGTCTGGTGCACTTGGGACTTAAAAGGGGACACTGCTCAATGTGCCTGCACGAAGTGCTTTGAAAATCTTGTAAGACTGTATAAACCTCAGCGGGTACTAGGAGTACTGATAAGAGCTATCAACTGAAAGGATCCATTTTGTTCTTCGTCCAATATGACAGGCGATTCGAATGTGTGCCTTCCTTCCTCGTTTTGCTTTGTATCCCCGAAGCAATGAAGAAAAATCTTCCTCTCCACCGCAAAAAAGAAGTTTAATAAAGCTGCTTTTTAAACATCCCCGCCCCCGGGACTGCAAAAACAGCGGAGAAGATGAAATTCAATTTGCCTTTTGAATGCTTGCGCTTTATCTTTTCTTCGCGGGAGTTTTGGCGGCGGGGAGCGGGTGTTGATGGGACGCCAAATTTGGCAGGGAAAAGGAACGCCTGGGGGCCTCCAGTGTCCCCTTCCTACGTGGCTGGCTTTATCAGCCTTGGAGCTCGTTTCAACTGTTGATTTAAAGGCTTGGCCGGGCGCACATCCTCTTGGTCGGTCTCATTTGTAAGTCGGACTGATGACTGTGGGGCGGAGGAGAGAGAGGAGCAGACAGCTGCTCATTAATTACTTTCTAATTAAAAGCACTGACCCCCTTCAGTCGTTCCGCGCCTGCGTCTGGCGTAACGCTGACTTCTCAGCACAGAACGGTTTCCTCTGGAATGTGAGTCTGAACCGCTCCGATGCCCCTTTATGTGTCTGGACGCAGGCGCGCGCAACACTTTCGTTTTTGCTTTGGAATGCAGCTGGGCGAGCACGTCATGGATCCGAGCAAACAAACTTTGATCTCCTATAGCGCGCGGTTTGGCGAGGTTTAAATACAGGCTGCAGGCTAGCCCAAAGGTGCAAAGAAACCCGCACGGGCACGCTTACACACAGCCACACGCAAACCTAAGAGCAACAGTTTGGGGAGGGGGAGGTTGCTCCTGACGTCAGATGGTCTTTGACTTAACAGGAGTACTTGAGGTATGAGTGGTTTCTCACCCACCTGCACACAGCTGGGGGAGGGGGTGAAATACATACATATTTTTTTCCCTCTATGAAATCCAGTCACAGCCTGGCGTTCCTGTGATGTGCGTTGCAGAATCGCCACGATTCCCGTTTGGAAAAACCGGGGGCCGTGTTTGGGTCGAGTGAATGGAGGGTGGGAGGGTTACCCACACCCCGTTTTTTCCAAGAGAAGAGGGGGTTTAGACTCGGGCTAATGAATTCAATGTGGTTTTGTGCTTGGTCCTTTAAGCCCCTAGGACGCTCAGTTGATCCGGCCGTCGGGAGAGGACGGCAGAGCGAGGCTGTCGCCGGAGTTCGCGGACCGGACGCCTCTCCTGATCGTTCCTGGAATCTGGGATCCCCTCGTTGCCATGTCCTACCCGCAGTTCGGATATCCCTACTCATCGGCACCCCAGGTAAGAAGACCTACTGCCGGGGCCAGACAGTATCCACGCCCTTCCTATCGTGCGCTTTTCTGCCAGGTATTGCGCTGGACTCCACCCACCCCAGATTTCTGGAATCTGAGGGATTTGAAGACATGAGTCTATGGGGGCTGGGAGGATGGCTATTCTAGCAAAAGGGCACGTTCTCCTCTTCCCGCTGCAGCCCCACTCCAGGAGTAGATTCCATTGACAGCAAAGGCACTTACTTCCAAGTAATTAACATGAGGGGGGAAAAAACCATTCTAGACAGCTTTCCGTCTTGCTTCCTTCAGACTTTACGGTTAGCTAGAGAATTACGGACTATTATTTCATTTACCGAGTTTTCCGCCTAAGTTCGTAGTGCGAAGTTGGAATCCATGGCAGAGAGTGCTAGCCGCCCTTCTTCATTTTTAAAGATCTAAAGATCTGTATTGGAGGTTCCGATCTTATTACAGGGTGACACTTTGCGTATCTACTCGAAGTCAACCATTGAGTCCAACGGGACTGCAGCCATGCTCTGTTTATCAGCGTGCCCGGTAAAAAAAATCTGGCAGTACTACGGGGACTAGGAAAATGTTAGAGGCAGTCAGTCCTAGATCCGTTCTTGATCTTACCCAGCGCCATTTCCAGGAGGCAGGTTAAAACCAAACAAACCCGACCTGGTCCACGCCCGCCCACGATTCCGCTGGCCCGGAACTCGAATGGGAGGGGCTTTATGTTCAGGGGGGCTACATCCGCTGGATTCCAGCGTCTTCAGCTCCAGTGCTCTCTGGATGGTCCCGAGGGAGTGTGGTAGAAGGTTTGCTCACCCTCCAAAGCAGAAGCGGCTGTCAGAGGCTGAGGTTATTTCAGTGGCTATTCTATCCCTCTGACTAAAGAACAGGAAGTAAAATCCGAACATGGACTTATTTCGAAATAAACTTGCTGTAGAACTAAGACGACTGTACGTATTAATCTCTAGTGTAAACAGTTTACACGGGGGGAGGGGAATGGATTAAACATTAGAAAATGTTTCTCCCTCTTCCTCTCCTCTTAGTTGACAAGCTTGAGCTGGAACTTGGTGCCCCTCACCCCGCTGCCCGCTCTTTAAATTGCAGCCCTATCCACAAACCAGTTAAGCCACTGGATAAGGTACTTCTTTAAGATCTCTTAACTCAGAAAAGTGATCAGTTAAAGTTGGATTCCTCTCCTTTTTCTAGTAGGCTTGGGATGCATTTCTATGAACACTTACTTGACAGTCTCATTGAGCTCAATAAGGTTTACTTATCAGTAGACCCGGGAACCCACGTGGTGTAGTGGTTTGAGCGTTTAACTACGACCCTGGAAACCAAGGTTTGATTCCCTGCTCGGCCATGGAAACCCTTGGGGGCGCCACGCACTCTCAGCCTTTTAGGATCGCCTTAAGTCAGAAAGGACTTCAAGGCACACAAAAACAAGTAGACCCGGAAAGTACAGCACTGATGGAAGCTGTTGATGTGACAGGGTAGTTACAGAACATCATTTTAAGCTAAACCTATGGTGACCCTCTCCTTATCTCCCCCTCCCCAATTTGACTGGGTTTCGGAAACAATCGAGCTAACCTGAACACCTGTGCGCTCCTCTGAGTGAGCAGAGAAAGTGGTAGTTGCGGATCAACTGGTGCGCAGAAGAGATATGCAAACCATTCGGGTCAGTGGACAAAGTTCCCCGCCAAGCAAGGGAGTCTCGGATCAAAATGTTTCTTTCGCTGCCGGTAGACCGGCCTGTGTGGGTGGCTTGCAGTCATCGGTCAGCCTGCCCTCCTTTTTTTCTCCCCCTAGTTCCTGATGACCACCAACTCCTTGACCACTTGCTGTGAGACCAGCGGCCGGACAATCACGGATTCGGGGGCGGCAGCAGCGGCGGCGGCGGCGGCCTCCGCTCAGACCCCGGTCTACTGTCCCGTGTACGAGAGCAGGCTGCTGGCCACGGCCAGGCACGAACTCAACTCGGCCGCTGCCCTGGGAGTCTATGGGAATCCCTACACCAACAGCCAAGGCTACGGCAACTACGTTACCTACGGGACCGAGGCGTCGGCCTTCTACTCTTTGGTAAGCCTCCTAGGCAGTCACCACGTTTTCTAACGCCGCAGCTACAGTATAAGACCTCTGCGTTGCCTAAGGCGGGTGGGGAGCATTGGCTATTTAGGAAGGTGTGTCTATATACTATACTATTACAGCAGTGTGATTGCACTTAAACCACCAGGAACCCTGGGATCTGTAGTTTGGTGGAGCACTTAGCTATTGCAGCGAAGATTTCTCATGCTCTCCCCTTAAAGTACAATGTTAAAGCTCCGTGGAAGACAGTTCCAAATACCTCACCAAATTATAGTCCCTAGAATCCCAGCCAAGACAGCTGAAGTGATATCAAATTGATATAACTGTGTTCTGTGGATACCTTCCAAGTTAAGCAAGATGAGGGTCACCCCCAGCCTCAGCTGTTTCTAAAAGGCCAACTTTGAGTAAGTTTGTGACCTCAACACACTTATTTGGATTAAACCTCATTGAGTTCAGCCAGTCTTTAACTGCTGAGGAGCCACGTTTAGGTTTGCACCACATGCCCACTGTAATTATCTAGTCTTTTAATGGTAATGGGTCCCAAAGTTACAGGCAAGGTAAATATGACTATGAACTGAATGAAGGTATGTGATTTCTGTGGAAAAACAGCTAAACAGTCAATTATAAGCACTGCCATGCAAATAAGTGGCTGACAACACAGATCAGTATGACTGTATAAACAGGAATATGGTGGGGGGAGTCTAGTAACATCTTTAAGATTAAATTACTTATTTCTACATAAGCTTTTCTGGAAATAAATAGGTCAGTCTTAAAGGAAAATTCCTTCTCTCTCCTTCTCCATTTTCCTGGAAATGGCCCATTGAACTGAGTCTGGAACAGCAGGGTAATGCAGGCATGGCCTAGTGAGCAACATGTGGCCAACTAGATGTTTTGGGGTAACACTTCTCATCCCCTCTAGGTAGTAGCATAAAGGATGATGGTAGCTACAGCCTGCCAATGTCTGGAAGGCTACAAGTCACCCACTCTTAGTATAATGAGACAGGCCCATAGCCACACCTTCAATGAAAATCAAAAAATTCAAGCAGCTGTGTTAATCCATTTCTCTGAGTTCACACATGTGCACTTTGCATTGCAAGAGAGAGGTCTCACAATTCCATACTGTTGCTGAGAAATTCCATTGCTAGTATATTCACCTATGAGTGAGTATGGCAGCTCAGCTCTGAAGGAATAGGGAAGATGATAGATAATATCATGGGGGATGGAAATAGTGCCATCATTGTCTCTAACTGAAAAGACCCAGGGCTTAGTCCTTGCATAGTGATTCAAGTACTTTGTAGACTGCAACATTAGTTTGTGGTGTCTGATAGGATAGGATATGGGGTTTTCTTAGAGTTTAATATAAAATCTTTGTGGCAAAATATTTGTTTCAAAAGATACCACCAGTAGAAGGGATCTATATGAATCCAACTCAGAGAAAGTTTTTCCCTTTGTCACACATGAAAATCCACGCACAGTAACTTCAGTTTTGTAGTAAAGTAGATTTATGATTATCCTTTTTTGAGAGCAAAATCTGGCCATTTTTTTCCAGCTTTCACACTGTGCTTCCAAATTCATCAGGAGTGTGACACTATTTTGCCATACCTTATCCTTGTTTGTTCCTAGTGATTTTCCCTTGGCCTTTTTGTAGAATCCAGTGGATACTATAAATCTTGTCTGCGTTGGGAGGGGGGAACCAGTAGCAGAGATTGTGAGAATTGAGACAGGAATCATAAGAAGTGAGGCTGGAGACCTACTTCTAAGTAAAGCTGTCTGAAGAACTGAAACATATTGGGTCAGAGGATATGCTGTATAGACGATGACTCCAATAGGTTTTCTTTTCAGTGACAGTAACGCATAATTAATTTAATTAACCCCGTTTCTCCTAGAATTGGGTCTGGTGTTGCTTTAGCTCCATTTAATTCAATTAGCTTAGTAGATGACATCCAAGCAGGTGCTAACCTCTCTCTGTGCAATTAATGGAATTTCAAAGGGCTTGCGTCCATCACCTGTTTCTTCATAGGAAAAAAGAAACAAATGAGCAAACCTCGTGCCCATTGATTCAGTCCGTGCCTCCCTTGCCCGCTGCCAGCGAGGGAGGGGCTGGCTGATAAGTGGCCCTCTGCTTGGCTTTAATGTTCCAGAACAGCTTTGATTCCAAGGACGGGAGCGGATCTGCGCATGCGGGAATTACGCAGGCGGCTGCTTACTACCCCTACGATCACACGCTCAGCCAGTATCAGTATGACAGGTAAGATGCAAACAGCAATTAATCGCAAGGCCAAACTAAGGAGACACCAGGCGGGAACGGGGGAGACAGAGGCGAAGAGTGCGGGTATTTCCGCTCCCAATCGGGAATTTTTTTCGTTCTTTTCTTTTTCATTCCTGGCTCCTCCATCTGTGTGTATGCGGGTATTTCTTGTAGGAGTCAGGGCGGTCAGTGTAGAATAAACGTGAAAAGCGTGGTTGGAGCCTGTTTTGATCTCACATCTGAAACGTAGAAAGTGTGTAGTGGCCATGGACGGGGTCCGAATGAGGGTAGACTGTAAGGATAATAGGGGATTTTAAAGGTTAAACGCACTGAGCATCATTTTGATCCGTTAAGCGCGGAAGGAGGTCTAATTGATTTCCGTGGAAACAATCTCTAAACACCCATGCTCGTCCCCCCAAGTAGCATACACGTAGAGTGTTCAGCCTCTGACGGTTCCAACCTCAAAGGAAGCATGTGCACGTGTGAATGGACGTTCGCTCACAGTAACAAGCAAGGCTTTTCAATAGGACAGTTGTTCACAAAGGCAGCCGCGGGCATGTTCGCCCTAGCCTACTGGTAAGCTGGAGAGCCAGCCTGCTGTCGTGGTTTGAGGGTTAGACTTTGGAGATCAGGGGTTGAAATTCCCTCTCAGCCATGGAAACCCACTGGTGACTTTAGGGAAATCACACTCTCTGAGCCTCAAAGGAAAGCAAAGACAACCCCCCCGCCGAACAAATCTTGCCAAGAAAAGCCCGTGATAGGGTCGCCCTAAGTCAGAAACGACTTGAAGGCACCAAACAACAACAAAGTGGTAAGGCAGTGCAACGGCCAAGGACGGTAGATTGCGGAATTGCCGGTTCAAATCGTACCTCTGCCTTTCCCCTCAAGATGGCCAAAGGCTACCAATTCATTCTGTCTCCAATACGGCGGTCATAACGTTGGCTTCCCCCACGAGGTTCCGTTAGGGAGGCCAAGGGAGGGCTCTCAGCGCTTGAAACATGCTGTGTCGTGTCACTAGGCGATCCGCTTAGGTAGACTTTATATGACAACTGGCCTTGCCGCTGTCTAAACTCCACTGACTACAATGGAAACATAGCTGCCTTAGCAGGCATTGGTCCCTCTGGCCCGGTAGTGTCTCCTCCGACAGGAAGTGCTGGCCAGGGTTTCATAGGCAGGATTCTTTCCCAGCCTTACTTGGAAATCCGTGGTACTGCCTAGTGGTTTCCTATCCAAGTCTGAACCAAGACCCACCCCGATTAGCTTCACAAAGTCAGGCGCGCAGGGTAGCATTATGGAAGTTAACAGTGGAATCCTGCTCAGAAGTTAATCCTGGGGATTGCGTTGGAACTAAAAAGTTCCAACTAAACTAAACTGAGCCTGTCGTATTTTGGACATGTCATGAACTGACGTGACTCACTAGAAGAGAGAATAATGTTCGGTGAAGTAGAAGGTAGTAGAAAAAAAGGGAGACCGCCCCAGGGGTGGATTGGAAGAAAGTCAAGGAAGCCGAATCTCTTAGTCTTCAAGAATTGAGCAGGATAACCGGGATTCTTGGAGGTCTCACATTTAAAGGGTCGCCTTGATGGCAAACGATAACAACAAAGTACGAGTAGGATTACAGTTTAAAAGTGTAATTCCGTACCCCTTTTCCCCGGGAATAAGTCTTCATTGACTTAGGCAGGGTTTACTTGTGAGTAAGCAAACGCAGCGGTAGAACCACAAGCAATCTAATTCTGAGCGAAGCCAATTACAAAACTGCCAAGAGTCTGAACAGAGATTAGGGCGGGCTCAGTTTTTTCTCTCCAGAAGTGCCGATAAAAGGTTAGGCGCGTGCTATGTCGGAAAGAAATGAGCCGTGTGTTTGCACTGATATGGTGCTTGTTTACACTTTCTGATCATAGTGGTGGCACTGGCAGAAAATGCGGGACTTTCCTCCAGCCTTTTAGCTTTCTGTCCCCCTCCCCCAACCCACGCACGCTCAGCAGTGCTTACTTCTTCTGGCTACATATGCACGGGATCCATAGCCTGGAATAGTTGCCTTTTTGAGTGGTCCCTCCCAGAATCCCCCAGTCAGCTTGACCACTGGCCATGTAACTTTCCCAGGCTCTGGTAGGGTTGGGTTAGTTACCTCGGAGGCCAGCCTGTTCTCTGATTATAAACGTCCATTATTAAAATGATCGGTTCCGCGTATCTATACTCCGATTCAATCTGTTTAACTAGAGAGAAAGCTTGCCACCATTTCGAATTTTGGAATGGATACCCTTAGAATGTTGTGGTTGTTGTGTACTTTCGAATTGTTTCCGACTTATGGCGACCCTAAGGCGAACCTATCACGGAGGTTTCTGGAGGCTGAGAGTGTGTGACCTGCCTAAGGTCACCCAGTGGGTTTCCATGGCCGTGCGGAGCCAGCGTGGTATAGTGGTTTGAGCGCTGGAGACCAGGCTTGGAGACCGCGTTGCGCCATGGTAACCAACTGGATGACCTTGGGTGTATCACATACTCCCAGCCCCCAGAAAAGCCTCTGATAGGTTTGCCTTGTTGTGTGCCTTCAAGTTGTTACTTTTGGAAACCCCAAGGCGACCCTATCATCACACAACAAAAACCCCTTAGGATAGTAGTAGGTACCATCCACCGCCCATGCGCTGTCTAAGGCCATTTCCACCCTACACTGTTATAGCGCTGTTATTCCACTTTCAACATCCTGTGGAATTCTGGGGTTTGTAGTTTCTGAGGCCAAAGAGTCCTCTGGTTGAGAATTCTAAATGCCTCTCCCTAAACTGCAAAGCCCAGGATTCCATAGGATGTTGAAAGTGAAATAATAGCACCATAACAGTGTACTGTGGAAATGGCCTAAGTGACAGCGCTCACAGTGGTGCCTTGATTGATCTGGTATCACTTCCGTTCCTTTGAACGACTCCCACACTGAAAAGTCCCAGCGGTTCCCGCTTAATTGCAGGTCTGCGCTTTCTACGAAATACAGCCGCCTCTTGCGCAGGCACCATCGTGATTGATTGGCAACCGATGTAAGATGCAAAGCGTGCCCTGTACACTGTTAAACGTCTGAAGGCAACAGGAAGTCACGTGAGCGACTCAATCTCGGTTTTACCTTTACATTTTCACGCAAACCTAGGAGTAGATGGAGATTTTAAAGTGACCGTCTTCGAGATTGTAGCCGCTAGCTTAGTTACCCCGGTCAAATAGCTTACCTCAGTCATCAGGAAGTATTATGTCTCCTGATGCTGTTCCTAATATATCATTATTTGCTTTCAAAGCCTGATTCATTCGCGCATGATGAAAAAATTTCTCTACTTTTCAATGGGTGAGGCTTCATAACTGGCATCCGAATGTGTGAACTGACGCGCTAGCACACAGTTCACACGTTAAAGAGCATTATGAAGTGATACCAAAGTTCTTCCTAAGGTAAAATAGGTTTGCCAGACTTCTTCACACGTGCAAATCCTCACCTGACCTAGAATCATCCAGTGATTGAGATGCAAAGGTGAGTCAGCCTTTGTTTACTGGTGGCTGAAGGTACGAACGGATTCTCTTGAAAAGTCTTGCTTTTGAGACAATATGGAAGTCCTGCCTGTAGTCTGTCAGATTTGCGATGGTCCATTCACACAAGCAAATAGTCACTCGATTTGTCATTTCTCACGTGCGAGCCAAATGGGTCACGCCTCTCTATATGCTGGTTTTGGCCACTTTTACAAGGGCAGATTAAGAGAGTTCTTATCTCCACCTCCACACATCGTGTTTAGAACAATTCCGTAAAAACAATAACTCTTTGGAACGGTTTTTTTTAAAAAAAAAGAACACAAGCTAAGAATCCCGCTTACACTATTTCAACCTTTTAAGCCCGGTGGGTGCTGTTGACCTTTCCTTGGATGATGTGCATTAAATATTCAGGTATAGCCCAATGTCTGGTGCGTTTAAAAAAAAAACAAACTCTAGAAAGAAAGGGTAGGTGAGAAATTTATCATTAATACAAGAAATATATTTATTAACGATTGCACACCCTGAGGTTACTTAGGTTTATTCTGTGGGGGAGAGGCAGCAAAGGAGATGATCTCCCCCCTACCAGCGTTCCCATTTTACAAAAGGGCGCGCTTTCTTTTCCTTGGGCGAGCCTCCTGCAATCCGATGCACACTGACTGCGACAGTAAGCTTCATTGAACACCGTTAAACATGCATAGGGATGCTCTTTAAGTCTGCAACACTATGCTTCCTTGCTATACAAACCCCAGAGAAGCCACGGGGACTGACTTACGAGGAAACATGGACGGAATCAGCCAGCATCCTTTTTAATAACCCAACAAGAGAGGTGGTTTGCATTTTTAAGCCTATCTGCATGCTGAAAAGTAAGAATGCGCTGGCTTTCTCCCTAGTAAGTAAATTGCAAGTTAAATCCCAAGGGCCCGTTCCATAATTTAGTTGGGAGCTTACTCCCAAGTAAGTGTACATAACAGTGCAGTCCCAACCACACTGAATGGCCAAGATTTTCGGCTTAGCTGCTATTTCCCAGCGAACCCTGTTTGGTTTAACCGGGTCGAACGATTTTCTGTAAGATCCAACGCGTTGTGTTAGTAAGATTGTTTTTAAGGGGGGGGGTGATTTACCATTTGATGATGGAGGCTTCTTTTCCACTGGATATGGAATTGAAAATGTGGAAGAATCGAAGTCAAACCAAAGCGGGAGACATTCCCTCCGATCCAATCAAAGCCTGGAAAAGTTACTTTGAGGACCATAGCTTCCAGAATCCCTCAGCCGGCATAACTGGAGGATTCTGAAAGTTGCAGTCCAGAAAAGCAACTTTCCCATGCCCTGGATTTAATAGTAACACCCTTTCATCTTTGCGTATTTTGACTGCCACTCTTGCGAACCTCAGATACGGCACCATGGACGGAGGAACCCGGAGGAAAAACGCCACCCGGGAGACGACGAGCACACTGAAGGCCTGGCTGCAGGAACACCGCAAGAACCCCTACCCGACCAAGGGCGAGAAGATCATGCTGGCCATTATCACCAAGATGACCCTTACGCAGGTCTCCACTTGGTTCGCCAACGCCCGGCGGCGCCTCAAGAAGGAGAACAAGATGACCTGGCCCCCGCGGAATAAGTGTGCCGACGAAAAGCGGCCTTACGAGGAGGAAGACGAGGGAGAAGGACAAGGAGAGAGTCTGAAGAATGAGAAGCTCGCGGGTATCTCCTAAATGTTCTGGTCGCCTTTGGGCAAAGCAATGAATGAGTCCCCTCTCTCTTTCCCCTTCTGCCACCTTCTCACCACACTATCTCGAACTTATCCTTCTCACCACACTATCTCGAACTTATCCTCCGGGACTAGGATATCGTGTGCAGAAGAGAGCCTAACAGCTAGACATGAAATCCTAGTCCCAGGACGCGGCGGATCCCTGGGTACCTTATGCGTGTAGATTCCAGGGGAAAGTTGTCTCTGTGTATTTTTTTTTAAAGTAAAGTTTGGGAAAGTCTGTTTTCGGACCGTGACTCAGAATCTCCAAGTTGCAGTCCAAAAAAGTAACTTTTCCAAAAGTGTTATAAAGTAAAGTTAAATGGTAGAAAACAAACGGCAGGCATTTCTCCAAAATAATTTAGAGAGCCCTAAGGGATTTGTAATTGAGTTGTACAGATCTATGTCTTGCCTTATAGCCCCATTAAGGAAATGCACTCATCTCAGCGAGCCGGTGTCGTGGTCTGAGAGTTGGATTAGGACTCAGGGTTGGTATCCCCGTTCAGCCTGGGCAAGTCACGCCCTCTCAGATTCAGGGGAAGGCAAGGGCGACCCTCTTCTGAACAAATCTTGCCAAGAAAACCCCTCTAAGGCGATAGGCTCGCCTTAGAGTCCAACAATAAACTAATCTCAGCAAGCCCTCCTCTCTGGCTGGCAGGGCTCAGGTCACTTTGTCACCACCTCGGCCAGTATTGGGTTGAGCGGAGGGAAGGCTGCTATCAAACGAGAGATTCCCATCTGGGAACTCTGCCCCTAAGCCTAAAGCAGAGGGGTTCCCATCAGCACAGCCCGTAGTAAGGGACGATGGGAACTGGAATCCCGCAGCATCAGGGCAAAGAGGCTTCCCCCATCCGGAAGGTCTACAAACCTATTATCTGACTTTTATTCTGTTTGGCCTATCTGACCCGAACACAACGCAGAAATTTTCGACAACCTGACTGTTCCAATGTCATATCTCCTGTGAGCCATGCTATGGCTGAGTGCGCCTTGGGCAAGCCACTTGTAACTTCCTTTTCCTGTCTGTGAAATGGCAAGAGTAAGGAAAAGAGGAAAAATGAAGGGCTCTGCAGAGGGATTTGGAGGGTTCCTTGACAGAAAATGAACTAAGTCCTTGTGATATTAAGCGGTGGTGAGTTCCTGATGTTCATTAAATTATCCTCTTCTCCTACCCACCTCGGTTTCTGTTCCCAGACCCTGCGACCAAGGAGGAAAAGGAGCTGGGGCTGAGCGACCTGGACGATTACGACCCGCTGGAGTCGGAGAGTTCCGAGGGCGAGCTGAAGGCTCCCGCCTTCGGCCACGTGGAGAGCGACGCATGCGCCAACGAGCCCTGCAAGGAGTCCTCCCTGGGTGCGGGCGCCGCCACGCTAGAAAGCACCTTGGAGAGGGCCAAGAGCTGCCTCAAGGACCCGGCGACGGCTGCCCCGGAAAGCTGTGAGGCGGCGGAGCTCCTGAGCAGTCGGCAGAGGAGCTGCGAAGCCAAGCCGTGTTACCAGCAGCAGCAGCAGCTCCTGGAGGCCAACAGCAAGCCGAGAATTTGGTCGCTGGCGCACACGGCCACATCCCTCAACCAGGCGGAGTACCCGTCGTGCATGCTGAAGCGCCAGCAGGGGGCGTCCAGCGCCTCCAGCGCCGGGGCAGCGCCGGCCGTGAGCGTCATCGAGAGGCACCAGAAGGATTCCCCCGTCGCCAACCTCAGGAACTGGGTAGACGGCGTGTTCCACGACCCCCTCTTCAGGCACAGTACTTTGAACCAGGCCTTGAGCAACACCACAGTGTCTTGGGCTACCACCAAAGGCTCCATCTTGGAGACGGGGGCCTTGGGGCGCTCGCTCGGGGGCGGTGCCGCCGCCGCCGCCGCCGTGCTCAAGGGGCAGCTGGCCGGCCTGGCTGGGCCCCAGGACTCCGGCAAAGACTTCCTGGCGTTCCCCAAAGCAGGCAGCAAAATGTTCTGCTCCTAACGATCAAGCCCCGTCCGCCTCCCTGGGACAGGCCGGTGGGGGAAAGGCAAGACGGGGAGGACGAGCCACTGAGAGGGCGGGCCGGGGGAGGGGGGAGGACCAAAACAGACTTGGCTAGAGTTTAAGTTTCAACAAGGGACGTTTTTCCAGATCCAAAGGAACAGTGCTTTTTTCCGCGTTCCGTTTGCTGGTTTAAGGACAGAGAGAGAGAGAGAGAGAGACTTCCTTTTGTGCTCATTGGAAGATTTTTCACTTGGCTGCGACCTTAAGGGATCAGCGTCTTCACCGTTATTTAAGTCCATAGCACGTTCCACTAGTGATAGAGGCGTCCTTCAGCGTTTACCTCGGGCAAGTTTACAAGGCGCGACGTTCGCATTCAGCTTCCAGAAGGGGGAGGGTGTTGTCTCTTCCGTTCTTTTCCTCCTCCTCTTCTTCTTTTTTTTTTCCTTTTTCCTTTTACTTTGTGGCATGCCAACCTTAGTTATAAAAAAGAAAGAAAGAAAGACTTTCTTCCTCGGACTTTTATTTCCCCCCGCTTTCCTTCTTTCATTGTTACCATTCCACCCACAAAACAAGAGAGAAAAAAGCACTTCTTCCACCGATTTGACACCATTGCGCGCACGCACACAAACACAGAATTTGAACTTGACCAATAAGCTATGTCGACAAGGTATGTTCACTCCAAATAAATTGTTTGTCTCTCAGAGGTACCCTCTGATTTGTGGTCTGTTCACCTTACCCAAGGAAGACTTGTTCCCAAATCGCTTAAAACGTCACAGAAAGAAAGGGGGGCAGGAGGAAAAAAGTTAATAGGGGAGGGGGGCCGACAGGTTCATTGGAAGCCAAATGGATCTCCTGTAACCTTGGATGAAATAGGTGAATTTTAAAGTAGCCCGATCCTTTGCGGCTAGATCCTAAAAACGTTGGCAGACCAACGTCTAGTTTGAAGAAATCTCATTGGCATACACAGGAATCTATAATACTTGCTAGACAGAGTGTTTCTTGAAAGTCACTAACGGAGCAATCCTATGCTGGTCTACTCAGATAAGCCCGGTTGAGCATGGAGATCTTACTCCTAGGTAGCTATAGGATTGGTGATTAAAGCTGTGGCCTTTATCAATAAATAAAGGTATGTTTGCAGGGAGAACCAGCGTGATGCAGTAGTTGGAGTGTTGGAATCCCGGGGTTCCTACCCCTACTGAGCCGTGGAAATCCACTGGGTAACCTTGGGCAAGTCACACGCTGTCAGCATGAGAAGGAAGCAATGGCAAACCTCCCTCTGAAGAAACCTTGCCAAGAAAACTGATGACAGTAACTTGGAAACGACTTGAAGACACATGACGACGTTGGTACCCCATCCTTCGAACGCTGTTGGGCACCAGAGTAAGCTTACCCGCCTAGGTCGAAGGAGGAGCCAACGGTAAAGCCCACAACTCTTTCAAAAAAAGGAAGAATTTATCATTAGAGGAGAAGTAAGATCCAAGAAAGTCAGCGTCCTAAGGTGGTTTGAGGTTGGAGCACGACCCTGGAGGCTAGGGTTCGATTCCCTGCTTGGCCATGGAAACCTTCTGGGTGGCACATCACACACTCAGCCTCCAGAAAACCACGTGATACATTCGACTTGGAACCCTCTAAGTCGGAAACGACTTGGAGACGCAAAAAAGCAGCAACAAGATCCAAGACTTGGTGGAGACGCCGGCTGTGACAAACTGAACGAAGCTATCTCCTAAGTGTCTCTTGACGCCTAAGAAAACTTCATGTTTTACCTTTCTCTATGCTCACTTTGAAAACAGAGTCTATATTAAAAATCCAAGAGGGAACTCATTTTGAGCAAACCATCCTCCCACTCTGAATCTTAGTTAACGGTTTTCGCTCTTTATATTTTCGGTAGACACCGGCCACTTTGATTTGATCGCGGTTCATTTCAGGGGTCAGGAAATCGGAAGTCACAGGTAGGGTCTACGGCCTTCCTTCGGGATGGTATTTGATGATTAAAAGGGAAAATATTTGCATGTCAAGACAGAATTGTTTAAAACAGCAGTAATTATTATAATAGCGCAGTCCAAGCACCAGTTTAATTGTTTTCAAAGCGAGCCATTTGTCGAGTGGAGACGCGAATCCTGGTGACCGCGATGAATGACTACGCTTGAAAGGGAGGGGCTCCACCTCTCCCCTTCCTCAGCAGTGGTCTGAGAAAAGAGAAAGCAACCTCTTTGTGTACGCCGCCTTTTAAACACAAGCGGGAAAAGCCCTGTGGAAGGAGTCGCTTGCTGATTCTCCTCCTCCGAGCGTAATCCAACCAGGGTTGTAATCCTATAGACACTCCCACGTGATTAAACACCGCTGGGATTAATGGTGCTTGTACCTCCTGAAGAGACACGTATAAAGGAAGCTTGCGCTTTAAGAGGATGCAATCCTTTGAACGTTTGGTTGGAAGGAAACCCGACTGAAGCCAGAAGGACCTGTTCCCGAGGAAAATACCTATGATCCTCTCGCATTTTTAAAACTTGCATTCAAGATAGCCAAGAGTATGACAGCTTCCTTGGTTAAACGACCGGGGGCTCCAATTGCCCATTTATTCAAATATAGGGAAGGAGGAGTGAAAGGCTTAATTCCCCGAAGAGTGAAAAGAATTCTAGACGGGAGAACGGGGGAGTGTCTCTGGAAATTAAGTTGTTCGGATGTGAAGACACTAGGGAAAGCCCTGCTCCCCCCTGGAGGGCTCTTTAAACCCCCTCCCCACCCCCTCTTTAATGTGTGCAAAGCAATTGATTCACATGGAACATTTGACGTTTTAAACTCCCGTTTTACCTTCCAGCTTCTCCGCTAGTAGGGAGAGCGAATCGTTGGATTCTCTATGAATATTTCAGCACTTCAGGACGGATGCGTTACCGTTCTGACATTAAAGAGAAGCGCAGCCGAGAGAAAGCAGGAGCGCGGTTGCCGCCTTCGCCGCCTCCGCCCCCTCCCACCCGCGAGAAGGCCCGGGGAATTTGCCGCCCTCGCCTCGTAGGCCAGCGTCAACTTTTCCGAGCTGGATGAGGGCAGAACCGACAGCAAAGGCTGCCTTGAAAACTCTGCTCTCTCCCAATCTGGAGAGAAGGGGGCATGTTAAGGGGTTGGGGGGCTGGACGGCCCCTTTAAAAACAAGTCCTTCGCCACTCTTACCAACACCCCCCTAGAAAATATTAAAAAGTATTAAAACCTTCCTTTCCCACACTCCCAACTGGAAACCTAATTGTATATGAGGAAATAAGAACAAAACCCACGAATTAATACTGCTGTATTCATAGGCCAGGACGTCCCCAGATTCCCTCATAGCCCTTTTTTTAAATCTAAAAAAAAATCTCCAGCAGGGGCAATTTGACTTCTCATTAGGTTTCACTGTTTAACTTTTAAAAAGGACCCCCTCCCCCCCATACACACCTTTTTTCAGAACCAAATTTCAAGCCGGTTCCGGGGGAGAGGCATTTAAAGTATGCCATGCCGCCCTCTGAGGCAAAAAATGGCTTCCGGACCCAACGCAATGGTCCAGTCCTGACCTAAGATACTGGATAGTGGTTGAAGGGTTGGACTCCCGTCTCAGAGGAAGGCAGTGGCAAACCCTCTCTGAACAAATCTTGTCAAGAAGACCCCGTGATAGGTTCCCTTTAGGGTCGCCCTAAGTCGGAAACGACAGGAAGGCACATAATAACAACTGTTCTGTTAGGCTATTTCCTCACAACTAGCCCCTCAAAGAGTATTAAAAACTTAGTTGGCATAAGTCACGATGGACTCCAGCCGGTGGCGTAGGTACGGGAAAGGGCAAAATGAGTCACTATCACTCTCAAATAATTGCCCTCCCCCCATGAAATTTCCTTTCAGTCCCCAAATTTCTAGCCTTTGGGTAACTTCAGATTTAAGTTGAGCGTTTAGAAATGCAGTTTAGACATCCGAAGAAAAAGAGCAGGCAAGGTCGCGAACACAGGGAATATCGGAGTTCTGGATATGAAGGATTCTCAGTGTCTCGCTTTGTAAAACGCTAGAAGGAAAGCGAAGGAAAATCTTCACGAGGGGGAAGAATTTTTATTTGGCGGGGCAACACCCTCATTCACCCCTCCCCCAAAACTACACCCCTGACTCGACTCCACTTCATCAGACGCTCTTGAGGGGGGCAATCTGCTCCGCCTCCGCCCTTTCCCACCATGTGCCATGCCTTCTCAAGAGGACCCATCCCTGCCTCTCATTCTCTGGGTCCGCACATGAAGCTAGAGCACCTGGTGGGTTCTCCGGAAAGAAACAATAGCAGCCAATGGACACAAATATGGCTCCTTGGCAAAAAAGAACTGCAGATCCCGAACATTAGGAAGCCTGAGGTTCATGGTATTAAGTGTGATTTTGAACAATTCTACAGGCTTCCGCTTGCCAAAGGCTCGCCCGCCCCCCCCCCCCGCTTCCTGTTTCCCTCCTTTCCAAGGGAACTTGCCCGCTTTTATAGCTCTGAGGCGAGCATGAAATGAAATTGCGACAGACACAGGATACCATTTCACTCACACACACACACCAGCGCTGGTTGTGAAGCCGGTTCATGGCCGAGGATCAATGTGTTCAGCGTCCTGGCGGAGGCTGTTCTAGTTTCTGTGAAAGCAAGAAGAGGGCCCTTTCACACTGCGCAATCATAGGACTAAGATTCCAGTTTAACCGCCATGGCTGCACCCTGGGAGTTTTGTGGGTCGGTCGAGCTCTCTGGCGAGAACTGTAAACTGAAAATCCCAGGACTCCCAGGGCAATTAAAGTGGAAACATGACGGTATAATTGCATGGTGTGAAAAGGCTCTCAGGATAGCCTCCTGTCCTCCTCAGGGACCGGGGAGGAAGCCTCTCTTGACGTCGGAGAGCTTTGTTTCTCAGGCGGCGTGCCCAGGATTACTCCGCGCCCTGATGGGGGGCTTCGCCTTTCCGGTTGGCCTCTCTCGCCCTCTGTGAGAATCTTTACAGAGCCCCCAAATTTCCCAGGGACCCTGACATAGACGAGGCAGGAAAATCGCCCTTACGGCAGGATAATAGCCTCTTTGGCTGGGACTCCCGTCGGGAGAACAACAGAAAAGAGACAACGTCGTGTGATAAGTCCCAGCCAAAGACGCGGCTATCCTGCTGTAAGTGCGTTTTACTTGCCTCGTGTGAGAAACCCCTCAGAATGCCAATAACACCCCCCCGCTCAACAATTTCAGCCCTATGAGTGGGGGTTTAGGGGGGTCACAGAGGTGTTTACGCGTAAAGGTCTCGGACTTCCAAAGTGGGAGCTCGGGGGGCGGTTTTAGACACATCCCTTTCCGGAGTGGCCGCCGCCGCTGCCATGAGGGAATTGAGAGGCACTCGGACAAGGGGGACGGAAAAGAGCCGCCGAGCCGCCCTTTCCTTCCCGGCTCCTGGCAAGCGGCTGTAATTGGACTGCAACTCGCCCTCCCCCGCTCCCGCGCGCCCTCCTCCCCTCCCTCCCCCTTTCTCTCCCCCTCTGTCATTATATTGACTTTCGCTCTCTTGGATGATATTATCGAAATGAGTGAACCTCTCCGTTGATGGGGGCTGTCAAAAGGCTGAGACAAGAGGCCCCCGGCCTGGGGAAAGGAGAGTGGGGAGAAGAAGGGGGGGGATGAGAAGAGGATTTAAAAGAGGGAAAAACCCACACCGTTTCATCAGCCAGGATAATTTGAAGTGAAATTTTCATTTTGACAGGAAAAGGGGAAAGAAAAAGGAGAAGGCGCGCGCGCGCACACACACACACGCACACCCCTCCCTGAGAAGCTCTGCTGCACCCGAGGATGTGGGTGGCGGTGTGTGGGGGGGGGGAGGAGGAAGAGGAGAGGCTGGGGTGGCGGGAAAGGTGGGGGAGGAGAGACTTTTGCGGAAAGCCACGTCTTTAAAGCTGAAAAGGGCAAAAGAACTCGAATTAGTTGTAATAGATAAAAAGGGCAAAAATAAAGAGTCAAGGGTACTTGACAGTAATAGCGAAAAGTGGAGTCTCTGGAGAGATGGGTTTGCAGCCAGAGGCTGGACGAAGCGGAATTTTAATGCCGTCTGGGAGGGAGAGCGGGCGGCTGAGGCAGAGAGGGCCGGCGGGCGCGAGGGAAGCGGAGACAAAGCAGCCCGCCCGCCTCGGCGCCAAAACAGGGAAGACGGTGTGGGAGCCGGTTTGGGGACAGTCCGCCCTCTGTGGTGAAGGCAAACGGGACCGAGGGGCCCTTTCAGAGAGAAAAACAGGGGAAGCAGCGTCTCCTCTCAGGCGGACTCTTGCCTTTTTGGCGCCAAGTCACCGTGTGGAAGAAATCCCCGAAATAGGTCCCGCGAGAATTATTTGCTCCTCTTGAGAGATCATCCTTCTCTCTCAGTTGAAGCTCGGCTGTTTAGTATTTCCCCCCCTAGGGCATGTGTTTATTTTTTCAACACCGTTTGGGGTAGGTAGGCGATCTAAAGGAGTTTCAGAACTCCAGAGGTAGCCAGGCAGCCGTCCTTTCAAGCCACACACATTCCTGGGTCGCATGCTGTTGCTTTTAAATGGTTCGATGGCGCCAAATTTCGCCAAGCGTTCTTATCCCTCCCTCTCAGGATATTACTCGTGAAATTTAGAGAGAACCATCCCGTCGACTTTTTCTCTCTGTTCGCAGTGGTGCGAACATTCTAGAACTCGTAGTGCAATATTTGATTAAACCAGCCAAGGATAGGCAGACTTGGGTGCAAACCGCCGAGATCTCCAGATTCTTGGTCCCGCAAGGTGTTATGAAAGCAGAAGGCGGGCGAGGAGTCACCTGTGACTTTCCCCACTTTTTATAACAAAAGTTCATGGGCAAGATCTGGACGTCTCGAAAAATTGCACGCATTTTTATGCAAATCCCGTGGTTGGTCTTGTTCGTGTGTGCGTGTATGTGTCTTCAAGTCGCCTGTCGACCTGTGGGATGACGGAATACACTAATTGCGCTAAATTAAATCCAGTTGCTACTTCCAACTAGAGCAGATACCTTTTGATTCACCAGCTTCCTATTGATTTAATGTGTCAAGATGGGACTAGCAATGACATTTGGCCCTGTGCTGTTAAGGTTATTGTCAGGAATAGTGGCCACTATATTGGAAAGGATGGAGCGCAACGCTCTTAAATCCCGTTAACTCCAAGAATTCAGCGCATGCTCAAATATGCCTGGGGCAGTGAATGAGACAGGAAGGCGCTTAATGTCTCATTCCTATCTCTACTGCCTAGAGATGAATTCTTGCTGCCCACAGCGGCTGAAGTCCTGTTGGTCGGTCCCAGCTGGAAAAGACACACCGAATCAATTGGAGAATGGTAAATCCAGTGGATTCAATGGGTTTACTTCAGCCAGGACTAAAACAGTGTTTAATCCCGTGGGATTTACTTTAGCGCAGCATTGCGCTATAAATGCTGCTGGATCTTGCCCTACATCCGAAAACCACGACTATTCGTATTTTCTGACACAGCAACCTCGAGGTGGAAGCGAACTTCCCCTCACAATTGCTCAGGTTTCAAGCCGGTGCCCCTGGCTTTCCTGGGAGAAAGAATTACTGAGGTCAGCGGGAGTAACTTCTGAGTAAACACGTGCAGAATTGCTTTTCAATTTGAATAAAGGTTTCAGGGCCTCGATTCAGAGGCTGTTGCCTTCCCAACACAGCGAGTAGAGGATTAAAAAAGGGCCGTGCCAGTTTAGAGAACAAGCCCTTTGCAACAGGGCAGAGGCGAGTTCCTAGGAGCGAAGGGCAATTTCTTGCAGGGTCGCATAAAATGGAAGCATCCCCACTCCAACGGTCCTCAGGAAAAGAAGCCGCTGGGAGATTCTCCTGCACAAGTCCCAAAGAAACACGGAATTTGCGCAAGAATATCCTTAGCCAACGCTCCTGAAATGGAGAAAGCGGGCTGACTGGGTTTTGTAAAGGCGTTTAAGATGAAGACCATCTCAGCACGAGCCTGTTACAGCATTATTATTCCCCTTTCAACATCCTATGGAATCCTGGGCTTTGCAATTTAGGGAGGGGTCTCAAAGGGGCCACACACTGCCTGAAAGGCCCCTCCCTAAATTGCAAAGCCCAGGATTCCATACGATATTGACAGAGGAACAATAGCACTACAACAGGCTCGTGCGGAAATGGCCTGACTCTTCCAAGGGCTCAATCCGGGGGGAAGAAATCCAGAGCGCGAAACGCCTTGAAAGGTATATGGGTGCTGTGGATTGCGGGCAACCGGGCTGGGCTAGATGACCCGGCTCCTCCCAACACGGCTGTGTCCCTCCGCTGCGCTTCAGCAATGGTGGGTTGAAATGAATCCGACGAGAGAGAGAGAGAGAGGGAGAGAGCGCTATCCCGTCCCCCCAGCGAAGCCGCGTTCAGCAAGCTCAACATCAGGCTGCGAGAGAAATTAATCTCGAGCGGGCCTGGATCAATAACTTCCCTCACCATCCGTAGGTACACACATACTAAAAGAAAGGTCCCCCCCCGCCGCCCTTCCAATCTACCTGGAGGCGCCGAGGGTGGCGGTGGTGGAAGGAGCCATCGGACACGGGGGCGGGGGGGAGAGAATTGCGTTGACGCGCCATCTATATATCTAAAGACGAAGACTCCGCGGGGAGGGGGGAAGGAGAGAGCTGGCAAGGGGAGCCTCTGTCAGCCATTCGGCCGTGGCAAATTCCAACCCACCAAGGAGGAGATGGGAAATTAACAGCGCCTTTTTACATAGGGCCCAAATAAAACTGTAATCAGCGGCGCGTTACTTTTCATTAAGAGAGTTTGACAGCCGCGGCGGCTGCAGCGGCAGCTTCAGTCTCGACAGGGGAACGGGAGTAAGGGGGAAAGCGGGGGAGAGAGAGGGAGGGGGGAGAAAGAAAGAGGTCTCTCCCGGTCGGAGTCATAAGATAATTCCTTAAGCTCCATTAACAGCTCTTAGCCGCAGGAAATGGGCTCCCTAAAACATCTTCAAATCTAAAAGCTTTATCGACCTCACAAACCTCGGCTGATGGGTCTATTTCTTTCTTTCCTTTCTTTTTTTTTCTCCTCTCTTCTGAGGTTTTTTGTGTTTTTTTTAAACACACACACACACACCAGCAACTTAAGAGGCACCAGAGCCGTCCAGGAAAGCAATAGACTTTGACACAACGCCTTCTTAACCAGAAAGCGAGAGAGACAGGGAAAACGAGACCTTAAATGATATTTAAAAGGCAGCCAATTAAGATTTCAAATGATTGTCTCCTGAGATTATACACGCAATTTATGTCACCTGCGTCTTCTTTTTCCTTTTCGTCCCAGCATGCATGCAAAATTGCAAGGCGGTGGTGCACTCTTTTATTCCAAAGAACACACACACAGGAAAGATTATCTGTGTATGTGTGTTACAAGCACGAGTATACAGTACAAGCAGATTTATTCCTATCTGTATATTCACAAGAGAGAAAAGAAATAGCAATTATTCTAACTTGCCCTTATCATTAGCCAGAAATCAGGAAAAGCCTCTGTTGGAGCAGATATTTAGAAGTTTTTATGTGATTAGTGAGAAGTCAGTTTAAAGAAAGCATCAAGACTTCATGGAACATTTCTCTTTCTTCCCCATTCCTGTGTGTGATCATCAACTCCATTTATTAATTGACCCCAGTGCATGGATTTTAATGACTTCCTCTCTAGATAGTTCATCATGGAAAGATAAAGAACTCAACTATCAAAAGCTGCACAAAGGATATAAAATGCTTGTTTGAGAGGAAGAAAATAGGTAACAATATCATGTGACTTCCAATGGCTGTGCTGACTGAAGGTGATGGAAGCGTAAATCCAGCACATCTGGAGGGCATCAGTTTAAGGAAGATTAGATTAGATGTCTTCCAAGTAAACTAGTCCTAATCCCACCCAGAGGTATGTGCTCAAGTCTCATTAATCTCATGGGAAATATGTACACAACTCTGCAGTATATTGTGGCTATCATGTGGTGATGATCCAGATAATCCAAAAATACAGACAGCATAGCTTGTGTTTAGAAGGTTCCAGATCCTGTCTGACCTTGGAAGCTAACCAGAGTCAGCCCTGGTTAATTCTTGGATGGGAGACCACCAAGGAATACCAGGGCTGTAGATTGTATTTCAGAGAAAGGCCATGGCAAACCATCTCTGAGCATTCCTTGCCTAAGAAAACCCTATGAAATTCATAGGGTCAAGTCAACAGTCAACTTGAAGGCATATACACAGATGAAGAATTTGAAGTGCGGCTCTAAACGCTCAAGTGCTGCTCTGTTATAACTTGTTGCTCCAAACAGGAACAAAAGAACTGCCCTCCTGTGTCACATCAAGATCTACTGAGCCCTCTTGTTGTTTTCTTTTAAAACACCAGTAACACATGTATGTAATTATTAATAATCATGAGCCAGGTATGGGTTGTTTGATCCTAGCATCTGCTGCTAAGTAGTACAGCCCCTTTGTGCTTGAAAGGACATGTAATAGTCAACAGCAGTTGGTAGGATATTTTCTCCTCAGAATCATAGCCTAACCCAGCCTCTGTTAACAAGGTGGTTCTGGAAAAGATTTGTTCACTACAAGTTCTATCATCCACAGTCTGCCCAGCTAATACTGGTTGGAGTGATTAATGTTGTGGGCTGAAACATCTGGGGAAGGCTAAATAATCCTTCCTTTAAGAAAAAGAAATGCTTGTGGCCACAAATTTCAAAAGTGTGCAAAAAAGTACTTCCATTGATTTGGCATGAATCAGCTGTCAGTCACTTTCATCTGCATGACACCTCATTCCCCAAATTATGGAGCAACTATGGGGAGAAAAATGACTATACCACAGAGTACCAAACAAAGCAATTGATATCCCCTACCCATTCTTGTTCACTTCAAAGGCCTTAATTCTCTCATTTTTTACGATAAGGAACTTTGGAACATGGAATGGCCAGCACACCAGATCTAAAAACCTTCAGCAGGAAATAACCTCCAGTGATGACAGTCATGAAAAAATTCATTCAACTATGTCTGTTTAATAACAGGATGCCCATGTCCATGGTTTTGCGAGGTGGGGGGAGGGGGATATTGGTCCTTCCAGAAATGTCCATTTCCAGGTTTTGGACTGTAATCAGGGAACTGCTTTGTTTTTCTTCTGCCTGTTTCCTTGAAAAAGTAGACATTGATGTCACCTATCTGTCTGATCTGAGTTAATCATCTGATAGGTCAAATAGTGACTTCAATCAACCTGTTTCACATAAGACTTTCTTCTCCCAAAATTGTGTGTGCGTGTGCACACACACACATGTACATACATAGATGTATTTGTTTTGCCAGGTTTTACAAAGTGGCTACAAGTAGGAAAAAATCCTGGCAATAGTATTAAACTAAGCATACAAGTAAAAGTTTGATTTATGGGCTACAGTCAGACTTCAGTGGGCTCTGCCCACTTTCTGATGGCCTGTTTCCCAGAAAAAGCTGAGAGGCAAGGAAAGCCAACTCAGGAACTGTCTCCTCAAGGTGCTTGGATTGCCAGAGGAAGATGAGGAATCTCTTCATGGCTACTCCATAGTGGTAAAGAATAAAGCAGTTGCATGATTTTATTTCTGTGTATGAACAAATAATTGCCTTTCATCTTTTTCTTCCCTGTCTCTGACCACAGTGACCATCACAGAACTGGATGACCATGCCCAATTTGACTTCTGGTCCTGCTGCCACCATGCATCCTTGACAGTTTTCCCCTCAGGCAATGTGGTTGGAAAACTTTCCTCCACCCAGGGCTGGATGGACCAATGATTTGACTTGGTATAAGGCAGCCCTATAGGTTCATAATTGTTTGGCAGGACTAGAAAGCCATTGCTCTCTCCATGTAGATAGGAAAAAGTGTTGACATGCCAAGCATGTGTTGGAAACAACTCTTCATTCCAAGAGGTATATTTAGAAGCAAAGCTGTGAAGTCACAAAACCACATCCACACACATGCACATCCCTTCTGTGGCTCTTCAAAATAATTCTTCAGACAAATTCAAGGGTGACGTAGACCATTTCACTGAATGTTTGTACACAGATTCTAGACAGAACAATTTGAAATCCTACTGGTTTCAATAAAATGTCTGTACACACATTTAATTTATTCATTTGTCTATTTGCATCCTGCTAAACAGGTCAAAGCAACATATATAGGAATATCTTATCTTACTTTCACAACAACCCTGTGAAGCATAATTTAAGTAGACCAGGCTGATAAATAGTAAATGGGTCCAAAGTCACTCAGTGAATTTCAGGGTAAATCAAGGATTTCAGCCAACCCAGGTCTCTTCCCAGTTTTTTGTGGTGGTGGTGGTGTGCTTTCTAATCATTTCTGACTTATACAATCCTAAGATAAAACTGTCACAGAGTTTTCTGAGGCTGAGAGTGTGTGATGGGCAGAAGGTCACCAGTGGATTTCCATGGTCAAGTGGGGAATCAAACCCTGGTCTCCAGGGTCATAGTCCAGCACTTAAGCCACTACACCATATTGGCTCTCTTTCTACCCACTAATAAATCACCACACTAGCAAATAAATCCCCAAATTGACTTGCCCATCAAAAAGTGGGGAAGAGGTGAATGAGCAATCCTGAGTTTGCATGGGCCAAGAGTTGTTCATAAGTGCATTCAGGCGCTCAAGGAAAGATGAGTAGCAAGCCTTCCCCTGTTGGGTACAGTAAATATTCTGCCTCCCTGTCTTGCCTCAGGAAACTTGATCCAATATTATGAGTTACGCTGAATTTTAAGTACTGCGTCCGACATTCAAAGGCTGCATAGGGAAACACATGCCCTGGTCCTAATTGGCTGTTTCAACAGTTGTCAGTATAGCCTGTTACATTTGTGCAATTCTATTAGCACCAAAGTCTGGCTCAGTGATATCATTCTTGGTGGACAGCCATGCAAGAGACCTTGGACTGCAAACAAATGATATCTTTATCATTTGTGTTTCCCAGAACTTTCACATGTAAGCAATTATATTTTGCATGTCATAATTTACTACCCTATACTAGGAATGGGAATCAAGGGGGCTCCCAGATGTTGGACTGCAGTTTCTAGTATTGCTTCCATTGGCTGTGCTGACGAGGACTCATGAGAGCTGCAGTCCCACATCATTTGGATATCTGCACAATTCCAGTCCAACCCTATATAACTTACTATATCCAGTTAAGATCAGAGGCCCTGCCCTTCAGCCTGCTGTTAGCAAGGGCCATGATGATGGATACCAGTGACACAGCCCTCTCACTGAGGCTACCACAATTCTCTTCCTGGCAAAATCCACCCTCTATCTGAAGGGTATGAAAACCTTTCCATTCTGTAAGGCTGTTTACAATGATGTTCAGTCACCTGAGATTGAGCAATAGCAGGTATTTCAGGTGCTCAGATGTCCAGAGCTATATATGCCTTCTTACACTGAATGACTCAGTGACCTGCTGAACTATATTTATGATAGGCATAGGAGGTTGCAATGATCCCCTACGAATAACAATAGGACTTTTTAACAGTTGACTTGTTTACTGTTACTTGCTTTTTTGTGCTGATTCATTTTTAATACTATTTTTTATTTGGAATTGTTATTTGATTATTGTTGTATTGGAGGGCAGAACATAAATCTCTCTCTCTTTCTCTCTCTCTCTCTCTCTCTCTCTCTCTCTCTCACACACACACACACACACAGAATATCTGCGTTATCACATAAACGCACATGAAATAGCACTTCCAATGCACAGAAATAGCACTTCCAATGCACACAATTCCAACAAAACATTCCAATAAGCTAGGAGAAAACAGAAGGATTTAGGTTTACTATGAACAGAATGATTAAAATTGCACAAATTATAAAACTATTACTTGAAGGTGAGGTATGATAAGTCACATTGATTTTTGTTTTTGTAACAGTGTTTCTAGGAGAGAATTTACATTTTTTTCTGGGAAAGATTCTATAGGAAATTACAACTTTTTATATAGCATGCTCTAGTCTGTAAAAGGGGGAAAGTCCATTGTATTTCCTCTCTCACTCATTCCTTCTCTCTGACACATATTTCCAAGTGCTTAATGGTCAGTATAGTTCCTTCGTTCACAGCAACATCATTTCAGCATGACAATATAGGTAGCTAGTTAATTAGATTATAGATCACAGAGATTAATTTACAGTCCTTGCACCATCTACCTATAATCTATCTATCCAGAGTATCACATATGCATTATCTCAGTTCACAGCCTACTAGGAGTTTGGGGACACCAGTGATTCAGATTGTATCCAAAAATCTAGGAATCAGTCAGGTATCATTGGACTACTTGGAATGTTCCAAGTAGTGTAATTTTATGTAATGTGCTGTTGTGGTGCTATCTATAGTGATTTTATTTAGACTATTTTTTTTTCAATCAGTTTGAAACAAAACAGCAAACATAGTGAAAAAATTGTACTTGGCTCCTACCATTTCAGAATGCAAATAGCAGTGTTGTGTCCAGAGGGTTTGTTTCTCTTGCCTATAGGAAGTGCGCATAACATAGGAAAACAAGAACTCCCAGGGTCTCTTTCCTCTTAGCCTTGTCGGTGCAAATGAGAGAATATTTAAACAATCTCACTGAGCACTGGAACAGTTTCAGCACCACCTTCACTATGTACGTGCACTATGCACTATGTACGTTCAAGCGTAGCTATGCCTGTGACATTTAAAGCATGCTTCTGACACTTTGGGGGGTCTCAAGAAGCACTTTATTCTTAAATCCATGTTTTTGACATGCAAGACCAAACTGATTTTAAGATTTCATTGTGTATTTACCAATAACACCCAAAAAGTAAACCAGCTCCTTCATTGATACATGGTCTACTTAGGAGGCAAGCCTGAAGAATATCTACTCAGGAGTAAGTCCCACTTAGTTCAACAGAGTTTATTTCCAGTTAACTAAACAGGAACTGTAGCCTTCACCTAGGCAATGCTCAGGAAATATTAAAAATCCATAAAAATGTGATTCAGCCAGTAAATCTGCTGCACATGGATTAGCAGCAGAGTGAGAATCCTGGCTGCTTGGAATGTTTCCTTTCTTTCAGTGATATACCACTTTATTTAATTTCCTTAAATTGCCAAATAATTATTGATTGCACTTCAAGGGTCAATAGGGTCTCCCGCTGAAATCAATTGGAGTTTTGCCAGTTAATTTCTCTGAAGCAGAACCAAGAGACTACATCTTTATAATATGTTTCCTTTTTGAAATGCTGAAGATAATGGTGCAGATTTCAAATGCAGGAAGATCATATCACTGTAAAGTCCTCAGCTATACAGTAATGTGGGGTTTTATGTTGAAACCTTTAACAGCTTCTTATTTTTAAATAAAGAAACAGTATATTTCAGTGCTCTCTTGCTATGAATACTTGCTTAAACTGATTGTAAAAATCCATCCCAAAAAAGAATATACAGGTACATTTCTTCTTTTCAAATCTCTTTCAGGGAAATTCAAAAGCCGTTTATGAGGCAGAATAGCTACACACTCCCAGGGATGAGATAAGAGTATTTTGCTTTAAAAATATTTTAGTAAAAGAAAAACAAACACAGAAAATAAATGGTGACTATGAACTCTGTTTGCTTCCTACACTTCTTCTAGGTAGATCAGGATAATTCAAAAACCCTTCCCCACTATTTTATCTTCACAGTAACAGTGTGAAGTTGGTTCAACTGAGAGAGAGAGTGATTGCTTCAAGGTCATCTAATGAACCTCATGGCATGGCAAGGACTTTAATCCTGGGGCCCTTTCACACTGCATAGTTATGTCACTATAATTCCACTTTAACTGCAATGGTTCCATCCTATGGAATCCTGGGATTTGAAGTTTCAAGAGGTGCATTTAGAATTCTCAGCCAGAAAACTCTATTTGTGTCTCACTAAATGGCACATGCTGGGATTCTCTAGGATGCATCAGCAGCAGTTAAAATGGAATCCTAGTGCTATAACTGAGCAGTATGTGTTGGGAGTGGCAACCTTTGCATGCTTAATTAACTGGCTAGTTAGTTTGCATGTGTATTGTAAGCATAGAGGGGACTCCCTAGAGCAAACTTTCTGTTGCTTGGTCAACATCCACTTCCCCTTGCACATCCTTTTTGTTCTTCGGCTTCCCTGAAAGCATGTGGTCTTCGATCCTCTGGCAAGCATGCTTCCCTGTAAACATGTGACTGCTTAATTTCTTCTTACTTTCTTCAAGAATTGAACCTGTATAGACTATGCACAAGATTTTGTGAGTAAACTTTTCATATTTTTTAACCAAATTGTTTGTGTTTATTTTGAGCTAGATTAAGTGGGACTGGTAATTTGTTCAATTTCTGCCTATGTATTTACAAAATACTCTACTGATTGGGAGACTTATTACTAAAAATCTCTCAATTCCCCAACAGTATGAAAGGGATCCTGAACTTGTCACTAGCCCACACTGGCTGCTAGAAAGCAGGAGAAAGAGGATCAAGCATGGAAAAGGAAAGCAAAAGAGAAAAATGAATACAAGAAAAAATGTTTTTGGTGGAATTCAAACCAGAGTTTGGGAATGTTTGTTTGTTTGTTTGTTTGTTTTAGCAACCACTCTTAGAATTCTTTAGCCAGCACAATTCCCATGGATTCTGGGAACTGTAGTCCAAAAAGGAATTTTCCCAAAGCTCTGCTTAAGACTGTAAAGCACAACATTTTGTAAATTTACAAGGCAATAAAATTGTGACATTTACATAATTTTGAAAAATAATCCTTAAAAGAAAGACAAAAAATTACTAATGAATCATAACAGCTTTCAGGATTGATGCAAGTTCTGGGATGTCAAAGACCTGATAGTATAAAAAGAGACTATTATGCACCCTTAAGACTAACAGGTTTATTTTAGCTCAAGGGTTTATGGACTACAGTTCCCTTCCTCAATTGTCAGTGCATAATATTCAGGCTTAGGCATATGTGCGCAGCATTGTATGGCTAGGATCAGAACTAAACTAAATGGGAAAGAATGACAGTTGTATTATTAACGCTGCTCATAAACAGCACAAACATGCTGGCAATAACTAAGGCAGATAATGCATGATGAGCATCCACTAAGCACTTTATTAGCTGTGAAGCAATATAACAATGAGTTCCACTCTCAAGAAATTGTTCATCTGTTCATTATGCTGAAGCCAGAGAATCATGTCAGCAAAGATTTTACTTGCTGGGCTAACTATAACTGTAGGCATCAGAGGAAAAGGAGCCAGGGGAGCTGCAACAATGTGGGAAGACAGTGAAAAGCCACCCTCATTTGGAGATAAACCTGCCCTGCCTGCTCAGGAGCAAGTAGGGCAGTTTCATCTCCTGACAGGGACAACTTTCAAAGTCAGCACCTTATGCTGCTATGCTCTGATCAATATATATAAGTATATATTTTATACCTACATAAGTGATCTTTATGCTCATATGTTTTGTTGTTTAAGAATTCAACCATAAACCACTGGTTTGCTGTTGGCCTCTGGATATTTAGCTGCCTCACTTCCCAAAGAGAGGTAGGTAAGGTATTGTTGCTGTTGTTTAGGATTTTAACTCCTAGAATCCCAAGGCAATAGCTACATTAGGAAGGGAAGACCAATGGCTGAGAACCAGTGTGTTGTGAAAACCAACTTCTTAACAAATAGATAAATGAAAGAAAGATAGATAGATTAAAATCTCACTGAGATCCAGTGTAGAATAATGCTATGCTGATGTACTTCTGCGGGACTGAGGAGGATTCTATGTGTCTTTCTACAACCATCATGGACAGTTGCACAGTCCATGGACACATTTGCAAAAGAAGGTCTTGGAGACATAAAACCCCAGCACAATTCCAACCAACATGTAATAAGAAACCATAGTCTTAACTTAAACCTTTGGGCATAGACTGGAATTTAAGAATGTATTGTGGTTGTCTCTCACTTAAACCTACCCTTGAAATTTGCAACACAACACTCAGTCTGTTAGTCTTAAAGGTGCCACAAGTCTCTGTGCTGTGACAGACAACATGGCTATGCTTTTGTATAAAGTTTTGGTGGATTAATCAGTAGAGACCACTTGTAATCAATAGCTCTGCTGGCTAGTGACAAGATTGTTTATTGGAAGAAATTCAGCTGCCTAATTTTGTCAGGCTGTATTACCAGGTGGCGTTTGGTGAAACACAGTGAACTTCAAGACAGAAAGATTTTCACATCCTTAGGAAGTATGCATACATTGTGTTATGCTTATTTTAAGGCGCTCTGGAAAAAGTAAGTAGTGTATAACTCAATCAAAATAAATCAAGTTTGCTTGATTTTGATGAGGATATGCTCATACTTAATTAAATATTCAATAATTATTTGTCTTGGGTGCATTGTGACCAATATTTACTTGAGCAATTGAAGTCAGGACTATTTATTATTTACCTAATAATAATTATTATTATTTATCTATGTTTATGGTATCCTATATTATGGATTACAATCAACACTATTTTGACCAGAGCTTAGAAAAGTTACTTTTTTGACTATGGCTCTCATCATTTCCCAGCCAGCATCCATTATGCTGGCTGGAGAACTCTGGAAGTTGTACTCCAAATAAATTTTTTCCAAGGTCCACTTTAGCTCTTATGCAGCCTCAGATTCACTATAGTTGCCCTATCTTGCTGTGCAAAATATTTTTAAAATACAAGAGAACGAGAAACAGCATAATGAAATTATTGATTTAGAATTATTCTGTTGGTCAACAAATATTATCTTGTTCGGTAGAAGCACAGCTGAAAGGAATAAACAGAGAGAATATGAACATGCCCTCCAACTGTCCCCATCTGGCAGGGACAGGTCCAATTTATCATCCCATCTTTTCACCCACTTTTAAAATGTCCCCATCTCTTTGTCCTCTTCCCTCTTTCTCCCTTTCTTTCATTTCACTTCAGTTCTGCAAACTGATTTCAAAACACAAAAGTAGTTTGCATTTCAGTTAAGTGACCTGAAGTGGGGAGAAGAGAGGAAAGGGCAGAATCTTGGCATTCTTCAGGCAAAACCAAACTGCTGTAGCCTCTCCTAGCTTGTGTTTTCTTCCTCATTAATAACCTTAGCCATCTTAACCACATGTTGATGTTGCTTAGCCTCACGTATCCCATTTTCATCTGTGAAATGTTGGAGAGTATGCATGAAGAAAGGTACCTATATAACAATTTTCACTAGAACCAACATACTAGGAAGAAAAAACTTGATAGCAGCAAACAGGAAATAACAGAAATTAAGTGTCAAGAATGCTTAATGACAGGTTCAAGCCTTTGGAGAAGTTCTGCCCAGGGCTATGTATACTCTGACCTGAAAGAAAAATATGATTCTTCACCCGAGCCATCCAAATGCTGCATCAAGAAAAGTGAAATTCTGTAACCTCTATAAATTATGCAAACTGAGCCAAATTGTATCATTTCTGTAAGTGAAAGAAAATAATCCAAGCTCCCGAATAGCTGATGTAAGATGGTGATGGCTTGCTTGATCCAAGAAAAATGTCTATAATGACTTAAACTTTCAAACTAATAGTTTAATTTTTAAAAAATATTTGGAGAAACATAACTTAAACAAATATAATGTATCTTTCTGGATATCCCAGTACAAATTCAAGAATTCCAGGTTGCTGAACAGTGCTCTCAAGTCTTCACTAAATGTTTTGAAACACAGAATGGCCAACACTTGGTGGCAGTCCCACCATTGGGCAAAAGGAGGAACTGGCCTGAGGGGGACAAATACTGAAAGGCAAGGAATGGACAGAACTATGTGTGCAATGTGGCCTGTCTTGCATCCACTGTGATAGCCTGCTGCCCTCAGGTATCCTGGAAAAGGATGTCCTACCTCCAGGGCTAATGTAAGATGAACTGCAAGTATGGATTGGGGAGGGACACTATCTTGTTATTTGCCTCAGGCAGCAGAAATATTAGGGCAACCCCTACCACCATTCCATATCTTTTGGAATCTTTTTTTAGTAGTCTCTCTCTCTCTCTCTCTCTCTCTCTCTCTCCACACATATATATATATTGAATGATACATCATGCTGCACATAAGCAAAGGTTACTAGCAACCAATGGCTTTCCTAAAAACTAAAAGCTCACACACAGAGGTAGAAGACCAACAAGAAGCCGGATGGTTTGTGTTTAGCCATTTTCAAAAATTTTCTGACATTCATATATTATTACTGACCATGCTGACTGGAAGAGTCTGGTAGCTGTTTTCTGAATAACAGATTTCTATACTTTTGTCATTGCTTGAGATCCAATAGATGATTCTTGTCCACACAGTCTATCTCCATATTCCTTCCTTCCCCATTTCAACTCAGCTATTAACCCAGAACTCCACTCCAGTGTTATGTTTTTTGGCCTACCCTGATGGACAAGTATTCACTATAAAATGCACTTTCATATCAGAATATGCTTCAGAAAATGAAGTGTCATATATTTCAGGACATTATCTGATACACAGAGCCATTTCTATAGATGAGAACTGCTTATACAGTGTAAATCACCTTTCTCTAGTCTGGTACCCTTTCATATTACAGAATTATAATTCTATTATTTCATTTTAACTACCATGACAACACCCCATGCAATCCTGGGGTTGGCAGGGAAGAAGGAGCACTTTGAATTCTTAACCAGAAAGCTTCTCTTATGCCTCAGCAAACTGCAAAGCTCAGAATTTTATAGGATGGAAGCATGGCAGTTAAAGTGGAAAAGATTGTTGGAATTATGCAGTACGAATGCACCCCTGGTCATGTCCACTGGTCAATCTGACTATGATGGGTTGGTATGAGTTACAGTCCAGTATGTCTGGAAGGTACCCAGTTAGGGAAACAGGAAAGAATGATAATTCTTTATTCCAGACAAAGAGGGAAAGAGGTGAGAGCTAATGTCTGGTCTTATTTCACAGATCCTAGAAAAGCTAGATTTCAATGATAACTCCTAGAATCTCTGTTCAGTAGGCCACTGACTTATAAAAACTGTACTCCAAACAGCAAGATTTCCAAGTTTTACTATATCTATCGGAATCTTATCAATAATATTCAGTACATTGCCTCTGACAAATGTAGCCCTCATGATCAAGAACTAATGGATTTCTGACAGTTTAGTTTGCTTCCTTATGATTCCCTCAAAATATCCTTTGCCACATGGCAACTTAGTCCTCAGAGTACTCTAGATGAAGACAAGCAGACTATTTAAGTGAGCTTTGTAAATGTATGTGCCTGTCTATATATATTAAAGTATACATCTGTGCTCTGTTTTTATATCACATTGAAATCCATTAAAAATGAATGCAACCTTTTGAATTTAGTCTGATCCAAAATGTGCTACTTAGCTAACCAGTATCATCTTATTGTTTGCTAACACAGAGAAACATTTGAAATAGTTTGAATGAAAGGTGGACAGTGAGAAGCTTCAAATGAACAACTGAGCACCAGTGGCAAGCATTCATAATGAAAAAATTCCCTGGTGGGATTGCCATAGAGCAAAGTTCGCAAAGCCTGTGGGGAATTGACAGTATCAACCCTGTGCCACTGATTATGGTCTACCTTGGCAACATGGCGGACAGAGGTTTCCAGATACCTCCTCTGTGCCATATCATCACATACCTGCATCTGAAGTATTACAGGAAGCAACCTGTGGCCCTTCAGTTGAAAGACTATGCTCTCTCAGCATGGGCTGTGCTGGATGGGGAGTTTCAGTCCACCAACACTTTCTGGATAGCCACAGTGGGCCCACTACTATGTCATAAAATTCTGCTTGCTTCTCAGAAGGACAATATGGCCCATCACATTTCTCCACAGTGAGAGTCCACCTCAGGATGTCCGGGCAAGGTTTACCACTAGGCACAATGAGGCAGCTGCCTCAGGGAGCTGATTTTCAGAACTGAGGAATGGTGGCATGATATTAGGACAGAGCTATGAGTTCCAGACAACTTGCACTGTACATCACTACACCTCTATTATCCAGTTGCCCTCAGAGGCAACTAAAATATAATTTAGGATCCATTCACACTACAGAATTATAGTGTTATTCTAATTTAACTGCCATGGTTCTGTCCTATCTAATCTTGGGACTGGCCGTGCAGAGAGGGGAATTTAGAGTTTTCAGCCAGAGATCTAGTGCATCATGAAACAATCAGATGTTGAATGACATTTAAAGTGGAATCAAAGTGCTATAACAGTGCATTGTGAAGAGGCCCCTTAAGTCTTTCCCCTATTTACAACTATCCTCATTGATTGACTGGCCATAGCTGCTAAAGCAGAATAACAGCAGTATAATTATATAATGTGAATGGGCCCTCAGCTGCCACTCCGTCCAGCTTCTGTACATGAAATAGTGTGTTATGGTGTAATGTAATGAACTGTAGCATAGCTTAATGTAGTGTGGGGAACACAAAGGAATATGTCTTACCCAGCTTTACCTGGAATATGGACTCAGAGTCCTTTCAGTTCATTCGATCTGGCTGAAGAGAAAGCAAGTCTGGATCCTGTTCATTGTGAAAAAAGAGATACTCATTTGTATTACAACAACATCCAAAATCCTTTGCTGGGCCAACCAAAAATGCACAAAATACATCCTGCAAGCTTTTGAAGCTCCTTTGCCTTCTTCATCTGGCAAAGGTGTTAAAAACTATATAGATGGGGGGGGGGCGGGAAATGACCATGTAGACTACATTTTGTCAAGGTATTGTTCTGGCTGTTGTCAGTTAAGATGGTCTGGGGGGATATCAAAGCAGGCAGGCAAAACATTCCTTGCTTTGGCCATGTGGGCACTGGGAGACAAGAGTCATAAAATCCAGGCAATAAAATTTCAATTCCATTAGCAACAGAAAAAGTAGCTTCTCTTGAGATCCAGGGTGTTTCTGTCCTGGGTGAGGCCACCAGTCCATTTCTTACACAAAGAACATTAGGTTTCTCAGGAATCCTCTATACTGCCACCTCCAGAAAAATCTTTTAGGTATAGTGTATAGGTAAAATCATATGCAGTTCTAGTGAAAATTTTTTACTTTTGCTGGAGGTAGAAACCTCAAAGAGTGAAGTCCCAGTCTCTTGGCTCCCTTTTGATTAGGATTCTGCTGTTGTGGCTAAAACACAGTATCCTCAAATCCAGAAAACATATCCAGGGTTAGCTGTGTTGTCCATATAGCAAAATACAACAACATCCAAAATCCACAAAACAGCAATATGTTACTGCAATTTAGGCCTACTTGGAGATACCCTTAGATATCTTTTTGATATCAATAATTTGGTTCTCTTCTACCACCCCTCTCCACGTGTTTGTGAGGCCCCCGAATTGCTGGACATTCCATTCTCCACCCAGGCAGGCCAGAAATAGCCAGATCCTTGCTTTAGGAGACCTCTCTGCAAACACTTTCATTATGTATGCATGCTGTTTACAACGGACTCCCTGCCCCGAGCAGGCAACCTGGCAAGCTGAATACTCAACTGCCAAGCACTCTGTATTTGCATACAGGCTAACTCTTTGTCAATTCGGACTTAATCATGTTAAATTCTGACCTTTCCAAAGCTTTGTCCCACTCCTAAAACGCAAGTATGACATAGCCTGCAGTTACATTTCTCCCTATAAAAACCCCTGATTCTGAGACCTTCCTTGGATCGCTCCCAAATTCCAGACCACCTTGCTGCCACTTTGCTTGGTGAGCGTCCCCTCAGCTCCACGTGCTGAGATACATCGCACCCCAGCTTCGCTCTCTATTTGCTTTCCAGGCTCCAGGAACAGGTTCCGTATCACCCGAATCAACTATCCCTCTGAAAATCCCTCTATCATACTCAAACCTTTATTTTCCTTAGTTATCTGTGTGTGTGTGTTGCTTACATTGTGTGCCTGTATTTAATAAAGATCATTCATTTATTTCCAACACGGTTTGCTTCTTGACTTGGTCTGACCCCGTAAACATTTGGTTACAAGATCCTGCTGCATTACCCTGCCTCTTGTAGTGCCAACCAGTGCTCTTGACTAATTTCCCCATCTTTTGTAATTGTAAAGTTATTTAGGCGTCCCTCCCGGGACTCCCAGTAAACAGGGTAACAAATACCTTTATTGGGCCAACCAAAAAGGCACAAAATATATCATGCATGCTTTCGAAACTTCATCAGCTTCTTCATCAGGCAAAGGTCTTAAAAATCACACAGGAGAAGAAAAAAATGACAGTGTCACAGATTAGCATTCCAGTTTATCTATCTAATTGTAAACTGGATTGTTTGACAAATCTGATTATTCTTAAAGGTAACTACTACTTTTAATGAATGATGGAAATCATGAGGTCCTTCAGATGTTGTTGGACTGCAACTCCCAATAGCCCTAGCCAGCATAGCCAATAGTGAGGAATGCTAGGAGCTGCAATCTAATAATGTTAGGATTCCCAGCTTTAACTATATATCACCATTTGCCCACTGGTGCAGGTAGATTACTTTAGACCCACTCTAAATTAGTGATCTCATGAGTATCTTCTTTATTAAGATTAGCAGATGTACTACTTGAGTTATGAATCACACAACTCCTCCCCACTCCCCACTACCCCGTACATTGCAACTGCTTCTACATTACATTACATTTCTCATACATTAGAGCCTGCACACACATATACTACCCCTCCCAAAAAAGTTTGCCAACCAAGATTTCTAAAAAAATGCTCTGAGCATGAAATCTTTCATTTTAAACTTACTTAGATCAGAACACCATCTTTGCTACAAGAATTATAATAGAATTTGAGCCTGCTACCCTAATGCTAAACAAATTAATTATTACATTTATACCCCATTTTATCTATCCAAAAACAGTCATTCAGACTAGATTTGAATATAGCAGGCCTCCACATTTTGATGCCCCATTATCTGATGACTTGCTAATTTGACACTTCCAAATTAAGGGCATTAATTTGACAGGGGTTCCACTCTTTCATCAGCGATCCGTGATTACAGAGGGTCATTTGGAATGACTTGCACCTGCATGCTGCTTGCAAAATGAGCTGAGAGGAGAAAAAAGGCATTAAGCTGGCTGAAAGAGTTTGCAAGCAGTGCAGATTCAGTCAGTCCCAAGCAAGTCTCCACAAAGTCCTTCATGTTCCCTACAGTATAAGACACAGGTTTGGCGTTTCAACAAATTCAGTTTTCTGACAACATTCCAGTTCCTAACTTGTTAGATCAGTAGGGGAAGGCAGTACAGAAAACAAAAATGGATTATTAAATTATGCCACTGGTGACCTAAGCCACAATCTCTCTGTTATGTGAGTCACATTGAAAGGAATGGAAAAAGCATATGAATGTAGGTAGTTCCATTGATTTCAACATGATTTACATGAGTTAACTTCCAGCTGACTGGGCCACATATTAATAAACTATGATGTTTCACAGGAGATTATTTCTATCTTAGTCTATATTTTCAAATTGTTATAGACAATGGACACAAAACACTAATATTCTCAAGTGCTAATTTTAAATAAGAACAGCTTGTGGCACAGAATCAAATGCTTTACATAAGCAATATATTTTATGGGAGTTGTATTTAATCCAATAACAAAATCAGACTTGTTTGGCAAGCCCCCATAGTTCTACCCATAAATGATCAAGAACATTAATTAATTTTCTATTCTTTCAAAATTAATTAATCAAGCCTGAGATCAGACTCCACTTGTGGAGAGGGAGATGACGTTAGAATCACATCAGTGTGTAAATGTACAAGCTATCCAGTTTTTTCCATTTGCATTGGCACAAAGTTAGCTATATTTTAATCTCTTCCATTTTTCCCCCAGTTTGTCACAGTTATCTCCAGATTAGCCCTCAGTCTTTTACCCACACAGTCCTCCTCAACTAAGGGCAACACTTGGAGAGATCAGGTAGAAGGTTCCCAATTCCCAAAACAGCATTTCTGACCACTCATGATTACTTCTCTGCAGCAATTTTCCCCCACTGGATTAATTTTTCCTTGGAAAGTGATCTAGTTTGCTGTGGCCATTTTGAGAGTGTAATTGTGGAGGAAGCCTAAGAGGGTTGTATTGGTTGAAGTGCAGGGACTCATTATCACAGCCCCTATAGCAGCAACCCCATGGAGAGTATTGGCAAGAAACCAGGTCTAGTAGTTGTCACTTCCACCAGATCTCTTGTAAAGCAAATGGGTCTTGAGTGCCCATTCAGGAGCCAGTTACCCCTGAAAACCTTGCATAAAACAGAGAAAGTTCACAAAGACATCATGTGGCTAAGAAAATCTATCTTTATTGCCACCCCATCCATAAGGTACTGTAAGAATGGCAGCTGAGCTTAGAATGGGATCAGGAAGCCTGAGTATAGATGAGAGATGGCACCATTGTCTCTCCTAGCTAATAGTCCAATTGCCTACATGTGAGCCCTGGTTCATCACTGGAACTAATTGCCACTACTCAGTGGTGGCTTCCATGTCAGTGAGTCAGAGAATCTGGTCTGGATTTTGATCCATACTTTAAAGGAGCTACAAATCCTCAAAACATATTCAGCACCTTAGATAGCTCCTTAAAAATTCAGTCTAAAACCCAGAATGGATTCACCATCCCACTGACAATGTAGTCACCAGCCACCACTGCCTTTTGTGTAGGAATTGGTTAAGGCAGTGGAAGCCCAACTTTTTAACCACTGTCTTCCAGGGCAAGACCAAAGACTGAGTCTGGGGCAGCTCACATTTGAAACAATGAGCAGTATCCTAGTCCTTAGAGGGCTTTTGTTTGAGTCTACAGATCTGGGAAGCAGGAAGCTACTGTGCACTGATGAAGCAGCTCAGGAGGCAACTCTGTGTCACACCCAAGTCCATCAGTCCTTCTGCTCCTCTCCAATAGATTGTAAAAGGTCTTCTTTTGGATTTCCACTCCAAGATTCCCCCAGCTGGCATGGTGGCTATTCCAAGCATTGTCTAAGAGTGGTTGGGTCATTTATGACCAGCTTTATCTTAAGCCTCCTCCAAGTTGCTTCTTTCCAGGTGTGCTAGACTACAATCCACACAATCCCCCACCAACGTGGCTATTGGAGAAGGGCCTCCTCTAAAAATCTCAGTATGTGGGTGTGATGAGGTAAGAAGAGAGATGCCAAAAAAAAAAAAAAAAGTTTGCTTGAGTGTGTTGCTTCAGAAAATGGACATGGAAGGTTTTGACTTTGTTTTTGTGGAGGGAATTCTAACACAGTGTACTGTTTCAGCTCTGTTGTTGTTTGCAGTTCTGGCATTTCAACAGTCTTTTTGAGTGTCTTTTTAGGGTACATGTGTAGGTCTGTGGTCTTGTGATAGTGGTTTGAGCATTGGACTATGACCCTGGAGACCAGGATTCAATTACCCACGTGGCCATAGAAACCCCCTGGATTTGCATCACATATTCTTAACCGCAGAAAACCCCAAGATAAGAGTTGTGATAAGTCAGAAATGACTTGAAGACACACAGTAACAACAACTATATGTAATACATTACCTCCTCAATTTGTATATTAATTGCATTCATGAAATTATTGTCACTTTTGGGATATAAAAATCTGTCCTTTATATTTTCATTCCCTTTCTCACAATCCCACCACCATCCTCATCACATTCGTATCAGGCTGTAAGACTTCTTTTCTTCCCACACGGAAATTCAATTATATTTTGCAATGCATTCCTCCTGCTGTATATTTTTTCTCCATTTTGCCCAAAAGTCATTCTTAAAGAGCCAGTATGGATAACCTTGGGCAAGTCACAGTCTCTCACCATCAGAGGAAGGCAAAGGCCAACTCCCTCTGAACAAATCTTGCCAAGAAAACCCAGTGATAAGTTTACATTATGGTCCCCATAAGTCAGAAATGACTTGAAGGCCACCAATAATATTCATTCTAAATTCATTTTCCCATTGATAAAATCATGCTCTTGCTCATTTTTTTAACTACATGTATTTTTAGTCATGCACATTTACTTGCATATAATTTGAAAAAGAAAATCATGGTTCCTCCTGGGAGAGCAGCATCTTGCAACCTACAAACTGGGTACGTTCATTTTTAAAAACCTTAATGTAATGTGAATTATTTTTTCTACTTTGAATTACATGTAATTTGGTCCTCAAATACTTTTGAAGACTTCTGCTTTTTGAAAGCATTTCACATGACCAGTCTTGACCAATGTCTGATCAGTAAGAACTATGGTCAGAATTCCCCATCTGAAAAGTTAGAAGGTCAAATTCTACTCTGTCACCGCCTCCACACTTCATCTCCATCCAGAGTGCCAACAACTGCCAAAGTACTTAAATTTCTTTCAGAGAAGGGCCTTCATATGACTGGATCTCTGCTTATGAATTGCCTCATGACAAAACCCAGGAAGTGGGAGAGGCAAGTAGTGACCATTGGGGAGAAAAAGAATGAGCAGTTGTTGCTATGTCTCTGCTGTCCTTCAGGGTTAAGATTGTACTACTTAAAATCAAATGGTTTGCACTGGATTGGTTCCCTTCACATGTACACCATCCTGAGCCATATGGAAGATGTTTCTTTCTGGTACAGTAACCACACAAAGGGGCTGAATGTTAGCCAAGTAGATGGAACCAATTGAACCACCCCTTCCAATCACCACTCTGCCTGGCAAGATAATAAATGTAAGTGGGAAAAGAATAACATAACTGGCCCTGCCCATGCTGTTTTACATACTCATAGCCATACAGACACTAAAGCACAGTCTGAGACAGCACTATAGGAATTTGGCTTCTATTTGAATACAAACATATATGAAAATGAGGGTTTAGGATTGTAAATGTTGAACCAGGCAAATTATGAAAGTCTACCCATTCATCAGTATGTTGGGCGACGAGGTGAAGCCCAGCCCTCTATTAGGCAAAATGCAGGGATCATTTCAGATTTTCAATTTTAATGGAATATTGTTTCAGGTTTTTATTATTTTTATATTTTTTAAATGTTTTTAAATGTTTTGCTGTCTTAATTTGTTGATGGAAACTGCCTTGGTTCCCATGCCAGGAGAAAGGTGGCATACAAATATAATAAATACATAAATAAATAAGACGGCCAAAATGGTGGGGCAGCAGTGTCAACCTCAGGGTTGTTCCCTCAACTCCCTTCACCATGCCTTCCTATTGGAGGACATAATGATGCATACCACATGGCTCTTAGACTAGCCTACTGCTCAGTGGGAGATACTATCCTTTCAGCACTGGTGAAGGAAGATTCACCTGACAGTCTAGACCAAGGCTTTCCAAATGGTGTGCCACAACACATTAGTGTGTTGCCTGAAGTGTGTATGTGTGTCGCCTACTATCTTGTCTTACTGCAGGTTATACCTCCTTGGAGATAGCATATAGATATCATTTTGATATCAATAATTTGGCTCTCTTCCACCACCCCTCTCCACATGTTTGTGAGGCCCCCGAACAAGCACAGACTAGGCACGGTCACTAATTGCTGGACATTCCATTTTCTACCCAGGCAGGCCAGAAATAGCCAGATCCTTGCTTTAGGTGACCTCTCTGCAAACACTGGCATTATGTATGCACACTGATTACAAAGGACTCCCTGCCCCGAGCAGGCAACCTGGCAAGCTGCATACTCAACTGCCAAGCACTCTGCATTTGCATACTGGCTAACTCTTTGTCAATTCGGACTTAACTCAATCATGCTAAATTCTGACCTTTCCAAAGCTTTCTCCCACTCCTAAATTGCATTGTTTTCCCAAAGTATGGCATAACCTGCAGTTACATTTCTCTCTATAAAAATCTCTGATTCTGAGACCTTCCTTGGATCGCTCCCGAGTTCCAGACCGCCTTGCTGCTAATTTGCCTGGCGAGCTTCCCCTCAGCCCCAAGTGCTGAGATACATCGCACCCCAGCATCACTCTCTATCTGCTTTCCAGGCTCCAGGAACAGGTTCCATATCACCCAAATCAACTATCCCTCTCAAAAATCCCACTATCCAACTCAAACCTTTATTTTCCTTAGTTATCTGTGTGCGTGTGTTGCTTACATTGTGTGCCTGTATTTAATAAAGATCATTCATTTATTTCCAACACGGTTTGCTTCTTGACTTGGCCTGACCCCGTAAACATTGGGTTACAAGATCCTGCTGTGTTACCCTGCCTCTTGTTTTACCAGCAGTGCTCTAAGCTAATTTTCCCCAAAGTGTGTTGTTGTTTGGTTATTTAGGTGTCCCTCCCGCACCCCCAGTAAACAGGGTAACACTTGGAAACGTATGTTTTTATTTATAAAACATATATTTTTAAAAATATATGAAAGGCTTTTGTGAGATATGTTGTGTCTCCATACATTTTGTTATTGCAATGTATGTATGTGTCGGTATCTCTTATAAGGGGTTAGTTTAACCTCTGGTTTTCTAGTAAAACTGAATTAGTATATCACAAAATGATGCATGTCTGAAAAAGTGTGTCACCAACATGAAAAGTTTGGAAAGCTTTGATCTAGACAGCTTCAGTACATGAAAAGAGGAGAACCACCATCTTATTCTTTGCTTGAGGAAGCAAAAGGACTCCGTGTGGCCTTAAATGGAATCATCCAAAGTTGCTACATTGCAATTCATCAACCTGCACTCCTAAAGCTAGTTCAGAATACGAAGCCACCTTCTAGAACCTTGATGGGCCACTAATTTTTCACAGGGATATCTAGCAAGGCTTCAACAGTCAGCATTTCCAGAGCCATTCCCATGCAAGCTAAGACCCAAGCAAAGGTCTCTTTTACCCTGGTGAGAACATGGGAGACAACCTTCTCAGTGGCTGCATGTAGGGTATGGAACTCCCTCTCAAGAGAAGCTTGATTGGCTCCCTCTCTGCTCTTTTTTCACATCAGGCAAAACGGGAGTGGCAGAGCTTGGAGTGTGTGGAGGAGGAGAGGGGAGCGTGGCTATGGCACAAGGGGTGTGACCACTGTGCGTGAGGGCATGGCTGCAGTGTGCGGGAGTGTGGTTACGGGCTGGGACACCCCAGAAACATTGCCACCTGGGACAAATCACCCCCCTATCCCCACGTCCCTACACGGCTGCAAAACAGTTCTTATTTAAACGGGCCATCCTCTTTTAACTGATTGGGGTAGAAACATTTATAATAAGTGTGCTGTTTTTAAATACATAATATATGTTTTATATGTTCTTAATTGTTCAGAATCAGTATTTTAATTAGATGGACTGCTTAATGCTTTTATTAGTGCTGCTTCTACAGGCACGATTATTGCTAATTGAAAAGTGTATTTAAAAACTGTTTTTAACTATTTATTTTCAATAGAATTTATGTTTATTTTTTAACTTTTATAATAGTACATTTTTACCCAAACTTTTTATTTTATATTTTGTTAACTGCCTCCACGACCTTGGCAGAAGAGAGGTGGGATATAAACTGAATAAATAAATAAAATTATTGTAGCTATTTTTATTTAACTCACATTGTAAGCCACTTTTAGAACTGAATAAGAAAACATGTTTAACCTTAAGCGTTAAAAACTTAGAATCAAATAAGGATGAAGAATATTTAATCAAACAATTATTAAAATGGGCACAAGCTGTCATTGCATATGGCTGGAAGAAACAAGAAAGATGGGACCTTAGGCCATTTCCGCACTAGACTCAAAGGCTCCTCCCTACATTGCAAACCCCAGGATTTCATCAGATGTTGAAAGTAGAATAATAGCGCTATAACAGTCTAGTGCGGAAATGGCCTTAGTAAATGGAAATAGTACATATCAGAGTATACGACGTTCGATTATTTGTTTGAAAAAAGAGGGATTTATATGGGAAAACTGAAGAAGCCTTTGTTCAGAAACTGGCGAATATTGATTGAGAACGTAAAACAGAGAAAGGAATACGAGCATGTAAATAAGATAATTAAGGTGATATTCCACAGAAGAGGTCAATGAGAATTATAATTAATAATTAGACCATTCCCTGTGGGAATGGTGGGTGGGAGGGAGGGAGGGGATAATAAAAAAAAGGGGGAAATATTTGAGGAGTTACAGCTATATTAAATATATTAGGGGATATTTTAACATTGCTGTAATACTATTGTAATGTTATTGAAAAAGTTGTAACAGTAGTTAAAATGAAAAAGAAAGAAAAAAAATGAAAACTGTGGGGAAAATGTTATAAGTCACTTTGACTTCAATATTGGTAGAAAGGTGGGATATCTATCAACACAACCTAGCTCCCCCATCTTTCATCTCTGATTTCTTTTTACAAGTCGTCTTGAGATCTACACTCTAGGAACTCCAGGCTTCTCATCCAACCAAGAATTTCCTCTTCCTTGGCTTGAGTTCACTCTTTCTGACTTGTTGCTCCATAAGCCTTGAATTGCATCCCTGAGCATTTGTGGATTGTTACTTCCCTCATTATTTTAAAATCTCAATTAAAAACATTCTTCTTTTCAAAAGCTTTTGGAGTTCTTGTTTAATATTCTATAATTTTGTATAGTCTGATTACATGTACTTGTCAGTTTGCTTTATATTAAATTGTATTTTTTGTATTTTATCTAGATAATTCATATGATATAGTTTTATTATTCCTTCCCTATGTGTCTGTACATACTTCAGACTGCACACCTTTGGCATGAGCCACTGTTTTTGGTTGTTATACTTGTAAAGCACCATGCACATAGATGACGCTATATAAATAAATTATAATGATCATCATCATTAACATGGAGTTAGTAGCTAACTGGCATCCTTTGAAGAGTTAAGCAGCACAACTGCTTCCTTTTCTCCCACTGCAACTGGAGGTGCTTAAAAGTATTTAGCTGTGGCTGGACTGTGCTTCCTTTCCCCTTACTTCCAAGGCTTTGTGTGCATTTCTTTCAATGTGTAATGCCAGGAAGAAAAAGCCACTGATAAGGAAGTATCTTGGAGGCTCAACAAGTTATCTGCTTTGACCTTTGGAGAGCAACAAGGAAAGTGTTGTCACTCTGAGGAGATGTAGAGGTCACGCTAAGCATGAGGCCAGCCAGGAACTTTTTTTAGAGTGTGTCAGAACCAGGGCAAAGTGAAGACAGGCTAGACTTAATCCTTTAACCTAACCTGTCAAGAAAGCATCAAGCCAGCCTGCCAACTGTGCAGCCGCCTCATAACTCAAAAAGGTATGCATGATTGCATTTATGCATTTACGATTGGTAAAGGGGATTTTTTATGGCTTGATATTCAAGGCATCAGGAAACCTTGGCCACGTCTCTCAGCCTGAAAACACAAACAAAGAAAAACTGGAGTCATTCAGCAAAACCAGTAGTCAATTGGTAATACTCTACAAATATATTAGTGGTGCAAAGGTGTGCATTTATAGAGAATAATTTAATTTTAGACAGATGTGCATTTTAATTCATAAAAGAAATGCAGTGATATTAATGTCTTTAAAAAAAAAACAGCTACACACACTTGTTATTTGATATTATACTTCCAGATACAATGATACCAGGCTAACTTCTTAAACATTTATTCAGTGCAATGTTAAATAAATAAATAAATAAATAAATAGGCCAGAATTCTCTATCACAGCCTATGTTACATAACTTTACATATACTTAGCTACGTAGCAGGGATGCTAAAAAAAACCCCTGTTATTGAACGACAGAAACACGTGTAATGGGAACCAGGAAGAATGTTGCAATGTGCATCAGAAAGTGCCAGTGTGGGTTGGTGCCCACTGTGCATCAGCATCCATTGTGCATTGGTCCCAATGCACATTGATCCTGTTGTGTATCTGTCTCAATGCTCAACAACCACTTCACTGGCTCCCTCAGGTAGCACCATCACAAAAGCCCATTGCTGAATACAGACATTATGGAACTGCTCAATAGACTGTGTTTGGCCCCTCCCCCAGCAGGTATTGTTAAGGCAGGCATCTTGCCAGAGGTGTGAGCCAAAGGGCAAGAGCACAAGCATTCTTGCAATGTGGTTCTCAACTTGGTGCTGCAGCCTGCAGCTGAAGCAGTTTGCTTCAGCCTGAGCCTACTGACAAGGACAGAATTCCTTCCCCTCCTCTCTTCTCCCTCTCCTCTTGAGTTGAGTGCAAACTGCTTCTGCACTTTGAACTCAATTTGCAGCAACTGAAGTAAGCTGAAGACAAAGGGAGAAGGAGGAAGAAGAGGAGGAGAGAGAAACTGGGACAGTTTAAAAGCAGCTTAAAAAGTGGGATGACAAAGAATTACTCGAGTATGTCTCTGCCAAATCAGGACAGTTGGATAATATGCATAAAGCCACTCCCAGCACAGAATAACGCCCATTCATACTGTTTGTTCATAGCCTTCCGCATTGATTGGAATGTGCACATCTTGCTGGTTAATACACATGACTATGATACAGCCGATGTCTTCAAATGGAATGTATTCCCAAATCATACCAAACAAAAGCTGAAATCAAGCCCAGTCTCCAGCACTAGGCACCCCAGGGCACCACCTGCCACAACTCTAGGCCTCTGGCAGGACCCACAAATAATCTGGGCCGTCAGTTGTGATCTTATCTGCAAATCAAAATGGCAGATAAACCTTTAAATCTGATATAACATACTTTGGGTCACTGTGGGGCAGGGAAGAGGAGGAATCACCAGAGGACAAAACACTTTGTTGAAGAAACATGGGGTTGGTTCTGAGTAAGGTAGTTTAAGCAAAAAAGCAGAGACAAGAGAAGGGATATGCAATAAATACTGCTCACATCCAGATACCTGTCACAAAAAAGGCATCCGGTTAGATGAATCTCTCTCAGAGAAGCTTCCTGCTCAAGGAAAAAAAGGCCAGAGACAGAGAGGGATGTGAATGGAAAGTGGCAAGCAGAGAGATGTTTCAGCACTCCACTCAAAATACAAATTCAGTGGCAATCTGCCCATTTTTAACACACAGGTCATGAATTGCTGTAAAGATCACATCTGCATACTGCAGGCCCTTGGGGTGCCACTGACTTTTTCAAACTCAGAAATTCCCAGGCCAGCTGATTCTTCAGGAACCACAGGGTTGTTCTATAAATTACATTTCTATTTATAAAAGTTCTAATTCCATTAAGAGTAAAGGGTAAAAGCAAGTACCAATGGTAGTTTTGGACACCAGCCCTGGTGAATGCAGTTCCATGGGTTTCACTTACACGCCCAATAAGACTTTGAGAATAAGGAAGCTCCCGTAAGAACATATTTAAGCATTATGAGCTGAAGAAGTACTGAGGAGCCTCCAGAAAATTTGTTCTGCTTCAGTGGTCCTCCTTGAGTCTCAGTGATAGGCCAGGTGAACACTTGAAAAACAATTCTTTCAACTAAAACATCCATTGTTTGGAATGGCTCCTTGACAGGGGCATGCCAGGCTCCATCCCTGTCTTCTTTTTAGTGGGTGGTAAAGAGAAACATATCAAGCTCCTTATTTCTAGGCCAAGACATCTTGCCGCAAAGGATGATAAACAAGAGGACATCTCCCTCATTTCCAACTATAGAAGCCCTTCCATACTGCTGATGGGACACCACCTTCTACTGCATCTCAGGGCAGAAGGCTAGCTGGACAGGTACAGGATAGACTGACTGGAAGACACAGCTTTGTGCTTCTTTGGGGGAGAACAGCCAAGACCAACACTCTCATCCACTCTACACAACCCAGCATTTGTTTTCCTTAACCAACCAGCCTAATTTTAAGGTTTCAAAATTTGCATATTTGCAAATGTACATAGCACTGCCGTATAATCTTCCTGAAATGTAATTTTGCTGTGCAATACAGATTAAGTGATGTCACTCTCAGAGTTTGAAATCCTTCATGTTTGCAAATGTACACAGCATTGCTGCGTAATCTTGCTGAAATGTAATTTTGCTGTGTGATACAGATTTAGTGATGCCATTCTCAGAGTTTGAAATCCTAACACCTGCCCATTTCCTACAAATTCTATCACAAAATCAAATGTAAAGGAGCACATCGCTGCAGCTTTTTAAACTTTATTTTCAGTGTGGACGAAGCCTGGAGTTAGCCTTATAAATATGTAAAGGATCATCATGCTTTTAAGACACCCAAATCAGGTAGAATGCTTTATTATTATCATTATTACTATTATCATCATCACCATCACCACCACCACTATTGTTTTCTCCTGCTTTTGAAAAACTGAGAAGGTTATTCAAGGCACCACACAGATCAGGTTCAGACTTCCTTTGCTCCAACAACATGAACTTTGTCAGATGTATCCAGTTTGTAATATACCAGTAACTTTAACTTAGAGACACCTGACTTTAACACCTAGTGGTGTCCTGAATTACAAAATGGGCCATGTCTGTCCTGCAGTGTTGTGTATCATTTCCAACACCACCATAAGAGCTCATGACTATCCTGAATGTTCACAGCCAAAGATTTGGCTGGCAAATTCCAGTCAATGTGTGATACTGAAATCTAGCTGCAACTTGCTTTTTAGGCTCCTCATCCATCAAAATGGGTTCCTCTATCAATGAGACTTTTGTTTGCTAAAGTTCATATAACTCCTCCTGCTTCTACAGTATGGCTGTCAAGCCTTACTTAGACTTAAGTCTTGTTCTTCACTACAATACTTTTTTTACACCAGACTGTGCTTGGTGAATCTTGATGTACCAGGAAAAAATTAAAAATCAAAGGAGATCTCGCAAGCATAGAACCAGACCATCTCTTGATATTTAAGAAGCAGCATCTAGTGATTCTTCCTCTCCCAACAGAGGATATGGCAAGGTAGAATCTGTGACATCTGCAATGTACTCACATGAATTCTCCTTCCACGATCAATGTCTTTGTTCACTTGAAAGGGCAAATGGGACCAAGACCATCTTCTTGAGATGCTCCAGAGTGAATTCCCGCTCAGCTTGTCTGAATCAGAAACAGCAATGGTTGGGAGAGCTGCTCTAACCAATTTTGGGCTGTCCTAAAGCTACGGGGGCTGTAGCACACAGCTGGGGCTGCCACTTTAGGCAACTAGAACTGACCCTCCATTACATTTGTTCCTCTTGGGGGACACTGTGTTTGTGTGTGTGTGTGTGTTTACTCTACCAAGGGTTGCATGTGGTCCTCAGGCTGCACGCTTCCTTTACAAAGGTAGAGAATATAAGAGACAGTCACACACACCTCAGCCATCTCCCACACTCTCTTTGTGCCAAGGCTTTGCCACTGTAAGTATAATTCAGTTTAGATACCAAGCAGATAGGCTTTTTTCTGACATAGATGCCACCACTCCCTGTGGATGGAGCTATCCACATCAGCATATATCTATGCCTATTCAATCATGTCCCACTTCCACTAATTTCTCTGCTATACAACTTAACACAATAACACATTATACCATCTCTGACAATTGTAGTTCTTCACAGTGTTGAGGTGCTATTCCACCTTCCCACATCTTAGTTTTAGCCTCCACCACCGTCACTGCACACATAGGATTCAAGATGTTCACTGGTGTGGTACCCTTTGGTCAAAAAAAGATTAACATTGGTTCCTAATTGCTGGCTAACTATCTGAGTTGCACATAACTTAATAATGCTGGCTTTTTAAACAGAACCATTCATCATCATCATCATCAGATTTTTAAAGTATTACAAAGGAAGGAAACAGAAAGGAATGATTTAGAAAAGAATTTGAATGAATTTTTAGAAACTACATAGAAGCTTTATATATCAAATTGCTGATATATGGATTTGCTAGGGTACATCGGACTGAATTACAAAGTTATTTGACTTTGATGTAATGAGGAATAGCAATATAGCAATAGCATTTATTTCTATACCGCTTATCAACTGAGTGTTATCTAAGCGGTTTACAATGTATTTTAGCTAATTGCCCCCAACAAGCTGGGTATTCATTTTACAAACCTGCGGAAGGATGGAAGGCTGAGTCAACCTTGGAGCCCGGCAGGATCGAACTCACAACCTTGTGGTTGCAGTACTAGCATTTAACCACTGCGCCACCAGGGCTCCTGGAAGAAGAAATAAAAGAGGATATGATATCTCACATGGTAAGTATAAAGTGAGGTTAGACAAGCTTACTTCGTGTCCATTCATTAATAATATAGGTTGTCTTTTCGTTTTATTTTGAGATAGCTCATGGATGGAAAAACTACAAAATCCTTCAACTGAAGGTTAGCTAAAGGAGCTTTTTAGCTAATTAACTAAAGGAGCTTTGAAAGTTTTACTCTGAACTTTACACTGGGATGGAGGACCTATGATCCTCCAGTCCACGTTGCTGAACTGCACCTCCTCTCATGCCTAACTACTGGTTATCCTGGCTAGAAATGATAGGAGCTAAGGCTCAGTGACATCTGGAGGGCCATAGCAGAGATGACATATTTGATAAATTTACAAGAAAGGAAGGAACACTGTGATAAAATTCAAAATTTATCTTGATAACTATTCTGTCTTAATGTATAGGTTATGTCATCAGGTTATCATTCCTAGTCCTGTAATTGGCTGCATGTTATGTATGATTATCTATTTTTGTTCAATAAGAGAATGAATAAATACATGAATATATAATGAATTATTTCGAGCCAGTGGGCTCTCCTTCCAAGGAATTTTTGTAATTGTAATTCTGGTTCACCAAAGTAAGGCAAGAGTTGCTTCTAACCTCTTTTCATTTTATTACTGGTGCAATGAAAGTGAAGAGGAAAGAAGTGTGAATGAATTAAAGCAACAGAATGAAACCTGAGTAAAGGCAGGTGTATTATGTACTGTAAAGGTGCACAGTGACTCAAGAAATGCATAGTTTCAGTAAAATTCTACCTGTAGTTTATTTTTAAAGCTATTTATACCCTGATTTGAAAGGCAAAAAGCCTTCACAAATAAACTTGTAGTTTAATTAATTTAATATAAATAAATCTTAAAAACAGCAACAATTCAATTTAAAAAAACATAGAATTTCTCAAATCTTCCAGTTTGACAAGATTTCAGAGCTTGAATGACTATTGTTAGCAAAGTTTAGTGGAATATCTAGCTTGGATTATTATTGAGAATATCTACAGAAGCTTGTCAGAGAACATGGCACTGTAGCTGCTCTACAGTTGTTGCCTTTTGTGGACAGCAAAATGTAGTCATAATTACTCTGGCATACAGAGTACAGGTTCTTGACAAGCTAATAAAGTTCTCTTTTGTGAGCACCACAACCTACAACTTGAGACTGCATGATCCAGCTCTTGCCTTCACACTTAGAAATTGCAGATGCAGAAGGCAAAGGAACAGAAGGCTTGAAAACAGAAGAAATCACTACAGTTGGAATCTGAACAAAATGTCAGAGAATTACAGGAGGAAGAAAAGCTATATACATCAGAACAGACATCTGCTTGTGTGAGAAGCTCAACAAGAATAGCAGCAGCCTGGAAAGGTGTTTAGTGGAAGAGAAGAGACATAGATGTTCCTGTTCAGTTTTGAGAAGAGAGATCAAGAATAGGAGTGTACATGAACAGGACTTTATGAAGTACGTATCTAATATCATGCAGTGGGGAAGGAGTAAGGAATGGGTAAGGTCTACAAAAATATTTTTTAAAAGATCTTTCTGTATTTACACTTGTCTTGTATGTTTATAAGAAAATATTTTAAATTATATCTTTAATTATATAAGTTAATAATTTTATTAAATTTGTGACACAATTGGTCCTTCCTGTATGCTATTGTCTGTACTTGTGTTTCTTAGACACACAACCAAATTTCCAGAACCAGTTGTAATGATTTCAACAGGTATGAGTGTCCTTGCAAAAAATTTGTGACACATGTACTTCAGATTGGCAACAATTGTATGAATACTTGACAAACTAAAATCTTGTAAATGGGTTCTGGAGTGTACAATATTTACCAACAACCATGTGTTGTAAAAGTTAGGTGCCATGAACAATATTTTTGTTTGCAGAAATGGTCTTAGATTCTGGAAGAGTTCCATTATCAGGTGGAACATACTGCAGGTGAAAAAATGTAACAGCTGGTGCATGTCTAAGGAAGAGATGCCTTCATTATAGTTCTAGCTGCATACTCTACACAGTATCTTTGAAAATAACACTGTGGTCTACTGGTTTACAAAGGGTGTATGTGAAGAGAAATTTTATATATCAGACTCTATGTTTATATTGTGAATTGTCCTTATCTGCCTAAGAATGGTTGTTTGGTCATAGATTCTGGAAACAGAGAAAGAGTGTCACTTTAAAATTGTTTGATGGAAGGTGAATCAGATAAAAAGTCAACAATATCAAAATATTGCGGTTAACATCAAAATTTTAATTGCAGTTTCAGATTAGTCAGCTACCTCCATCATCACCACCACCACCACCATAATTGATTTCACATTGATCCATAAATAATTCATTGCATTACCTGGACAAGTCCTCCAGGCTTGACTTTACTCAGTTAAGTGACAGTAACATTAACTATATCACTTAGATGATGCAAGGAAAAATTCACCATATTCAGGGCAGAATCCTGCTGATGTCTTCCATATGTGAAAGTTCCCTTACATTTTTGAGGTCGACATTTTTTTCCCCCCAATATGTGGTGTCTGTATTCAGTTCCAAACTGGAGAAGCAGAGTAGCACATGCAGCACCATTGCTTATGCAGATGTATGTGGATGTGCACTGCACATTCATTTGTTTTGATTCAGTTGCACAACACTGCAATTCAACACAAAGATTGTAAAGCACAATTTCTGAGTAATTGTGCTTGCAGAGATTTAAGTTATGCACTGACAATGTAGACTCTCAGCCACAGAGTTCCAGGAGAAGGAACATGCTTTTCTCTCCCAGTCCTTTAGCTATCAGTCTCATACTCTTGATCTATGGAAAGGGGAAGACATTGCCCTTTTTACTGTTCTGATGAAAGTAGCTGAGCAGGTGTAGAGTTGCTTGTTGAGAACAGGGCTCAATGCAGGCAATGCATTTAGTTGATATTAGAGAACTATTAATTCCAGCATGAAGATATATTGTTGAATACTAGAGTCAGAATAATCCATGCCATAGTATTCCAGTTTCTATGCATAGTTGTGAAAGCTGGACAGTGGGGAAAACTGACTGGAAGAGAAGTAGTTCATTTCAAATGTGGTGCTGGAGGAGAGTTCTACAGATACTGTGGACTGCCAAAAAGACAAACGGGTCTGAGACCAAATCAGATCTGACCTCTTCCTTGAAGCCAAAATTATTAAACTGACGGTATTGTACTTTGGACATATCATAAGATGGCATGACCCATAAGGAAAGAGGATAATGCTGAGTAAAGTGGGAGGCAGTAGGAAAAAAGGGAGGTGGATAGACTAAAATCAAGGAAGTCCCGATCCAGAGTTTGCAGGATCTGAGCCAGTTGTTAATAAAAGGCAATCAGATCCTACCTCAGAAAGTGTCTCCTGGCCCATCTCTCCCCAAACTCTACCTTAATAGCCACCAGGCACTGTGAGCAACAGAGGTCTGTTCTCCTGTTGATTAGGGTGGAGCAGACTGATATTCCACATTCAATCTCCAATGCAACAAATCAGAAGCAGGATCACTGCCACAGTTCCTCCTTGCTACGGATATGGCTGGCAGGAGGGGGATGGAAACATCAATCTGCCATACTGTAATCGACAGAAGAACAAACTTCCATCACTTGCGGAATCTGGTGGCTGTTGAGGTGGGATTGGAGGGACATTCAGAATTGTGGGAACAGTGCTAGAATCATGAATACACAGGCCATTTCTGCATTAGACTGCTATAGTGCTATTATTCCACTTTCAACATCCTATGGAATCCTGGGGTTTGCAGTTTAGGGAGGGGCCTTTGAGGATTCCATAGGATGTTGAAAGTGGAATGACAGCACTATAACAGTCTAGTGCAGAAATGGCCATAGTCTTCCTGAATATGGATCAGTTACAGATCTATAACTTTAGGTTATGAATCATAACTGCAATACTGAATTCCAACAAGACCCTTAATCACATGATCTCTGTAAGCCAAACTTGACTTTGACAGCAATTAACAACAGCAACTCCAGTTCTGCCTTATTTTACAAAGGTGCCATATCAGGGTTCCACGTAAGGAGCAGAGAACATTTCTGGGGGAGGGGGAAGCAAGCAAGATTCAGATTGAAAGAGGGAAAGACAACATATGTATTGTGTTTGTGAACATTTATTGTGAAAGCTGTTTAGCCTTTGTAACAAACAGGAGATAGAAACCCAGGGGTTTGTACTCCACATGTTCACTGTTGTATACCTAAAAAGCGTGCTGCAAGCACTCTCTCTCTCCTCCGACCCCCGCTCCATGTCATTTTAAGCACAGTGATTCATTCATAACACTTATGATTTGTAACTGTTGTTACCACTCGTATAGTGTGTAGGGTGTGAGCCAAACAATGGTTCAACAAGGGGATAAAAGTGAATTTCTTGTTTGAACATTAGATCTGGTAGAGAAGATCATGTGTTAATTAAATAAAAGACTAAATGGGACAAACCTTTGAAACAACAGACATAACATTTAAGAAGAAAACCAACATGGCAGGGGAAAGGTCAGAGAAGATCAAGTTAAAAGCTAATAGTTGTGCTTTTTCCATTTTATTATTGATCAATAGGATGCTGGGTTTTTTCCTTCTCGGTGTAAATGCAACAGCAGAGTTATTGCTGACCTTTTCCTCACCCTTCCATTGTGTTTAAAATCACAGCAAAAACAACAACTTCATAAGCCACACAGTTTTTCTAACAGAGAGAATGCGTGTGTCCAGAAAATAATGTAAGATGTTTATATCCACTGAAAATAGCTCTTTTTGACAAACCCGCTTCTCTTTTAATTATAGATGTGAAAGCCTCTTTGGTTCAAAGAAGCTTCCGCTTAGAATCACAAATTGCTCATGGTATGTAGAAAACTCAGCAATCTCTGGTTTTGGCATTTAAGTGAGTAATTTAACAGCTCAGTCCTGAGCCTAGAAAATTAATACAAAAATAATTCTTTTTTTCAGCAATGGGATTCAGGTCCATTCATAACATGGGGATGGCCAATTTTTCCCAGTTGCTCCTTTTCCTTTCTGTGAACTTTGCTTGCTTCAATGATTTCACATCATAGTCTAATAAAGGTACATTTCAGACTATGATCTCCCGAACTCTTAAATTCCATAAATTCTCCAGTAACAGCTAAATGCCCCCATGTCAATCAGGCAATGAATCCACCCTAGATTTCATTCTGCATTTTAAAGCAGCTCTCCAAGGTAATGAGCCCTACCCCTAAAACAGGTTCAGCACTTTGGACAGCTCCTGTACAGTTTACAGTTCCTTTACAGTTAAAATCCTGGTTCACAGCCTTGCTGACGCAGAAGTCACCAGCAATCTGCATGTAGCTCCTTTCTAGAGACTCTCCTCTCAGGAACAGCACATCTCTTTCTTCCTCCAGATGGCTTTGCTACCTCTTTTAGGATGGCTCTGGCTGCTTCCAGATCTGGCTTTTACCCTGCTATTACCCTGCCTCATTTTCAGAATTTTACCAAGGGTCCAAATTATGTCATCTTCCATTGTAATCTGCCCATGTTTTGTCACTGTATCACCTTTCTTTCCTGACCAGGAAAGCAATGGCTAAGGAGCAGAAAACAGAACAGGTGCACAATGCCTTTTGATCTGTGATAGTGACAGTCCTCTGTCTAGGAAAAACCCATGTCATAAAATCTTAGGCAGGGTGAGGTAGTTACCACAGGCATAAAACTGTTAATTTGCCATGACTGCAATTATTCTACTCACAATAGAGAAAGGTGCTTGTAGGATTTTCACGTATCAAAATGCTAGCTTTGAGTGCTTTGAACGGGGTCAGTGAGGGTGTCACTTGCTCCGGTAGCAAAATGTCTTCTATGGGCCACCCCTGACCCTTAATGTCTGCCCTAAACTGATCTAAAACCTAATATGTATAATGCTACTTCCTCTTATGCATCCTTTTTTGTCCTGATTTTCCCCATCCTGCCACACAGTCAAAGCAGAGAGTTGGTTTTATTATAGGGATTTGCATCCAGTGGAGCACAACAGCATGTGCAGGGCCACAGGTTCTCTGGCCCTGCACTACACAACAAGCATAACATGCAGTTCAGTGCTTAGCTCTATGAGTCAACAGGGCTTTCAGGAAGGGTCACATTCAGAGCAAAGGAGGCCTTTGAGTATTTAAGGCCAGTTGGGACACAAATGAGATGAATCAGAACTGTATCCTTTAAAAGCTCAGCTGCAGATGCACTTCAAAAGAGTAGGATTCAAAATGGGACCCAGTGTACTTGTACTGATATATGTTGGGGCTAAACCTGAAGGTTTCTCATACAGACATAACAATATATGGGGGAAAATAATGCTTAGTTTGCAGCAAGAAGAAAAACATTAATGTATGAAACCAAAATACTCATTTCCATCTCCCCAAACTACTCATTATAATAAGTAGCACAGTATGGCCTAAATTCTATGGTTAGTCCCAGCTAGAACATACCCCTTTAAGTAAATTAGATTTACCCGTGTGATCACTTACTATTCAATAACTGATTCAATGGGTCTACTCTAGTTGGGACTAAATGGTAGAACTGAGGAATGTACCTGTTAAATATACTAGCCCTTATTAAATGAGACATTAAAATTGGTGTGACATTTTTCCCCTCAGCAGATGCCCCATCAAGTACCAGATGTTACATTTACAGACTCCAGCCAAGTTAGACTGTTGCAGGGGAAAAAGAAAATCTTGTGGCACCTAAAACACTAATAGCTGGCATTCTGTCAGTTAGTCCTAGTTAGAGTAGATCCATTGAATCAATTGTTGAATGATGAGTCAACACATAAAGAAATCCCATTGATCCTGTTCGTCTACTTGAGCTAAGACTGACAACAAAATCTAAGCCTAACATGTTTTATTTGACATGAGTTTTTGTGGACTGCACCCCTGCTTTTTTTCATTTGCTTGGAATAGTGCCTTGTGATTTTAGGAATTAATGTAGCAATAATGTTTATGCACTTTTGCAACAATAATAATATCCAATCAGAAGTATGAGCACACACCCAATAAGAAGAAATCCAAGCAATGCAAGGTGGCCTTTTACACATCTGGAGAAGCCAAGTGAGCTTGTAGTTAATGCCTACTTTGACAACAGGGATAGAACAGCTTCAAAGCTTAAAATGTTACCTTAAAAATAGTTACTTTACTCATTACTTCAATCACTCAGCAGGTTATTACTTGTTACTGGAGTTCATGAATGTAGCTCATTGAGTCCCTTGTTATTAGCAAGTTGCTATTTGTGCCATGCTGTCTGATTCCCCCATCCGGCCAATTCAAATGTTGCACCTTGGAAAGTCTGGGGGAAAATGCAAAAGCCATCACAAAGCAATTCTCCTGCAGCATGAAGCAGTCACCCTTGTCACCCTTCCCCCTTCTCCTTCCATTACTCAGACTGTCAGCACATGCACAGTAATGAGTACCAAGCAGATCTGTTCCCATTCTACTGAAGAGTAGTGAAGTACAGATATGCTTGTTAAAGCAAGAAGAAAAAGAGGAGGACGAAGAGGAGGAGGAGCAGCAGCAGCACCAGGAGGTCTGTTCCAGAACATTAGTGCAGAAGTTACTATTTGCTCAAATAACTCATTAGTGGTATAGCAGTTTGAGCATTGGACTATAACTCTGGAGACGAGGGTTCAGTCCTTGCTCGGCTATGGAAACTCACTGGGTGACCTTTGTCATGTTACACATTTTCAGCCCCCCCCCAAAAAAAAACATGATAGATTTGCCTTAGGGTTGCCATAAGTCAGAAATGACTTGAAGGCCCATACCACCAACAACAATAACAACAAAATGAGCTACTTCCTAGATCATGACAGCATACTTCATCTTATTTGAGGGCAGCAGCTTCAAGATCACCTGTAACAAGCAGCTCTGTCTATCAATAGAAGAGGACAACCAGGAGACTGGCATTTCTTCCCCTCCATGCTACCCAGCATTTGCCACTTGAAACATCAGCCTCATTCTGCCTAATGAAAATAGCTCATGAGAAGGGCTGGACCTTTCTCCCTATTCTCCAACTTTTTACGCATTGTTTGTGTTCATTTTTCAGGATGGATCAAATAAACAAGCACTCCCCACTCCCCCAGCACTCTTCGATAGTCTGTAGTAGTAGTACAGTCAAGGTAAATCATTGGGTTCTTGTGATTGTATGAACAGGCCTTGAGATGATTAACTTCACTCAAAGTTACTCTGGTCTTCAATATCACATGAGTGCTTAAGGGCATTCTAACAGCTACACCAGCACATTCTCAAACAACATGATGTTCCTGAAGCATTTCCAAGCATCTATGTCAGTGTAAATTTTTAGGAATTAGGTGAAGAACTCTGCTTCACCGATGTAAGACAGAAAGAGACACACAATGCTGTATGTGGATAATTGTTTATAAGGAAGAAAATGAGGTTGGGAACAATGTACCTATCAATCAGTGCCTGTGGAGAACCGATTTGTTAAAGTTAATAGAGCAATCTATAATGGAAGACAAATTAGTGTTATTAGCGTAGGTTTTATGGTCCAGTGCAAATAATAGTATGCAGTAAAGAAATAAGAATAATTAGGTATTATGATAAAATGTACTTTTTAATACGGAAGGAAAGTATTATGCATTTTATTTGGTGTTGCCGACACTCTAACATTTCCAGCAATTCCCTCCATAGCTGCCTCAGGGCATATGATATAATTCTGCAAAGGTAAGATTTAAGATTGAAAATTCCTTCTTACAAAACACACACACAAAATGTAAAATTAGGGATATAGAAAAGCAGTAATGAAAGTAAAACAAGATTTATATTACAAATAAGGAAACGAAATAATGTATGATACTAACTCATTTCAGATTTTATCTCATTAATCCACAAGACTCATTAATTCACAAGAAAGACCGTAAACTTGAAGGTGAACTACTTGAAAAGAATTAACATTCCAAATGAAGTCTGAGATCCACAAAGAAGTTTCAAGGCACATATAGCATTTTGGGTATGTCCCATTACTTTGCATCTTTCTCCCAACCACACTTGGTAGTATATGAGCCTCTGCTAAACTACAAATTCTTTTTGAAACCCTCAGTTCCAAAAGCAGTTTGCAGCAAAACATGAGGGTCTATTGGATCTAGTCATCTAGTTCTTTGGATTCCAGCCCCCCGCCTATATATCTGAGATCTCTTTGACTCCCAATTGCATGTTCCAATTTGTTGTAAGTCACCCTGGCTCCTGTGTAAAGTCCTTTTCTGTGGTGACACCTTGGTTGTGGAATTCCCTCCATCTGGAAGCTCAATTGCCACCAACATTAGAATCATTTTGGCATCAATTTAAAATCTGGCTTTTTATTAACGCCTATGTGCCAAACTGTTTTTATCCAGGCTGCATTTGTTTTATAGTAATATCATTCAAGATTGTTAAACTGTTTATAAATTGAAAAACTATTTAATATATTTTTAATCTTTTAAACATTTTAAATTATTATTTTATGTTGATTTTATTGAAAGTTGCGCTGAGATTTTCAAATAGAGGGCAGACTATAAATATTTTAATGAATAGAATAGAATAGAATAGAAATAAATTAGAATGAGCCAATAGCTTTTTTAGACAAAAGAGCACTTGTAGGTTCTTTGTAGAGAAAGCACACATATGTCTGAAGCTCAATTATATCTGTTTGCCTATTCAGAAGCTTCGCCATCTGATGGTACTCGGCTAAATTAGTCTCAGTTAAGTTCTCACTCATTTCATTATGCAATTGCATTAATGGCAAAGCACTGATTACATTTTCATAGAATGAAGAATGTTTCATGGAAAAAGTGCATAGCTCCAGTTCCTCAGCAAGTAACATTATTGTAAGAACGAGCACTTAGAATCAATGAGTTAAGTTTATGGACTAGTTAGTTATACAGTTCTCCCAATAAGGCTCAATAAGTTAATGGCGGCCACTATCAGAGCCAGGAAATAACAGGTTCAATTTTTACTAAGGGACCAATTCAGTTGAGTCCAGAGGCCAGCAATCCATCCACATGGGGGCCACTGAGGGCCACATGGATCACCCAAAATGCCACTACCATACAAGTCTTCCCTTGCCAAAAAAAAGTATTTTGAAGTCTACTTCTGTTTTTCAAAGATACGTAACAGTGGAACAGGCCTCTGCAATGCATTTAAAAGGTGAATGGCTTGCTCCTGAAGGCTTCCAGGGTGGGTGGAGTAGTTAAGGGCCACAAACACAGTCTTGGAGGCTGCATGTGGCTCTAGAGTCAGTATCTGTTAGATGCTGATGTGTCCACCCCTTCCCCCACTCCAGGTATAGAGTGCTATGAATAAGAAGTTCTAGCTCATTTTCTCTTGCAGGGGGCAGACTTAAGAGAAGGAGGACCATATTGTTCAGTGCTGGTTTGTTATGTCTTTTTAAAGAAAAAACTTTGCCAGACTGCTTTGTGGGAGGATAAGTGCAGAGAGCTGGAGACTCCAGAGGATTAGATTAATGTGTGCAACACAGGTGGAAAAAAGGAGGAGAAAGTACCTCAGATGTGCTTCAGATTTACCTACCTGTTTTTGCCCTTTGTCCACTGTCTTTCTCTTTCCTCAAGGGACTCGAAGCCTCTTCTCTTTCTTTGTTAGTCCAGACTTTCTTCATCTCAGTATCCTATCTAATTGAGGTGGTAAATCTCATTTTGTTGCTGCTGTTGTTAACAGGAAGTCTAGCTGCTGCAAATCATCCAGTGCCCATCATCTATTACTGCATCACAATCTATCTTCTGCCTGTGTCTCTTTTAGAAAGTAAGATGTAATCAAAATTTGCTTTCACATAAGCATGGAATCTGTTGGCGATTAATTGTCAGTAATGGGCTGTCCAAAACATTTTGGAAGGAGATAAGTTGTTTGCCTAAATTTTACCTTTATAAATATAATAATGATGTGATGATTATTTTTTAAAGTTAATGGGTATGATCCATCAGGAAGTACTCCTATGTTAGTCACATTAAAACAATTGGGAGCTACATAAAGTGTGATTAGCAAACACAACTTAAATGGATTAGCAAAACATTTCGGTTTCAACCTTGTTTTGGCCTAAATGAACACAAGCTGCATCCAAGACAGCATTTTAGAACACCCTCTTGCCAACATTCTCAAGTGGGTGATGGTGTTCTATATTATCCTTGAGGCTGAAATCATGTAGTGTTAAGATCTCAAGTCTATGGATTCCAAAATGCTCCCTTACATCCAGCGAACTTGAAAGAGATGGCACCTCAGTTCCATTAGAGAGGCATCCTGGGGTGACTGTGGTGTAGTTAAAGTTAAAATATCTAGCCTGTGGTTACTCAAACTTCCTGGTAAAGATTGCAGACTTGTGATTCCTGAAATATGTACATGGTAGGTGGATGAGTGGATCAGTAACTAAAAGATCCTCATAATCTCAGTACTGACACTTGCAAACAAACTGAATTAAAAACCTCACAAAAAGTAGGCCTTAATTAACTGTATTTCAATGCTTCCTGCTTCCAAATTCTCCCTTATTTGTAAAAACCTGTGCTTCTTTTGTTTAGGTGTTTGTTCTGGAGAAAGTTAAAACAATAGAAACTCTGGTCTTTAGCATAATATTGTACAGTATGCATCCAATTCCTTTACTTTTGAAGGCTGTAACAGAATTTCATTTTAATTACCTGAACTCAAAGGTTTCAAGCCCATCAGACTGCCTTTCAAGGTATTAGCCAATTCCATAACCAATTACTCACATTCTCCTTTACTTATTGCAAATGTGACCTTTCGTTTGAATTTGATTGCAAGTTTCCTGCTGAGGGTGTATAACTATCTCTGTGTCTAAGTATGGTGATTGTCTTCGCATGTGATGACTGCGGTTAATTTTAATACACTTTGATGGCTGGAGAACAAATAAGTGTCGGTGACAGAGTGCAGAGACATTTGAAGGAGGATAAGCCACCACATTAATGAGTGGGGATCAGCAAGCTAAGAGGCCTGCTCGTGACAAACCAAAAGACCTGCAACCCAGACAAAGAGGAATGTTTGCCTATCTGCAGGTAATAAGAAAGTCATTACTGTGGCTTACGCACCAGAAACTAAAAAGAATATAAACGAGAGGTGCGGATAAAAATAGCTGTTATTATCAATTCACTTAAACCAAGGGGTTGGCTAAGGCTTGCTCCAGCTTTGCTGTAAAAGAAACTATTTGACACTCAGTTGTAAATACGAAGCCACCTTTCTTGGAACTGTGTTGTAATAACATTGGCAGCATTTACTCTTCAGCACTGAGTGACAGATGCAGGGTTGACAAAATTCAGATTATGGGACACAAAGGGGGTGGAGTCTCATGGGCAAGGGGCGGTGCCAACCCAGTCGTCATGAGTGTGGCCCTCTGGGATAGGATTGCTTAGTGACACTTGGGACCTAAGTGGAAATATGCAGCCTCCCTTCAGTTATAGCTCCTCCACTTGAGATTTTTAATCTTTATACTGAAGAACCTAAGGAGGGTTAGGCTCCCAAGAGTGAGATCTGGAAAACCTAGCCAGGCATTTGAGTAGCTGCAGCATTAGTCACAGCAGCATTACAACTGGAGTTGGGTGGAATGATGGGACGGACTCATTATTCCACCCAAGGGCTAAAAAGGTCGGCAAGCTCAGTTGTAAGCAAGTCTCTGAGCTGAAACATCCTTCAAAGAGGTCAATAGAGGAAATGGAACATGTAATAGAAGACAGCAGGCTAGGTAAATTAATAGTACAGGAGACTGGAAGAGAAGTGGACATCAAAGTGACAAAAAAGTACACTTAGGAAAAGGATTGACACATTCTAGACCTGAGGCATGATTTTGGCCTTCTCTGTTGCTCTAGAGAGTTGCACCATGCTACCTCCGTCAGCATTTTGAGCGACCAGAAGTAACGTCAAGTTACTGCCAATCATCTTCAGGGAAGGGTCTCTGGTTTTCCCAGGGTAAATAACCCCCAAAACAGTACTTAAAGGGCAAATTTTTTTCAGCCATGAAAAAAACATGACCTTTTTAATAGTATGTTTTGGGAGGGAGGTTGCAAGTCCTTAAGAGGTCACAGGGATTTCAAGGACCACATAAGACCCACGGGCTAAACAGTTCTCACTGCTGAATTAGAGCAGTGGTTCCTAATCTTTTTTTTTTTTTCACTTGCATAACCCTTGGCAGCCTATGTCCATAAACTGTACCCTTCATATTAGCTAAATGTTTGTAATTAGGATATAGTGGCCCCTCAACTTTTGTGAGGGTTCAGGACACAGAACCCTTGCAAAAGCTTAAAAAGGGGGAAGAACTCTCCCTCCACTTGAATGAGGACTCCCCCTTCCATTCCCTTGCTTTTTGCCTGGGTGAGTGTACCTTCCTTCTCCATGCCCAGGAAAAAGGCAAGTGAATGGGAGAGGCAGCCCCGCAGGTGAAGAAAGCATGAGCAAATCTTTCCCGCTCCATTCACTTGCCCTTGTTGGGGTGCAGAGAACAAAGGCAGTCCACATGAACAAAAAGCAAGGGAATAGAAGGGGGAGAATGGAGGATGCAAGTGGGCACTTCACAAATAACCAGATTTGCAAAGGTCAAACCCACAAACGTGGAAGAAGGACTATAGCTGTTGTTGTCTCAAACATATATGTTGTAACTGTAAAGAAATAGCCCAATAATGGGATTAAAAAGCAATGGAATAATAAGGTGAACAAACAGTCATGTATATATTTACATTCAAAACTCGAAAAATACAATGAATTAAAACTTAAAATGATGACAAAAAGAGATGTAGAGAAGACCCAGAAGAACTCATTCTCTAAACACTGCTCACAGAACTGACCAAGGTGCCCACTTATATATACATTGGTAACAGCGCAAAGTGGAGGAGAGTAAAAGCTGAACCTGTGAAGAGCATGCTGCTGAGCATGTGTACTGTAGTGGCATGTTTGCAATACACTGTTTAGGGACTCCCCACCATTTGCCAAAATAACGAAGCAAGGGAACAGGGCTTTTCTTTTCTTTTTTCCTCTGCCACTCATCATAACATTCAATTAATTTCACAAGTTTTGAATTGTATCTTGTCTTACACTGTTGACATATGTGCCTTTTTCTGCATGTATCCCTAAATGTCTTGGCTCATACCCCTGGCGGTACATGTACTCCAGATTGGGAATCACTGACTTAGTGAGTAACTAAATGTGCTCCATGTACTAAAGGCAAAGTCTGCCAGTTCTTAGGCAAGGCTTTGGACCTGAACCAAAGATCTTTGGCCTAATTCTAATTGCCTCGCCCCCAGCCAGAGTAAATCCACTGAAGCAATGAGATTTACATAAGCGCTGAGTTACCATTCAGCTAATGATTCAGTGGAGCTGCTTTATGTAGGCCTAGGAATTGAATTTAACCCTTTATAGCCTGGTCTAACAAATTGTGGCATCAAAATAAAGACCAGGATGAGTTAACACATGGGTTAAGGGCCACATGTGCCAGCTCTTTGTCATTTTTGTCCATTACCCTGGAATGTCTGTTGATCTCACTTAAGCCACTGAATTTTGGTGACACAGCAAAATACCTAGTTTTTTAAAGTGCACTTATTACACTTTAGTGTGCAATTTTTTTTTCCTCACACACACACTGGCAGAAAAGAAACACTCTAGTTGCCATCATGATGTTGCATTGCCACGACGACAATGGGAATGCAGCCCATGATAAGATCCAAAACTGCCCACCAGACCTGCCAAAAAGGCCCACCCCAGGGTCATCTGGGGAGGCAAGTAGGACAGTTTGCCCTAGGACCCCATAAAACCTAGGCTTCTTCTTCACTTTCTCTGCCCTGACCTTGATCACTGGCCTCTGCCCTGGCCCTGACATAGAAGCAAATGGCAACCTTCATGAACTTTTAAAATTTATGAACATGTGAGATATCTTGATGTGAATGTAATAAAACATGTGAGATGTCTTGATGTGAATGTAATACAAATTAAAACATATGAGATGTCTTGATGTGAATGTAATACAAATTAAAATTGCACTTTTCTCACAGAGACATTCCTCAAAGATCAGCAACGATGAGATTTAACATTGAGGTGATTCAGAACCACCATGGCTACTTTCTGGATACACAGCAGAACAGCAGTGTATTGGACCACATGGAGAAGCTGAGGCCTGCTTCCCAAGGCCTGGAAAATGTGGTAGAGATCTTGGTAACATGACCAGATGGATGGGTTACAGCAGAATGGGGATGAATGGAATAAGGGGAGTAGGAAGCTGGAACAGGAGTGCAGAGGAGAGAATGTGACCATCTCAAGGAATGGAAAGGCTCAGGGAGGAACTAACAGAGAATAGGCCAAAAACAGCTGGGAAGGGAAATGAGGTCTGGTATCTGGCCACTTCTTGATAGTCCATCTCCACAGTCACATTTCCATAAACATTCAACTGGTGGGCATCTCACAAATTTGAAATATAACCTGTAACATTAAAGTGGAATCTGATTTTTTTTATTCCAGAAAAGCACAGGAAGAAGACTATTTTGTCTGTGCTTAATATGTTAAAATGCAACAGCAACTTAAATATATACTTTGCTGATGTCTTTGTACATAGGTTAATCTGTATTTGTTTAAATATTTTGTAAGCTGCCACCCAGTATTAGGGAAAATACAGGACTTATTTAAAAATACTAATACTAGTAATAGTAAAAACAACAACAAAAATAATACCATTACATTCCAAACAAACCGCGATGACTTAATTCTCAACACATGTTTTAATCATCACTGAGGTACAGAAATACATGTTCACAAAGCTTTTCAGGTTGAGAGGCTGCATTTATCAGAAGTGGAGGAAAATACATGATTAATAAAACACAGCAGCCTGAAAAGAAGAGGCAACCAAGTTCACTGCTGAATGAGTTTGCCACAACCTCTTTTTTAGGGTTGTATCTGTTCTTGGTACTGTAGCTCAGGGAGGAGAGGGACTGACATTGTAATCTGTCATGAGACATGACAATTTAAAAATCTCATCAACTCCACAAAAATTAAATTGTTCCAAAAGTGCCCCTGACTCCCTTTGTGAATTTTACAGTGTCTCTAGGAGGGGTTGAAGAGGGGGAGGGAAGATGAGCCATTGGAACATAATTAGTTTAAACCTTATCATTTCTTACAATGGCACAAAAAATGAAATTGTAAATCTAACCATGTCTAATAAATTAGTACTGTAACATTGAGATTAGCCTCTCAGGAATCAAACTCAGTTTAGCATGACTAAAGAGTCCCTATCAAATATGAATGCTGTAGCTATCTGTCATCATTCGAGTCCCTCATCTTTAGGTAGTTGTTCACCACAGAAAAGGTCTGGATTTAATTGCTCAAGATGGTACGTCCATTGCATTTGCAGCCATGGACTTCTAAGTGCACCAGACGGCAATTGCTTCAGTTTATCATAGATTTATCATAACCAGTGGATTTCAGGAAGGAAAAACACTTCCTCAACAGAGCAAGTTCTTTGCTTGAATAGTTCCACCACGTCAAGCTTGAAAGGTTCATTCTCTCACACTCAAGGGACTTCCTGCCCTTTCTTGTTTTCTTGGTGGGAGTGATTTCTCCCACCACGAGAATTCTTTCATCTACTCAAACATGCTATTCCGGGGAATTTTACACACTGATACATACCCCACATCACCCGTCAGCATTCCCTCGGTGTAGCATTACCCACCCACCCCACACACGTATTCCCTTCTCCTCTACAAGCTTATCAGTGGAGTGCAAACAGCCTAGATCCTGGTAGGCACTGGTGCCAGAAATATTAAGGCCTGGCAGTAGGCACTTAAGACTTCTGAAGGAGCCATGAAGCAACCTGTGTTATGTGTGCTGATATCTACCATATCCATCCTCTTCTTATTCCCTTTGTCTTTCATTCCTTTCCCATCCCAGGTAGCCTTCCTGGATCCCTCAGAGTTTCTGTGTAGTCTAGTTTTCAGCACTCAAGCTGAAGATGCACTAGCAACAGGCCAACAACTAGACATCACCTTTTTCAGTGAGGAATGATGAGGGAAACAGACCAACACTGGATGCTTCTTGTCACTGACAAACTGAATCGCCAACACTCCCAATACATTTGCTTAAAATGAATTTTAAAGACCCATTAATCTGTGACAGCAGGATTTAATATACCTAAAGCATGTAAATTTGCATTGGCAAGTAAAAAAAAAGATGCATCCAATTACTGCAGCAAACTTCTCATGTTTAGAAATAATTTCTTCCCCACAAAAGGAATACAAACAGTTATAAGAGCCAAGGTATCTCACCTGCATTTTTAGGGCTAAAATGGGCAAGATGAGCTACTCGCTGCTGAGACATCCCAGCTGTATTTGTGTCCTGCTGCAGTGGATGGAAAGCAATACAGATTGGAGTCATGACTGTAGCAGTGCTGAGCAAGGCTATTGCATTGCTGGAATTGTCAAAATGGCTATTCAGGCATTTTTAGAACTATGATGCCCTCTAGGAGAAAATTCTATAGTTATAGAACAGTGGTGGGAGAATGAGCCACATTGTAGTACTCAGGGTTAAAAGGAATCAGTCCCACAGAGAGAAAAATTCAAGAAAGACTTAAGAGACCTAGCAGGAGGGAAGGTCTTTGATAACTTAAGATAAAGAAAATTATTCCCTACCGGCCTCTAACCCATGTGTCAAAAGCAAGGGTAGGAATTGTGTGGCATTCTAAGTGCTGTTAGACTGTATGCACCAATATTGCTAAGCAGTCCAGCTAACAATCAGGAATGCTGGAAGCTGCAGTCCAACCTCTGGAAATGTACATGATTCCCATCCCTGGACTAAGATTGTACAGTTGCAACAATAAAAAAAACAGCAATTTTTTTTATTTACTGACATCGGGCTAATTCAAGATAGGAAAGCTGGAGAAAGGAAGGGGCGGGCACAGTTCCATCATGCCTCAGCTCCAGCAGCAGAAGAAAAAACAGACATATCCACTGGACTTAATCCCTTCTCTCACTGCCGTTCCTTTTTCCTTATGTTTTATGCCTTATTTAGATCATAAGCCTGAAGGCAAGAAACTGTCAAATCAACAATTTTGTAAGCCATTCTGAGAGCCTTTATTTAAACTATAAATACTCTAAACAAATCAACTTTCTTCACTAACATGCTACTGACTCATTAGAAAAGTCTTTCAGGGTCACAGAACAAATATGGTTGGTAGAGTTTGCCACACTGTGTGATTATATCTTGCTAAATATGCCACTTCACTCCCTTCTCTGCTTCTTACAAATCCACACAAAAAACACAAATTGTTCCCAGAGGACTGGGGTGAAAAAGATAAGTGAGCTCGCAGTGTCCAAAAAGCCAAATGATGCTTCAAGGGTACATAAAATTAGGTCTGAGACTACTGCATCATTAAGGCTATAGCAGGGGTGGACACAATCCAGAGCACAGAAGGCTACATTGCTGGATTTTCAGCTCCTGTAGAGCAGCAAAATCACACCACTTCAGCTGCCATGCATCACTTCCTGTCACCTCTCCATCTGTTTTAGGTGTTGGCTTTCTGGCACTTCCAAAGAATAAAAAGCCTCAACAAATGTTCTTCCCCTTTAAAATGTGGTGGTGTTTTTTTTTTTCATTCAAAAATTTGGGATATTCCAGGACCTCTGGGGATCAGTGAGGACAACTCTTACAGCAAACAATTCACACAGCAAACTATTCCCACCCTTGGGCTAGAGGTTTACATTCCTAAGATTACTTGCCACCAACATATGGGTCCCTAGAAACACAGGTTGAAAGTACATCTTTCATTTCCCTAGGCCAATCTGGAAAAGTAAAATAGAGATGAACTGTGAAAGCCTATACGAGAAAAGCAAGCTCTGTAATCACAACAGAAAGCTAGTCATGAGAAAAAGTTAGTCATGACTACCTTACTGTTCTTAGAAAAGCACCAACTACATAGACAAAGTACAAATAATAATTAACTAACTTGCATCACTGCTTTCAATGGGACTTAAGACCAACAGGAATCTGTAATTCAATCAAGACACAATGTGTTACACGTAAGTGGTTAATTAAAATAAACTAGGGACTTTGACCTGTCTTCTATGATCAATAAATTAGAAAAAAAAGGGACAACAGTAAAGAAACATGCCAACCCAAATTTTACATATTATTTCAAGAGTAATCACACCACAGTTTTATATAAAAGTATTACAATACTCTTTATGTCCCATTCCTAGTGATCTCCAATATGGATCAAATTTCATCAGTGTATATACAGCTTGGGGTTTATAGTGAACTGCATTTGCCATTGGCCTAGCTAGGTAAAACCTTACTCAATCTTTTTGAACCCTGTGCAATCCCTTTACAATTTTACCACCTTGAATAATTGGTTGCCTACTACAAACTTGGAGACTTCTTTGTTAGGAATGTAATCATTAACTAATTTTGTTCTCAAAGGAAGCAATGACTAATCATAGTGATTTTCTTCCCATTTTAAGAAAGTCTTCAAAAACTGCAGTTTTCAAATACTATTCACTGTTCAAGACTTTTGTTGTTGTTGTTGTTGTTTGGCACAAAATCTGCAGATTTTTGTGCTGAAAATACTATTTTTCCCCCACACAAAATGCTGTATGTGCAAATTTTGCACAGAATGGAGATTCTCATCATTCCAGGATTCTCCTCATGAAAGCTTCCCAGCACTCGAGAAATATATTTTCCCACCATTTTCTGAATATTCTTTTCATCCTTACTTCCTGCTCACCCCCTCCCCTTCCAACAAAATATTTATAACCAGTGACACTTGGTACACATAGTTATATCATATATGGGACAGAGAGAAAATATTCAAACTGTAATGAAATGCAATAAGGTAACCAGTGACAAGATTTTCTTTTGAAGTACGTTTGTGAAATATCACCAGGGCAAATCTGCTCTCTAGCCATGTCATTTGGTCATTTATACAAAGCTACTTTTCTTTCTGTGATAAATGTAGCAAGAACCAAAGTGATATTTCACTGCTGTGCAGCATCCTACGCCATTCCTAGATTGCAGGTACTGGTTCCTTTTGCGTCTTTGACATAAGGTTCTTATTTCAATTAAATCATAGAAAGTAGTGAAGACTAATTAAGAATGCTGTAAAGTACTCTAAAAACAATATCATATAAAATACTTAAAATCCCCTACAGCTCAAATAAGCAGAGACCAGTAGTGCATACAGAATCACAGTCTGCAACAACTCTTCAAAGATATCCCTAATATGTTAAAAATTATAATGGACCAACAAGCAAAATTTCAGACTTAAAAAAATCCCACAATATTTCTCTACCATATCTACTCTCTCAATAAATGGCAAAGTATATTCCTCGAAAGTTGCAGCACCAAAGGTTCATTAACATTTCTTCAGTGATAAGATCAAAACTAGCAAACAACTCTGCCTGAAAGACAGTTTTAGGTGATAACTTGTGACGTCAGACCTAGAAGATCTGATTGACATTTCCCCTACCCGATTCTCAGTCTCTCTAAGAATCTACTGTTTGGCGCAGGGCTTTCCAAATGGTGTGCCGCGACACATTAGCGTGTCGCCTGAAGTGTGTAAGTGTGTCAGTTACAATCTTGGAAATGTATGTTATTATTTATAAACCATATATTTTAAAAATATATAAAAGGTTTTCATGAGATATGTTGTGTTCCCATACATTTTGTTATTACAATTTATGTATGTGTCCGTATCTCTTATAAGGGGTTTAACCTCTGGTTTGCTAGTAAAACTGAATTACTGTGTTGCAAAATGATGTATCTCTAAAAAAGTGTGTCACCAACATGAAAAGTTTGGAAAGCTCTGGTTTAGGGGTTCCTGGCACAACAGTTTGTTTGGAAAATATTTTCAGTAAGTAAGAAGTCTGAAACTCCACTCAATTTGTAAATATTCAAAAGAATATATAATACTAGAGATTTTACAAAAATGATTTCCCAACCTCAGGAATGTAGGATAAGTTCACTTAATGGTTTCATTCAGGCATTACATGATTTAGAGTTAAATGATCAAGTATAAGGTTTATGTACCTTCCACTCTCCTTCCAATGTGGCTGGTTACTATGAGTGAGTCCTAAATTGTGGTTAATTTTAGCTATGGTCTACTGAAACAAGCCATTTTAATAAACTGTAACTTGATGATGGCTTATTTCAGTAAGCCTTGAGTCCCAGCTTTGTGGAAAAGGCAGAGAACAAATAATGTTAACTACATTTAAAAATTACCAGTAAAACTAACCTGTTTAAGCTTCATAGACATAATATTAAACTACCATTAAAAACAGATGCAAAAAACTTTTTGATTTCCTTGTAGACAACACAGGCAAGGGGTATGAAGTGCACAAACCTCCCTGAAATTATAATCAGCTCCCTTTTGTTACCCAAATTATGTTGTTATAATTCTAAGTTGTTCCATCCTTTACCAAAAAACACCCTCAGCAGCTATTGGCTTCTACTCTACAGGAACAAATACAACTCATAATGTCTTTTAAAATACATATTTAATACCATAACACAGAAAGCTAACAATTCTGAAAACCACATTAAGACAATGCATTTTAATGATGGTGCTTCTGCTTAAACTGAAGTCCACAATAGCCACATGTTCCCGTCTTTGTGTCTTTGTCCTGCAAACGGGAAAGGGGTAGAGATGAGAAAACAAGAACAATATAATGTTACTATGTAAGTACACTTGCATATCCTTTCATAACAAATACTTTGGGGTGCATTTAACAATTCTGCTTATATATAAAAAACTGAAAGGTGGCACACAGCTTGATTTTTCCCCATATTTATTCCAAAGAAAGTAGATTTCATTAGAACCTAATTGAAGGGATATTCTTAGGCACAGACACTGTACAGCAGGTCTCAGAGAACTCAGTAAAATCTGTTTCTGAAAACAGAAATGTGCTGCACAAGTGATAAATGGATTTCATGAGTGCCTCGCATATATTTATTAAAAATCCTTAACAGAAATAGTCCCTCTTCACACAGTATTTGGCTACCATTTTCAACAGGAAAATGACAGTCAAATGAAAGGGGAAGACTGTTCTAATTATTTCCTTTCAAATAAGAATACTTCTGATTTCAAAACATTAAGATAAAAGGGGGCAAGAGCTGGAGGACAGCATATCTCCATTTGAAAATGAAAAACAAATTAAATTATTTGAATTAAACCATTTTTGATGTGAGCTAAGAATGACGCTGATTATCTGTACCAAAGGGCTAAGGCTATTCACGTAATATACTGATGTTATCAAACAGCTCTAACAATTGGCTATTATCTGCCTTGCAGCCACTCCTGACTATCAATTTTACGTTTTTTAATCAATTAGTCTTCACTTCCCTCTACCAAACTGAAAAATGCAATTAAACCATAAAAAGTGACAAGACTTCAGATCAGCAAAGTGTTTCCATCTGATATGCTAACAAGATACATACAATTAAAAGAAGGCAATCTACATCTCATAAAATATCTGAATTTACAGGTGAGATACTCTAACAAGCAAAAATTAAAGCAAAACAAAGAAAATAAAGATTGACATTAATGGAGGCTTGTTGAGACTACATTAAGAATCAAGCACGGATTCAGCACAGAAAAGACAATCTTAAATATATGCACATTTCTATCTTTAAAATACCTATTAAGGAACTCTCCCCCCACCCCAATTAAGCTTATCATCATTAAAACCTTCCCCTAAACTATGCTTTGCTTGCATAACTTGCAACTCATGAAACTAAGTACAGCCATACTTGGTGTATTGTGCTGCCAGAGGCTTTGTGTTTTTTGAATTTTTTTTGCAGTACTCCAGCAGGCAGCAAAATAGCTGACATACCAAGCCTCTACTAGTTGGTCTCAGATGTGTAACTACTTCCACCTAAACAGAATACTCAGCACAACAAGAGACAACACAAAACAGGAATATGCAGCAATAGTTAGATGGTTTTACCAAATTTATATATACTTTAGGATGTCCCAGAGCTCCTCCACCACCATCACAGGATACAACTCTGGTTTCAACGTCACTCACAGGCTGCTCAGCAATTAAATCAATAGCAAAGCTCTCATTCACCTGTAACAATAAAGCAGAAACTTTACCCAACAGTCCTATCTATCTATCTAGCTACCTGCACACACAGTGACACAAATAATGGCTTTTACTACTAAAGCTACTACAAGATCCTGTAACTAAAACAGACCCAAACTATCTACCCTCCAAGTTTACACATATCCATGTAACACTAAAAGCTATTATTGGACTTCTGGGTTCTTCTCCCCTTTCCTGGCTGATTAAATGCTGTTTGTTACCTTAAACCCACTGCTGGACCCACTGCAGTATCCACACCTCTGGCACATAGGGACTACAGTAGGGCAACATAATTACACAGACGGAAGCAAATGAGGTGATTTCTCTTCCCACTGCAGCTCCTGCCTGCACTCAAGATTGTGCTAAAACTGCCTGGGGAATGTCCCCCTCCCCCTTTTGATTTTAGTTCCATCACATCACTAGATCCTAGTCTAATGGATTAGGCTAGAAGGACAAACACAACACTTGAAAAGAAATATGAATGTAATATTGCTGAACTCAAATAGAGTCAATGCCTGCTGAAGATGAAAGCACCTAAGATCAAGCACAATTATTTCAAGCACAATACTATTCCTCCACAGTAAAAATAGTTTAATGAATATGCTATTATCATAACAAGTCAAAATTGTCAAGGGATACAGAGTCCTGCAGTGGAGAAAAGAGGACAAGGAATTTCCCTTATATAAATTCAGCACTAGGTACCATGCTATAGATGACCCAATTTAAATCTGATGCCTATTGTGCAAGAAAAATTATCCCATGCAGATGCCTTTATTTTTAAAAAAATAGTTCTCAAGAGATGTGTGCAAAGTTTAAGCACACCAGTGGGCCGTGGGTCTATGGCATACTACTACCTCACATGTGAGTAAATACGACATCAATTAAATTCATTTCATTTTAATAAAAATCAATCACCCTGTATTTCTCAGTTGGGCCTAAGTGAGGACATGACATATTTCAAATATTTCAACATATTACACTCTTCTACAACAGAGGGAAAGTTTCGAAATGGGGTTCAACCTACTCTGAAATCCTGCAGAATATTTTGGCCAACATATGTGATCTATGTCATATAAACAAAGTGTAATTTAACAGAATTGTAATTTGAAGGAGTAAAACTGGTTTCAGTCCAAGTTCTTCAACAAGACTTATTATTACTATTTGCTAAAAGACAACATTCCTTTACCATTAAATTCAATGAACATTTTGTCACTATCTGGACAAAGCAAAGAATCAAGGCAAAGGGTTCCTAACAATGATGCTACCTCTTTCTGTCGTCCAACAAACCGAACCCGCCTGTAATCATATTCTTCATAAACCTGAAATTAAATCAGAAATATGTTAAACATGTAAGAAAATTACCTTCAGCTCTGATTTCTTTTTGTTACTATATTCAAATAAAGTGCCAGGAACAAATAAGCAAATTTAGAAACTAAATTTCCAACTATTTTCAGGACAAAAGTACTAACAGTTTGGAGAAAATGAAATATATTCAGTGCTTGATAGGAAGGACTCTTACACTAATATACTTTACAGAATGAATGGGGCTACATTTGGGAAAAGATTAATTTCATCTGACTGTAGAGAAAAATTCTACCAGAGTCCATCCCACTAGTACATTTCACCTTGTAGGTTAAGCAAAACTTGCAGCTCAAGAAAATTGTTCCACTTCACCTACCAAAATGTACTGTATTTTTTATAGTTGCCTGTTTACTAGATGGTTTTGCAGACTGATTACCGGTATGACCAAGTATGTTATAAAGTATGCTTTATCTGATGACCCCAAATTGATTTTATTACTCTGCCTGAGAGACCTAGTGTTAAAAACAGATTTGTAACTGGCAATTAAGCTCTTAATAGGAGCAAAGATTTATATAACAACTTGATACAGAAAGGCTGATGTTCCTTTACTTTCTGACTGGCATTTAAATATATAGCACATTACTTTCATGTCAAAATTAACATATTTCCTAAGAAACAGTAATGATACAAACATAGATTGTTTCATGGCAAAACAGATCATGTTTGTTGCAGTTTGAAATACCAAATGTCAAGACACTATGTATCTGCTTTCTCTTCCTTTGTATGAGAAATATTTGAATTCCTAGGCATCACGATTATCCAGAATTCTAAAGAACTGTGACTTATCATGAAAAGGTCAGTACATTGATACATATGGCTTGACTGTGTCCACTTAGTTCCTCCTGTCAGTAGGAGCAGCTAAGCAAACCACAAACTCTTTATCAATAGGAATATCAGCAAACAGGGGCAAATGCAGTCAAGAGTGAATAAGAAATGCAGCAGCAGCTCGGAGACAATGAACAACACTTTGGGTGTGATTAGCTGTGGCCCACAGACTGCACACTCCTGGTCTGGCCTATTTATAAGCCTAGAACTATGTCTTGTTTCTTCCCCAGCCAGCAGTAATAAGCCATGATCTGTATTTGTGTTGGGGAAGAAAGAAGTTAGAGTTGTCATGTTACACAAAGAACAGAGGAAAAACCGCAGTTGTCTGGCCATTCCCCTTTATAGCAGAAGCCATCATAAACAACAGGCCAAGATTACTTCAAGCCCCCGATTTATCATCATGTGCAAACTGGGCTTTACTGTGTTTTCTTTTTGAATACTGTGACTTAAACTGAAATGTCTCTTAAAAAGACAACAATACTCAAAATTAACTGACTTATAAAGATTTGAACGTTTAAGCCAGTGGTTCTCAACCCTTTGGGGGTCCAACGACCATTTCACAGGGGTCACCGCTCCTCAATCCTGCCCCCCTTTTAAAAGAAGGTGGCCTCACAGCCAATGGGAGCAGTGCTTCTGAGACCCCTGCGCTGGGAGGAGGGGAGAGGAGGCATGCTGGGCGTTTCCCCGTCTTTCCCTGCCTGGTGGGAAAGCACTGGAGGAGCCTGAGGTAGAGCCAGAGGTGCGGAGAGTGGGAGGAAAGAGCTAGAGCTGGAGCCGGAGCGTTAAGGCAGAGGTAAGGAGAGACCTGCAAACCCCAGGATTCCATAGGATGGTGAAAGTGGGATAATAGCACTATAACAGTTTAGTGCAGAAATAGCCAGGATGACTTTCTCCTCTCGCTTTTGTTGTGCGTGGACCCTTGGCGCTTGCCACACGCACGTGTTGTGTTCTTCGTCCTGACTGTCTTGTATTCCTCGCTTTTTGTATGTTCAGCGTCTGCACTCCCTTTAAGGGAGGGAGGGAGGGAAACAAAACGCATCTGCTTATGCCGCCGCCATCTTTCCTCTCTCCCTGTCCTTTCCTCCCTGTGCTTCGTGTAAAATTTGGGCTGTTTTGGCATTGCCTTTGGGAGTGACTGGCTTTTTGAGCTGTGGAAACCCAACATTCAGAACTAGAACTACTGCCTTAATTCTGGCACTGATGGACTCTTTCTGTGCTTAAAAAAGGGGGGAGGGTTACCAGTTTTTAGGCATTAGAAGTCTATCCGGAGCAGTGATTTAGGGCAGTGTTTCCAATCTATTTGATGTTGGAACTAACTAACTAACTAAATAATAAATAAATAAATAATAACGAAAATGATTTTATGGTTGGGGGTCACCACAACATGAGGAACTGTATTAAGGGGTCACGGCATTAGGAAGGTTGAGAACCACTGGTTTAAGCACATGTCTTAAGAATGTTTCAAAACATGTACAATACAGTAGATAAAACAAAACATTTTTCTTTGATATATTTGCAAAGCAAGAAAAAAGTATAATTTTATTTTAACTCAGATGTAACTATAACTATGTAATTATTTGTATCCTACTATTTATACTGCATGCTATATCCAAAGATCTCAGGGAACAGCACAAAAGAAAAACAAGCTTAAACAACTACAAAACAATTTAAACAAACTAAGATAAAAGATAAAAATTTCAGAATAAAATCAACTTTAGTGACAATCTGACTTCCCTAAGCATATACTGTCAGATTGACACTAAAGTTGATTTTCTTCTGATGCCAAGTTAAACACGGCTCTTCCCCTAAGTGTGGGACACTGGAAGTTTTGTCCTTTAATTAGTTTAATTGGCTTCACCAAGGCTGTATTTATGGCAAATAGGCTCTCTTTAGCTGGCTTGCACCTGTTGCAGTTTCATCTTGCACCTTAAAGCAATGAAAAGCTTAAAGCTGCCATAGTAAAATAGAAAAAAAATATTTTCTAGAGAATTAAAGGCTAATCTACTATATACAAGTCAAAGTTTGAGTGTTTATTTGTCTATGTCAACCAAAGACCTCATATGATTGGCTGTCCAAGAAGATTCTATGGAATCCAGGGCTCTGCAGTTTAGGGAGGGGCCTTTAGAATTCCCAATCAGAGGGCTCTTGGGCCTCAGTCAACTGTGCCTGCCTTGAATAAGCCGGTTGCTATGGAGACTAGGCCTAGCAGCAAGGAGGAGGGCAATGTATTCTTTCAGGAACCCAACCTCTGTATGTTAAATAACTCTAGTTACAGGTACTGGACAAGACAGTTTGGGGAATTAGAGACACAGGATCTCAAGTCTTTCTAACAAGTATCACCTATGAGAAAATAAAATCCTGAGCAACGCCAGGTCTATACAGTAGTTACACACTGGAGCAGAAGACATAGCAATAGCCCATATATGCATGTATAAGAGCAAGCCAAAACCCATCCCAGCCTCCTGCAGAATCCATTGAGACAGGATGCTTAGGGGGCATTACCTTTCATGTTGATCTAAACATGGAAGAAAATGTCGGCCAGTTTCTGGCTGTCAGCTCTTTGCACAAATAAAAAGAGCCACCGTAACCTCCAGGCTCAGGAAAACTACCGTTGAATACAAATTGTTGGGAGCAAAGGGTAGGAAAATCACTTTTTCGGCATTTCAGACAAGCTGGCTGGGGGGTTCTAGGAGTCGTAGCCGGAAAAAGTAACGTTTCCAAGCCCTGGTCCGAAGGGAGCAGAGGCGACAGCAGGGAGTCAGGTGCTGCTGACAGCAGGGTGATGGCGAGAGATGGACCCCTGGCGTTTATTTCCCCGAGTGCCCCAAGGACGCCCCGAAACGCTCTCCGTCCCCCTTCCCCACCTCCCGGCAAGGGGGCCGGACCCATTCACCTGCCCCGTGTGCGTCACTTTCTCTCCCGTCGGGGAAGTCGGCGCCCCGTAGCTTCTCCTCGACGCGGGCTGCAGGGGGAAAGGCACCGGGCCGCCTCTCGTCGTCGCCACGGAACCCACTCGCAACAGCCCTCGCAAGGACAGAGCGGGCGCCGCCATCTTTGTCAAAGAAAACCCTTGACTGTCCCCCTCCCGCCAGGACAACAGAAGGCAGTGCGCACGCGCGAACCAACCAACAACGCTTCTGCCGCCTCCGCTCCTCAAGAAAAACCAAAGCCCCGCCCAACACAGAGGCCAGCGACGTCTGACGTAACGGCCCTGCAGGGACACGTAATGACGCAGACGCCGTCAAGGGAGGTCACGTTAGCTGTCGTGCGGTACCGAGGTCCTCCTGTGGCAGGCTTCCTGGAAGAGCAAAGGTGGGTGGTGTTGGGGTTTTCCGCTCCGAAATTGTGGCTGTTGAGATTCCGTGCGTGGACGGTTTGACTCTGAGGGGATTTAATGACAGAAGGTTGAAGCCGTTGGGGAAAGTTAAGCTTCCTGGTGTGCGCATGCGCCCGCGCTTCCTAATGGGTGGGCGAAGATATTGAACTGCGCATGCGTCTCAGTACTTCCTAGACCATTTCCGCACTAGCCTGTTATAGCGCGATGATTCCACTTTCAACCTCCTATGGAATCCTGGGGTTTGCAGTTTTGGGAGGGGCCACCCGGCCCCTCCCAAAACTGCAAACCCCAGGTCCATAGGAGGTTGAAAGTGGAATCTGCGCTATAACAGGCTAGTGCGGAAATGGCTCTAGTGGGGATGCACAGTTGAAAGAGCGGATGAGAAGGTGGAAT